>CM029012.1:157048935-157648935 GCA_016801055.1 Panax notoginseng | reverse complement strand
TATTTTCCATTATCAGATCAATAATTCAAATTATTTGAGTAATATTATTAGATAGCATTGTTGGCAATGTCTAAGAAAGTTCTGTCTGGAAAAGGGGATTGGTCACCTAATTGCGCGCCAGTAAGGAGAAATCCTTATCGAAAAGCCTCATTTTTCCTGAGAACGACCTGGTTGTCAATATTGTGATTCTGTAATATTATCTGTGAATAATTAATTATTAATTTATATGATAAGAAAATATTTATTTTATGTGGATATAAATGAAGGAATTAATGTTGAGGTGTTTTATCAGTATTTTATCGGAATTGAGGTACTAAAAATAATCCGTATGTGGATTTCGGACATTTTTGATTGGAATTTGGAAAAACTTTCCCATACAAAATTGTAGAGAATTAAATTTTCTATGAAATGGACATAAAATTCGTATTTTTCTGATAAAAGGATAATTTATTATGAATTATTGAAGTTTTAAAAATAAATATTTTTATTAAAAAATGGGTGGGCCCCACTCTTGTCCTTTGTTGGTGAAATGTGCTAAAATATTTTTCAAAAGTGGTGGGCTAATTTTTCAAAGAACGGATGCGTAGGAAGCCACCGATAGCATGTTGGTCTACTATGGCGTTCTGACATTTTTCTATAATATAGGGTGCTTAGCTAGAATTGAAAATTACACCAGAATCAGAAGTTTTCTCTCTCTATAATATCGAGCGTATTTTTGTGAGTATTTAGATACTTTGAGAGTTACTATTCAGTGCAAGTTTTTTTCATTATTATATCCGATATTTCAGCCAGAAGTACTATTCTTTTGACGTAAGGGATGTTATTTTCTTCGTAAATAATGTTATTTTGTTCAATATCATTATATCGAAATATTGATATAAATTTTATTATGAAATTTTTATATTTTCATGTCGAGGTTACTACTCACATATACGACATTATTCACGTATACGACATTATTTACGAATACGGTACTATTCACAAGTATTATTCACGAAGTATGATTTTTCTTGTGGAATTTCTACCTTTTTGTGTCGGGGTTACTATTCACGTATACGATAATATTCACGTATACGACACTATTCACAAATACGGTACTATTCACAGAAAAATAAAATTTTCTCTTCTTTGTCCAAGATGTCTATTATGGTTACTATCTTTGATTGTATCCATGTTTTGATCTTCATTCTTGAATTTTACTCCATTATTATTTATTATGGAGTATTTTTGAACTTTGATTATCTAAAGTATGAATCCCTAATCTTTGTCCTTTTATCTCACGGGATTCATTTCTTTAAAATATTTTTCAACATCCTCAGTCCTAAATGATGATATAACTGAATATCTTTGGCCTGTATTGCAAAATTGAATGGTTACCTGATGAATATCTTTGGCCCGTAGTGCAAAGATGGACAGGTGTTGAGATAAATATGACCAACTGGTGATACAAATGAATATCTCTGGCCCGTAGTGCAAAGATGAATATTTGGTTCAAGATGTATATTGATTGATGTTACAGGGATAAAATATTGATGATGAACTTTTAAATCATAGAAGATAGTAGATTTCATTCTCTACTTAACTCTTCTAATGAATTGTTATTTTCGCTGCGAATATTGATCTAAAACTTGTTGTCCATTATATTTTATCTGATTTGTTGAAGGCTAACGATAATTTGTTGTTCATTATCTTAGTCATAATGTTCTTTACTAGGCTAGTTGAGCTTACCCTTTTCCTTTTTGTTCCATTTTTCTTCTCAGGAGGCGAGAATATAGCGGGAACTAGTCGGGGTGTGGAGTGATGTTTTCAGTCAGTTGTTTTAACAGTTCTCACTATTTTGTAAAATAGTATATCAATAATTGTAATGAGGACTTATTTGAGTTTGAATACTATCTAGAAGATAATATTTGTATTTAAACTCACAGCATATGTGTTGTCGTATTTTGCACGACAATTGTAATATTGAAGTTGTAGTTATTTTTTGTACCATGTATTTGGCGACTCAAAATGGATTGTGTGGACCTATTTTGAGGGCGTCACACATACATATATATATATATATATATATAAGGGAATGATCCATAGCATCTATTTGCTATGGATTAAAAAGTGGCATATAGCATCTATACCATCCGTGTAATTAATAAATGGCTATGATTTGATATGGCAACTCGTCGTCCGCTAGTAATACTAGCGGACATTGTTATACTAAATTCTGGACGCTTATGCCTTCATTTATGCAAATCAGCTACTAATTGAAATATGGAAATTGTCTGTCCGCTAGTAAGACTAGCGGATGTGTTATTAACGTATGCCCATAAACCTGACCACCTGTTTACAACTTACATATTAAACCAACTGTTTACAACCATCAACTTACATATTAAACCAACTGTTTACAACCATTTTGTCAACGTGTAAACCTGTAACAAATAAAAGAATACCTCCTGCAACATCACAACAATACAACAACATCACAAAAACATAAACCAAACCTCCTATTCCATATCAAAGCCTGTAAACCAAACCTCCTGCAACATCACAGCAACATAAATCTCAGGCACAACAACACAGTGTGAAAGCAACATAAATCACAGCCATAACATATTGCAGTGTTCACAAACACAGCCAAATAAAATCACAGCAATATAAATCAAATAACAGCAACACTGTGCACAACCAAATATAAATCAAATTACAACAAAATTGTGCACAGCCAAATCAATTTCCAATTCCTAATCTTTCTAAATCCAATGGCAAACCATACCATACCCAACAAAGTTTTGAATCACACCAATGACAAGAACAACCCAAATGGGCATAAGTATTTATTTTCCAGACGAGTTGAATTGAATACATGTTGGCTATAAGTAACTGACATATTGTACTTTATATTGCATGTCTATAGTCAAGAACATTAAGATACAACCAGCCTTCTAACAGTAAATATCACTTTCTCTTTGACTAAAAAAATATTGGATAAATTTTATTGGCTAGCGAAACCCTGAGCTCTGCCTTTGCAAATGCACTTATTACAATTTATGTACTAAATTCAGAAGTCCTCATGATACAGCTCAACAAAATATAAGTATATGCTGGATCTTCAAGTCCTTTTCCATCAGTAAAGACCTTAAACATATGGAGGAAGAAGGTTCTGGACTTCTCAGCTCTGCTTCAAGTCTGGCAACTTCTTTTTACAAGTGCTTCACTAATTGCTTGTCTGCAACAACCTAACAATGTCAATTGATTTGCAGCTTAGAACCAACATTTATAAGTGAATCATTAAACACAAATATGATATCCCAGCTAGCAAACAAATTATCTGGATAATCCACCAAACAAATATCTTAACTTTTGCATAGTTGCAACAAAGGTGCAACAAGGAAGCACCAAAAAGTTGTCACCACGTGGGAGAAATTGTGTAAGCACCAAAGACCATGTTTAGGCCTTTGATAATGATTTAAATACTGATGTTCTTTCTTCAACTGCCATATATATTCAAAAGTAATGTACCCTTATCTCGAACCGCAGTGCATAAATAGCTCAAATGGCTTCCTGAAGATCTTATGGTAGGTTACATTCGTGCAAGATAACACAGGACCATATATATAGTATATCCATGGGGCCCTAGAGTTTTACCGACCAGCAAAGCTATGCATAACTGAAATATCGGGGCACTCTCGGGCACTGCTTTCGCGATCGACTAAATATCTCCCAATTAACCTCATTAATAAGTACATGCTAGAAACATTAGCTTATTGTTCCAGAGTTTTTAAATAACTGGAGCTACTCATCAATATAATTCCTGCTAAAAATATGCAAAATAATAAACTCTATCTCGAGTCTGTAGTAAATAGTTTCCTGGAGAAACCATATGTATAGTATAACAATGGGCCTTAAAGCTATATCATATCCTCACCTCATCAGTAATTCAATAATTGTTAACTGGTTCTACTCACTGTAAGTCTGTAATTGTTGCTCCTCCCTTGATAACCATTTTATAGGCCCTACATACATATGGTCACTAAATATTACTCCTATGAGTTCAGAGAATGGTATATGAGAATAACACTAAATGTCATTAATTAATGAGTATAATTCGTACTTACCAAAATAACAATAATTATAATTAACATACTGTGCTACATGACAAGCAGAGATGTATAATAGTAGAAAATATGTTCTCGCTAAGCACACATATTTGTTCATCACTTGTTGATACCTTAATCCAAAATCGAAAACTTATTTGTGGAACAGCTAAAATTGCCCTGAACATTAGCTAATTTACATATTTTATCATAAAAATCTCATTAAGACATTTTATCAAACATGTTATGTGCAAGACTTGCACTCCCAAATTTCATAAGCTTTTATACATGGTTCTAACCAAAATTTTCATCATTAATAACATGTATAACAATTTATTCATAATATCCCAACTAAGCACAACAATTTCAAAATAATCATAATTATGTATGCTTTCAATTTCTATGAACTTAACCAAATTCATTGTGACAACCCCAAAATAGGTCCATTCCACCCAACCCATTTTGAGTCGTCAAATACATGGTACAGAAAACAAATACAACTTTATTACAACAATTGTCGTGCAAAATACAACAACACATATGCTGTGAGTTTGGATACAAATATATACCAAATGTGACTCATGTTCCAACCGTGGACATCACCTCACAATAACACCTTACATAAAGGTATAGTCAAAAACTGTTTTAGAAACTAGAATCTTTGGGAAGTGCTCAAGGAAACCTTCGTACATGGGAGGCCATGCGTCTAGGTTATGATAGATATCATATGGCCACAGAATTATCCTTGGTTGACCCAATAGACCCCAAAGAAAAACGAGAAGATTACTATCATATTCTTCCCAATGGTGAGTCTTCTCTTGACTTATCATTATCTCCACTGTATCTAACTGAGAATTATACTTCAAACAAACACCAAGATTATATAGGTAGTGCTCGTATATATACTCAGCAAGTGGATGAGCACAACCCTGTCTTATGATGACACGAGGTTGTATGTCATTAGACATCTTGTATGATAGTGACAAAACACCCTTCCAACGTTGGGTTCGCCTCACCCTATTTTCTTCACCAAATATAACTACTAAATGAACTTTTCTATACTGTTTCGGGAGAACATCCACAACTAGAGACCACCGTTCTATTTCCCCGTTACCCTCGCTCGACCCAGCTACACTCTTATTACCTGAAAGGAATTGTGAAGCAAAAGGGTGAGCACAACTAGCTCAGTAAAGAATATCATGACTAAAGATAATTAAATTATCAATAGCCTTCATCAATAATAAATCAGAGATTTAGAACATATGGTAAATGATAAAAATTTCAACCATAGTTGCAGCGGAACGAGCAATCCATTAGAAGAGTCAAATAGACTATAAAGTCTATTATCTTCTCCATGTTAAAAATCCACCAACAATATTTTATCCATGTAACATCACTCAACAGTTCCTTTCCACAATCATATGAATAACTCATAATCATAATTGTGACTATAAATTTTTCTTCGCACCCAGGACGAAGAATATTTTCATCACCTGTCTTTACCTGAAACATCAAAGATCATGGTTATACCAAATCACAATTCCTGTTTATAATCATACTAACAAATCCATCTTTGCACTACGGGCCAAAGATATTCATCAACAAACCATCTTTGCACTACGGGCCAAAGATATTCAACAACAGTTCATCTTTGCACTACAGGCCAAAGATATTCAACAACAGTTCATCTTTGCACTACAGGCCAAAGATATTCATCAACAAACCATCTTTGCACTACGGCCAAAGATATTCAACAACAGTTCATCTTTGCACTACAGGCCAAAGATATTCACATCTCAAAGAAATATATAATCATTTCAGAATTTATATAAACAATAATTATAACCATGTTGATCAATTCACCTTTGCACTTAAGCTTAAGATATTCAATTATAAATTCAATGGTCATGATCATACCAGTCACAATTCAACTTTGCACTACAGGCCAAAGAGAACCCTAGTCATGATCATACCAATAATCTACCCATCTTTACACTCCAGTGAAAGAGAATTTCAACATCAGGGTTATAAAAATGTTATATATGATGATAAAAATAATATGATCAACATATAGTTTTAATCTCAAGAGTAATATTCGTAACTCATGAATAGTAACCCCGACACAAAAGATAGAAATTCTACAATAAAATTCATACCAATATTTCGGTATAATGATATTGAAAGAATAACATTACTTAAATTTATAAACAATTTATTTTAATTGTTTACACTTTACTAATTAATGCATTTAATCATCATAAAATGCCAACTCTTACAATTTCATCATCAATAACCAAAACCCTCATCAAAAATCTGCATATACCTCATATAGGATTCTCAAGCCATAAAATCCTATTTTCCAATTTTCTTTCTTCACAAAACATATTTAATTCATTTACTCATAACTAGACTATTTTTATGAAAAATACCAAATCAGTTCCAAAAATATTTCTTTTCTGGGATTTAGCATAATATAGTCCCATAGTGAACATATATTTTTCTCAAAATTTTTAAAAGTCATTTACTATTTTTCATATGGCCAAAACAGCCGAATATTTAGACATTTATCAAAAATTGTACTTTTATCTAAAAATTCTGAAATTCACAGAGTATACTCCTATCATATACATGTACTCCCAATAAAAATTTCATCAATTTTGGAGTTAACCACAAGGAATTATAAGCGGTTACTTTTAAAATAGTCTTTTCTCATAAAATTCATAACTCTCAATCTATACATCCAAAAATCACCATTTTTGGACACAATCAATAAAACTCATCAAAATATCATTTCAAATTTTTTCAGAATTTTTGAAGTTCAGAAAAATTACGAAATTGAAAAACATAACAACTCTTAAAATCCCTTACTATCCCTTACTATCCCTTACCTCAAAAGAGCAGTACTTCTGATCGGTATAAGGCTGAAGGAAACTTGCACTGATGAATAGAAACTCACAGAGTATCTAAATACTCACAAAATACACTCAATAATCTAGAGAGAGAAAGAGAGAAAGCTTATGTTTCTGGTGTGATTTTCAATTCTAACTTAGCCCTCTATTTATAGGAAAATTTTGGTAGGTTTGACCTGCAACCTGATGGCTTTACCTGCTACTATTCCCACCCACCACATTTGAAATATAATTCAGCACATTTCTTCACCAACCACAAGTGGGGCCCACCAATTCTAGAATTTTCCACCAAAATGATAAACTCCGAAAATTCAACAATTTCAGAACCAGTCATCTCGTAAAATTCATAACAAATCATACGTTCATTTTTAACGGTTCAAAATTTGTGGACATATACTCAACTTATATATGTATAACATATCCAAAAATTACCACGATCCAACGGTCGGATTAAAAATTATAACCCCCGCAGAATATCTCAAAAACCTTAATTTTTAATACCTCCATTCCGATAAAAATACGGATAAAAACCTCAACATTAACTCCTTCATTTTTAACCACAAAAATATATCCCTCGTTTATATCCACATAAAATAAATATTTCTTTATCATATGAATCAATAATTAATTATTCACAAATAATATTACAGAATCACATTTATGACAACCAGGCCGTTCCCAGGAAAGAGGGGGCTTTCCAATAAGAATTTCTCCTTACTGGCGCGCAATTAAATGACCAAACCTCTCCTTAGACAGAACTTTCTAGACATTGTCAATAATGCTATCTAATAATATTATTTAAATAATATGAATTATTGATCTGATAATGGAGAAATACTGTGCAACAACAATTATTGAAACAACAATAATATAAAATATCAACACAGCAATTATTGAATCAATAAAATAAAATATTGAACAGTAATTACTGTAACAATTATTGAGTAGTGCCTTCTTACGTAAGAATCAATAATTTCAAAAATACTGTGCAATACCGTGTGCTACTGTGCAATAACGCGTATTACTGTATTTTAACCACCGGGTATTCCAACAGTGTTAACGATAACAACTACGCCGTTAATTATAAAAACTCAATTTTTGTCGTTATCTTCATCCGACAGTTATTCTGTTATGGGGCCCACAAATGTCTGCGCCGTCGTACGAATATTCCACGACAGAAAGAATATTCCACGACCAAACGAATATTCCCCGACAACAATGAATATTTTATAACCACTTGTTTATTTTGAAAAAAAATTCATATATCACCCTTAATTTTAACATTTATCAATTTCACCATTTACTGAATAGTAATTATAAGAAAAATTGAATACTTTTATTTCATAAAATTCGGGGTCTTACAATCTCCCCTCCTTATGAAATTTCGTCCCCGAAATTTACGTACCTGGTATTTCGAAAAGTTGAGAATACCTTCCTTTCATTTCAGATTTCATCTTCCCTTTCATCATAATTTCTCCATTGCTCATCTCCTGTATTTCAAATATCATTCTAGAATACAGCTTCAAAACAAGGGTTAATTTAACAAATTAACATATCACATAATATCCCAATATTATGACTGACCAACAAATAAGCTTAGGTAGGACACACTAGCGAAGGATTTACTCATCTCTCCCCTCCTAGTTGTATTCCCCGATCTCCGCCAGAGATCATATCCCTAAGCTCTGATACCACCTGTGACAACCCCAAAATAGGTCCATTCCACCCAACCCATTTTGAGTCGTCAAATACATGGTACAGAAAACAAATACAACTTTATTACAACAATTGTCGTGCAAAATACAACAACACATATGCTGTGAGTTTGGATACAAATATATACCAAATGTGACTCATGTTCCAACCGTGGACATCACCTCACAATAACACCTTACATAAAGGTATAGTCAAAAACTGTTTTAGAAATTAGAATCTTTGGGAAGTGCTCAAGGAAACCTTCGTACATGGGAGGCCATGCGTCTAGGTTATGATAGATATCATATGGCCACAGAATTATCCTTGGTTGACCCAATAGACCCCAAAGAAAAACGAGAAGATTACTATCATATTCTTCCCAATGGTGAGTCTTCTCTTGACTTATCATTATCTCCACTGTATCTAACTGAGAATTATACTTCAAACAAACACCAAGATTATATAGGTAGTGCTCGTATATATACTCAGCAAGTGGATGAGCACAACCCTGTCTTATGATGACACGAGGTTGTATGTCATTAGACATCTTGTATGATAGTGACAAAACACCCTTCCAACGTTGGGTTCGCCTCACCCTATTTTCTTCACCAAATATAACTACTAAATGAACTTTTCTATACTGTTTCGGGAGAACATCCACAACTAGAGACCACCGTTCTATTTCCCCGTTACCCTCGCTCGACCCAGCTACACTCTTATTACCTGAAAGGAATTGTGAAGCAAAAGGGTGAGCACAACTAGCTCAGTAAAGAATATCATGACTAAAGATAATTAAATTATCAATAGCCTTCATCAATAATAAATCAGAGATTTAGAACATATGGTAAATGATAAAAATTTCAACCATAGTTGCAGCGGAACGAGCAATCCATTAGAAGAGTCAAATAGACTATAAAGTCTATTATCTTCTCCATGTTAAAAATCCACCAACAATATTTTATCCATGTAACATCACTCAACAGTTCCTTTCCACAATCATATGAATAACTCATAATCATAATTGTGACTATAAATTTTTCTTCGCACCCAGGACGAAGAATATTTTCATCACCTGTCTTTACCTGAAACATCAAAGATCATGGTTATACCAAATCACAATTCCTGTTTATAATCATACTAACAAATCCATCTTTGCACTACGGGCCAAAGATATTCATCAACAAACCATCTTTGCACTACGGGCCAAAGATATTCAACAACAGTTCATCTTTGCACTACAGGCCAAAGATATTCAACAACAGTTCATCTTTGCACTACAGGCCAAAGATATTCATCAACAAACCATCTTTGCACTACGGCCAAAGATATTCAACAACAGTTCATCTTTGCACTACAGGCCAAAGATATTCACATCTCAAAGAAATATATAATCATTTCAGAATTTATATAAACAATAATTATAACCATGTTGATCAATTCACCTTTGCACTTAAGCTTAAGATATTCAATTATAAATTCAATGGTCATGATCATACCAGTCACAATTCAACTTTGCACTACAGGCCAAAGAGAACCCTAGTCATGATCATACCAATAATCTACCCATCTTTACACTCCAGTGAAAGAGAATTTCAACATCAAGGTTATAAAAATGTTATATATGATGATAAAAATAATATGATCAACATATAGTTTTAATCTCAAGAGTAATATTCGTAACTCATGAATAGTAACCCCGACACAAAAGATAGAAATTCTACAATAAAATTCATACCAATATTTCGGTATAATGATATTGAAAGAATAACATTACTTAAATTTATAAACAATTTATTTTAATTGTTTACACTTTACTAATTAATGCATTTAATCATCATAAAATGCCAACTCTTACAATTTCATCATCAATAACCAAAACCCTCATCAAAAATCTGCATATACCTCATATAGGATTCTCAAGCCATAAAATCCTATTTTCCAATTTTCTTTCTTCACAAAACATATTTAATTCATTTACTCATAACTAGACTATTTTTATGAAAAATACCAAATCAGTTCCAAAAATATTTCTTTTCTGGGATTTAGCATAATATAGTCCCATAGTGAACATATATTTTTCTCAAAATTTTTAAAAGTCATTTACTATTTTTCATATGGCCAAAACAGCCGAATATTTAGACATTTATCAAAAATTGTACTTTTATCTAAAAATTCTGAAATTCACAGAGTATACTCCTATCATATACATGTACTCCCAATAAAAATTTCATCAATTTTGGAGTTAACCACAAGGAATTATAAGCGGTTACTTTTAAAATAGTCTTTTCTCATAAAATTCATAACTCTCAATCTATACATCCAAAAATCACCATTTTTGGACACAATCAATAAAACTCATCAAAATATCATTTCAAATTTTTTCAGAATTTTTGAAGTTCAGAAAAATTACGAAATTGAAAAACATAACAACTCTTAAAATCCCTTACTATCCCTTACTATCCATTACCTCAAAAGAGCAGTACTTCTGATCGGTATAAGGCTGAAGAAAACTTGCACTGATGAATCGAAACTCACAGAGTATCTAAATACTCACAAAATACACTCAATAATCTAGAGAGAGAAAGAGAGAAAGCTTATGTTTCTGGTGTGATTTTCAATTCTAACTTAGCCCTCTATTTATAGGAAAATTTTGGTAGGTTTGACCTGCAACCTGATGGCTTTACCTGCTACTATTCCCACCCACCACATTTGAAATATAATTCAGCACATTTCTTCACCAACCACAAGTGGGGCCCACCAATTCTAGAATTTTCCACCAAAATGATAAACTCCGAAAATTCAACAATTTCTGAACCAGTCATCTCGTAAAATTCATAACAAATCATACGTTCATTTTTAACGGTTCAAAATTTGTGGACATATACTCAACTTATATATGTATAACATATCCAAAAATTACCACGATCCAACGGTCGGATTAAAAATTATAACCCCCGCAAAATATCTCAAAAACCCTAATTTTTAATACCTCAATTCCGATAAAAATACGGATAAAAACCTCAACATTAACTCCTTCATTTTTAACCACAAAAATATATCCCTCGTTTATATCCACATAAAATAAATATTTCTTTATCATATGAATCAATAATTAATTATTCACAAATAATATTACAGAATCACATTTATGACAACCAGGCCGTTCCCAGGAAAGAGGGGGCTTTCCAATAAGAATTTCTCCTTACTGGCGCGCAATTAAATGACCAAACCTCTCCTTAGACAGAACTTTCTAGACATTGTCAATAATGCTATCTAATAATATTATTTAAATAATATGAATTATTGATCTGATAATGGAGAAATACTGTGCAACAACAATTATTGAAACAACAATAATATAAAATATCAACACAGCAATTATTGAATCAATAAAATAAAATATTGAACAGTAATTACTGTAACAATTATTGAGTAGTGCCTTCTTACGTAAGAATCAATAATTTCAAAAATACTGTGCAATACCGTGTGCTACTGTGCAATAACGCGTATTACTGTATTTTAACCACCGGGTATTCCAACAGTGTTAACGATAACAACTACGCCGTTAATTATAAAAACTCAATTTTTGTCGTTATCTTCATCCGACAGTTATTCTGTTATGGGGCCCACAAATGTCTGCGCCGTCGTACGAATATTCCACGACAGAAAGAATATTCCACGACCAAACGAATATTCCCCGACAACAATGAATATTTTATAACCACTTGTTTATTTTGAAAAAAAATTCATATATCACCCTTAATTTTAACATTTATCAATTTCACCATTTACTGAATAGTAATTATAAGAAAAATTGAATACTTTTATTTCATAAAATTCGGGGTCTTACATTCATGGCAGTTTTCTTAGGCCGTTTTCCCTCGGTCTTTAACTTCTTAAACAAATAAGCAAGAGCTTGCCCTTTTCTGCTCGTCTACTTTTGACTGAATATGTAGGAAAAACGTATAGAAACCAGCAGAAAGAAGAAAAGAAATCTAATACCTTCAGTCCTTTGCAATTTATTGTTGTAGTACCTGTAGTTGAAAATTACATTTCCAGTCCTCAAACTAGACAAAACAAAAAGAGTTCCATCAGCAAACTAATGACCAAATAATAACAGAAGCAGCAGCAACATATCAAACCAATAACATACATCTTTTTGACAAGGAAGCTTTCATATCATAACCTTATAGTTTGATTAGAGTTTGGAGTTTAAATAACAAACTTACCGACTAAATATGCCAAACTTGTTGCCGATTTGCTGTATATTGCTTCTAGGGTTCTAGCCAATTACCCAATTCGCCGATTAGCTGTATTTTGCTTCTAGGGTTCTAACCAATTTACCCAATTCGCAGATTGTACCGTATTAACTTTGTATCCTTACCCAATTCGAAGACTGCAGCATTCGCCGATTTGCAGCATTCGCCGATTTGCTGAATTTTCTATTCTAGGGTTCTAGCCAATTTACCCAATTCACGACGGTAGCGTATTACCTTTGTTACCTTTTCAATATTCGTCCGCTAGTAAGACTAGCGGATGCTGGTAGACTGACTGATTTATTTGGCATAAATGGGGGCATAAGCGTCTTAATTTTTGATTAATCACGTCCGCTAGTAATTCTAGCGGACGGCGTGTTCCTAAAACTTATCTCAGCCATTCATTAAATACACAGACGATATAGATGCTATATGCTACTTTTTGATCCATAGCAAATAGATGCTATGGCTCATTCCCCATATATATATATATATATATATATATATATATGAGAATAAACAATTCAATCATGCATATTTAAGTTCATTATGTACTAATAGAACATAAATAGTCTAAATACATAATAAATGTAATACATGATGAAGAGTACTGAATGGAAAATCTAATATTTATACTTAATGAATTTTTAACCTTAATCAGTTCAAATCAATTGATGTAGAATTATTTTGAATCCTAGATTTTTTTTAAAACCTTCATGAGTAGAAAAAAACTAACAAATTAAGAAATTTAGTCAATATTATGCACAAATTAACTTATATGATAAAACTTATCATGTAATTCTTTAAAATTGATACTACATAATTTGAGATACTATTCGAGATAAAAATTTGAGACCACTAACATGATTTTATTTTAATTGTCCCATATATAATTCCTTTAAACAAATGTATAATCATTTTTTTAAATAATAAAATAATGTTATAATTAAGATTACTAGCTAACCATAGAGCAATGAGTCTGTCTACCTTTCATCCCCTAATAATGAATAATGAGCAATGAGCAATGAGCAATTAAAATTCTCCATGATTTTTTGAATTGTGAGAAAGAGGATATAACTTTTTTGTCGTTTCTACAGACGACGTCAATCAGCTGCTCCAAATTAAAGTTTTACTCAACTCATGAACTTTGACTTTGACCATCTTGATCTCGTTGGAGAACCTATCAACGGTCCACTAGAGTTGGGGAGTTCCAAAAGGACTCTCCGATACTTAAGTCAGAATATTGACATAAGGAGAGAGAATTATTATGGGAGTAAAATTGCATATCTTAAATGTACTGAAATAACCTTTATTAATAACGTGAGACTAGTCCTCTCTTTTAAGAGTTAAGAATTAGAATAATCATACATGATTTTAGAGACCTTTCAAGTTATAAATCCTTATATGGTTAAATTTTTTGAAAAATCTATTCTTTATTGAATTTAATATACTTTTAGAATATTATCTTTTATTAATATGTTTTAAAAATAATATGCGATAACTTACTATTAGTGAGTTATTTTACCCATATCATAAATATTTGTAAAATAATCTTGCAATTCTTAATTATTTTTTAAACAAATAAATTGTCCACGTAAGGGAATGTGTTGATATAATACACATCGGTAATTAACAGATGGATATTTAATATATGCCCTTGATGTACTTTGTTTATTGTTAACTAGCATCAGCGTGACAGCCATATACGTTATGCGTATAAATTATGTGAGATAAAATAAAAATTTTATAAAATTTAGAAGGTTAAATAAATAAATAAATAAATATATAAAATTAAAATTATAGATATAAAAGAGAAAAATAAAAAATATAACACAGTAACACCAAACTTGCCATGAAGACTTAATGAAATAGATTTAGAATTGAATGTTAATATTGAATAGTTTAATTTATTAAGATATCATCTTCCTGAATAGAGTAGTCGTGCCGAACATGAAATGAATCTTTCCCTATCCCGACAATTGCATCGCACGTCATACTTCATGGTGTACTTCTTTTGGAAGTAAGGGGGTGGTCGGGATAGGTGTATGACACGTACTTACGCAACTTTTATTTTAATAATACTACTTAAAAATATTTTGAAATTGACTTTTAGACCATGTATATGACAATATTGGACTTCAATGTGAAACCCATTCGCAATTTTAAAAAATTAAATCTATTATCACATAAAATTATTCACATATCATTTTGTCAATAATTTATTCTACACATGAGGTATTAAAATATATATATAAATGTATATGAGTGATATGTAAACGATTTTATGTGATAGTAAACTTACTGATTTTAAAATTATATGATAGACAAAATTTTCTTATATATGTAAGTAACTTCTCCATCCAATATATAAGATTTTGGTTCTTATTTCTGTTTGCAAATTAGAAAATTAGGAAAATGAAATACATTGTCAATTATATATGGGGAAATATTATTTTTACATATATTTTTGATATTTTTATATAGTTACTTCTTACATAAAGGTGGAACCCATATATATGTAAAAATATCAATTTCCTTATGAGCCGAGTGATTAACATGAAGTTAATTTTGGTCAATTAACCAATACATTATCGACACATAAGTCAAGATGTGATCTCACCCTCTACGTATCAACACTATATTTTTAATTGACTAACTTACTATTAAAATAACTTTATGTTAATCCAACCTTCTGTCATATATAATCTCACTTTGAATATATAAAGCTTTGGGATCCTAAATTTTTGGTGCACTATATTACTCGTCCTTATCAATTAATTTTGAGTTGAATATTTTAACACTCACACACACACAACATAAATAGTCTAAATACATAATAAATGTAATACATAATGAAGAGTACTGAATGGAAAATCTAATATTTATACTTAATGAATTCTTAACCTTAATCATTTCAAATCAATTTATGTAGAATTATTTTGCATCCCAGATCTTTTTTTAAACCTTCATCAGTAGAAAAAAACTAATAAATAAAGAAATTTAGTCAATAGTTTGCACAAATTAACTTATATGATAAAACTTATCATGTAATTCTTTAAAATTGATACTACATAATTTGAGATTATATTCGAGACAAAAAATTGAGACCACTAACATGATTTTATTTTAATTGTCCTATATATAATTCCTTTAAACAAATGTATAATCATTTCTTTAAATAATAAAATAATGTTATAATTAAGATTACTAGCTAACCATAGAACAATGAGTCTGTCTACAGACTATCTTATGAGCTTATGGAAACAGATTATCTTATTGAAGATAGTTTCAATAACCTGTAATATATATTCTCTTTTAAGATTGGTTGGTTGTTAAAATTTTTAAAATAAAAATGATAGTACCAGAGTAAATACAAAATTTAGCAACACTTTTATATTTCTTCCAATAAATTTTTACACGACACTTTTATATTTCTTCAAGTAATACTTAGTACTTTAAGCGATACTTATATATGCTATGACAATAACATTTTGCTTGGACACACTATCATCCGTCTTAAGATTAGATAATTTAATGTCCTCTTAGTCACCCAACTTAATAAAAAATAAAATAATAATTTTTTACTAATCATAGGACTATAGTTCACAGAATTCTTGAAAAAAGTATGCCCCTGAAATTATAATTCTATTAAGAATAATTGGATTAAAATCTCCTGCATTACACTTTTCAACCAATTTCTCTCAATATATATTTAGTGAGGATTCTAATGATACAATTATTAAAGACAATTTTTATTGTGTCACCAAATATAATATTTGTATGCCAAGTATGCATTAAGAGAAATTGGGTGAAATATATACGGAGGAATCATTATCCGGAATAATTTTGTATTCTTGTTTATACGTGAAACCGCGTAAGAGTAGTAGTTCCAAATTATGATTCAAAAGATACATTCTTTCTTACCCTTTAATATGACCTTTTTGCACTCAGCGTCTCAGCCAGCTGCATGATCACTCTTTTCCCGCTCTATATATATACCTTCAACTCCTTCTTCCCTTCCTCATTACATTACATACTGCTGCTGCTGCTGCTACTATATTAATCCTGTATTTATTTCATTTGAACAAAATGCAAATGATGAAGAAGATGTCATTTCTCTTTCTTGTCTGTATGGCGGATCTCGGAGTTGGTTTTTACAATTCTACCTGCCCAAACGCTGAATCCATTATTCGACAAGTAGTTCAAAATGGGTCCAAAACCGATCCTTCCATTACACACCTGCCTTGCTTCGCATGCATTTCCACGATTGCTTTGTTAGAGTAAGTTTCCAAAATTAGAAATATAATTTTATTTTTGAGGTCAAATAAGAGCATATTATATTCCAAAATTAGTATAACTCATAAAAGTTTAGAATAAAAAAAAATTGTGTTTAACTGTTCTTATGATATACTATACAATAATTATAATAATTATATCAATTTAGAGTTTATATATGTTGTCTTTTGACCTTAAAAATAAAATTGTATTTCTAACTTTAGAAGGGAAAGAATATATATATATACACGCACCATTCCAGATATAAGCTCACTTATTTTTGAATATATTTTATTAAAAAAGTGATGATCTTATAGTGATTTCATATTCTCGGAATGGAGGGATTATTTCCAAATTCCACATGCATGTATACACACACACACACACACACTATATATATATATATATATATATATATATATATATATATATATATATATATATATATATGCATGATATTTTTGCATATATATCATCTTTATGATAAAAGTTGAGAATTAATTATAACATTGATTTTAATTTATTTTTTTTAGGGTTGCGATTGCATCTATATTAATAGATTCAACTAAATCAAAAACATCCGAGAAAGATGCGGAACCAAACCTTACAGTTAGAGGGTACGAACTAATCGACGAGGCCAAGAAAAAAATAGAAGACGCATGCCCTTCAAGAGTATCTTGTGCTGATATCATTACAATTGCAACACGGGATGCAGTGGCGATAGGAGGAGGGCCTAATTATAATGTACTAACCGGGAGGCGCGACGGGCTGGTCTCAAACGCCGCAGAAGTAAACTTACCAGCCCCATCATCTGCAGTACCCCAGGCATTACAAGCTTTCACTGCCAAAGGGCTAACCCTAAATGACATGTTTACCCTTTTGGGCGCGCACACAGTTGGAGTGGCCCATTGTGCTTTCTTTCGAGATCGGCTTTCGAATTTTCAAGGCACAGGGAAACCTGACCCTTCAATGGATCCGACTTTGGTTGCCAAGCTCTTGAAAACTTGTGCTTCCGGTTCTAATCCAACAACTTTCTTGGACCAAAACACGTCTTTTGTTCTCGATAATCAGATTTATAATCAGATCTTGTTGAAGAGGGGAGTATTGCAAATTGATCAACAACTTTCTTTGGATAAGTCAAGTGCTCCAATGGTTTCCAATTTCGCTTCGAATGGGGAAGGTGTTCCAGCAGAGTTTTGCGAATGCTATGGTGAAGATGGGGAGTATTCAAGTTCTTGAAGGAACTGCTGGAGAAATTAGGAAGAATTGTACAGTCTTTAATCAACAAACCCGAAAGAATGCTAGGTTTTTTGAAATTTTTTGAAGTGCCTGTTTTGCAATTGGTGCAGTGATCGGACGAGAAGAAAAATATTTACTTGTAGGGTCGCGTAGGAGAAATGTGTTAATTGGTGGAGTAAAAGTTTTTTTGTTTTTTATTTTGTGCGCGTGAAGAATCGTCATGTAAAAGTTAAATACGTACAATTTGATAAGTAATTATAAAAGCTAATGATGTTTTACATTATTAAGTTTTTAGGTTTCAAATATTCTATCGGATCCCAAACCATGGTCTCCGTCTCATTATTCAAATTTCAAATGTGTTGAAATGTGAAATCATGATTATGGAAGACTCTTCATTTCATTTGAAATGGCGAGAATTCTAATCCGTCTCAAACCCTCCAAAATACCCTATGTTTATTTTTTATTTAAAAAAAATATAATCACATGCAAAATTAGATTTAGCTTGGGTAATTAAGTTCTTAATATGCTTCTAAATTCTATGGCTAAAACTATTTTCATTATGCTATCAAATTGAGGCGTTAATCAGTCGTCTTCAAATTAAAATTTTGGTTAACTCTTAAACTTTGATTATCATTAATTTGACTGTCATCAGAGTTGGGGATTTCAAGAGGATTCTTCGATATTTAAGTCAAAACAGTACTAATATGGAGTGAGAAAATTATTATTAGAA
Organism: Panax notoginseng; assembly: GCA_016801055.1. Classification (NCBI taxonomy): domain Eukaryota; kingdom Viridiplantae; phylum Streptophyta; class Magnoliopsida; order Apiales; family Araliaceae; genus Panax; species Panax notoginseng. The sequence goes on along the minus strand of CM029012.1, from coordinate 157,629,743 downwards.
TAAAATGCGTACTTTGAATGTGTTGGATTAACATCCCTTATTTATAGTATATGAGTAATCTCCTTCATGAGTTGTGAATTAGAATCCTAATTAGCTTTAGAGACCTTCCAGGTTGTCAATCCTTAGTAGGTTAAATTTCATGAGAATTCTATCATTTATTGGATTTAATATCTTTTTACAATACTCTGCGATCAACATTATTACATTACCCTTCCTTAATAGATATCTAGAAATAACACGTCACGACTCGCCATTGGTGAATTATTTTTACCCATATCATTTATTCCTACTCTTTTAAAAATATGTTTTTAAAGGAGTAATTGAATAATAATAATAATACATTTTTTTTCATGCGCTGATTTTTGGCACCCATTGCGCTAATTCTTGGTGTAAATGACCTTAATTCTTAGCCTCCATGACATTAATTCTGGATTCCATGACCTTAATTCTTGATGCCTATAACTCTAATTCTGGGCTCTATCACTACAAGAAAAAGGGCTAACAACGACCAAAAATATCTGCGACCGCACGTTTCGGTCGCTAATAACATTAACGGCGACCGACATTACCAACCACACTGTAATCTCGTCGCTATTAGTATTAGCGACCACATGCGGTCGCTAATAGCTATATACGCGGTCGCTGAAGGTTTTTTCCCTCCTAAAAATTGGCTCAAAATTAGCCTGGCAAGCCGAATAGCGACTGGACCGTAATAGTGACCGCATGCGGTCGCTAATAATGCCACGTGTTTAAATGGCAGCGACCGCATGCGGTCGTAGAAAGCGGTCGCTGATTCTATTTAATCTAAGACGAACCAGGCAGTCAGACAGAAAAGAAAATGAAGAAGAACAGAAAAGAAAAACGAAGAAGAACGAAGGATAAGAGGGAGAAGAAGGCCGGGGGAATAACCCAGGGTTTTTTGGGCGGAAATCATAGTGCTCGAATTTTCTCTATTCAGGTACGTTAATATATCTCTATACTGTACGTTTTTTTGCTAAAAGGGTTTTCAATTTTCATCTCAATATTGGAATTTTCTTGGGAAAATCTGTCAAATGTGTTCATGCTACTTCTAATCACTTCTCTGGTAGGTTCATCCTCCATCTTAATTTCTTATATAATAATTATTATTTGGAATCTATGTTGAGTTAATTTGGTAGTCAGAGACTTAGTATATAACGATTTTGGAAGTATAACTCTAATAATATTATGCAACTTTGGGTATATGAGAAGAAGCAACTTTAAATGTTAACTGGGTAATTTTATTTGTTTATTTATTTTGGTAATTTAACAATTTTTTGCTAAATTATTAACAGGTAACTTTAAATCTTAAATGTTAATCATGCTTTGTCTGTGATTTGGACTGCTATTGTTTTATATATAGGAGGAGTTTAGGTTGGGCTGAGGAGACATAAGGTTGGTGATATGGGTTTATGATGTAAAGCAATGGCTGAGAAATTGGTAACCTAAAACTGTGCCTACCAACTGTTTAAATTTGGTATACGAGCTAAAAGTTATAAAGCCCCAAAACGGGCTGTTGGGTTTGAGCAACAGCTGGCAGCAGCAGTTCCAGTCGCGCACTAGCGCACTGCTGGGTACATTGTGCTGCTGCAGTTACCCTTTTGTGGCTAAAATGTTGAGCTACTTTTATTGTGTTGGGACTGTTTGGTGAGGTTGCTTTGAATAGAAAACCAAAATAGTAAGCATATATATATACAAGTTAGTACATGAGTTAGAAGTTTTGGTTGGCAGTGTGTACAGCTACTGCCTTGGCAGTAGCAGTAAGCCTAACGGGCAAGGGCTGGGAGTGAAAGTAGTATGCACGCAAGCCAATCATGTTTGATGATAAAGCATATACTTTGTAACAATCTTATTCATTTATTAATAAAAAGTATTAATTTATTAAAGACTTTTAATTATCTACATGATGCTATTTTATAATATATGATAAACTCATAGTTTTAAGCAATGCTTTTAGAATAGTGATAATGATCATTCTAATGTGATCTAAATTCTTAGAAAGCTTAAAACTAAAATAGTTCCCAATCGTTGGATTACTAAATTGGGGATTAGTGAATCCGAATAGATTGGTACATACATTGCTTGCTCATTGGATGATGATGATTGATTTCATGATCATTTGTGTGGAGACACTAAAGCAAGTATATAAGTGCTTATTAGAGAATAAGTTCACTGAACGTGGCTCACTAAAGAATACCTAATGGAGTTTTACTTGCCTATCAATAGGAATTCCTATAGTAATAGAGTACAAGTGATCCTTGGACTTGAGATCATCATAGCATCTTGTGTATGATGAATTATACTTTGACTTATTCCTTAAGACCCTTAGGGTATATCGAAGGGTATGCTTGGGTATAATAAGTTGTACATAGAGATAATGTATGATCAATAAAGAATCTACCACTTCTAGTAAAAGAAGAGAAATGTCCTATGTGATTCGATAAATGACAACACAGTAGTCCTTGGCCAAGGCAGAATGAAATTAGAAAGGAGTTTCTAATTTGCATTATTTGGAGTTGTGTATTTAAAGATCAAAATACATATAATTAAATAAAATAAGACTTGACAGTAATTCCATGTCGTATATTTAATTGGGACATTGTATGATGGAATGATTGAATTGTACGGTAACTATTTACTCAAAGGTTTTTTTATAATTAATGTTGAAATCTATATTATCTAAAAAGTCGTTAATCGCTAGGGAGGCTTATCCCTATTGTAGAATAAATATTATTTATTTAAATAAATTAATAGTTTAATTTATTTATTTAAATAAGATTAGAATTGTTCTAATTGATTTATTCACAACCGGTTTAATATGGAGAACCTAAAGGGTCACACCATAAAAGGAAAAATAATTATTTAAGAAGTTAATGGCATAATCGTAATAATAAGTTAAGTATATTTAATTTAATCTATGGTGATAGAATAAATTAAATAGCTTAATATTTATTATTTAATATTTTAAATATATTAAATATAAATTAATAAGAGAAGTCTTATTATTATTATTACTATTATTATTTTTTGATTTCTAAAGGAGTTTAGGAATTAATTAATAAAAGTACTCTCAAATATCCTAATAAGATTAGGAGGCTAATTAATTAAAAGAGTTTAATTAATTATCCCTAATAAGATTGGGAGACCAATTAATTAAATGTGTTTAATTAATTAAAATAAAACTCAATTCCTTAATTGTGAAGGAGGATTGTCCACATCTATAAATAAGAGAAGTCTTATTATGGGTGAGAGGAGTTGACACTTTAACAACACGCGTATTCACGTAATTTCAATAGTTGGGAGAGTTATACACTCTTTTTCTATGAGAGATAGAAAAACTAATGTTTTGCCTTAATACATGTAACAATCCAGATTTTTAATTATAATATTTAAATATTTATTGAATTATATAAATATTTAATGGATGTATTTATCGTTGAATAAATATTTGTTTAATTGATTTGATTTGATTTGGTTAATTATTTATTTAATAAATAATTAAGGAGTTAAGGAAAGTAATTATTTTGAAATAGCAATCTAATCTAATTTAATTATTAAGTTAGAAAGTTTATAATGATTAAATGAATTATTATAATGTTTTATTTAATTTATTAAATAAAGTGTGACAAATAACTTTATTATAAGTGGTTTTTAAAATAAATTAAAGTAGTTTTAATTTAGTTTTGCCAAACAAGGCTTATGTATATTAAGTCTTTAATTTTAAAGAGTTTTGCCAAACGGAGCCTTATAGCTTTTGGACTTTTTAAATTTGATTTATTAATAATATAAATTAAATAAACAAAATATAAATATATATATAATAATTTTTTATAACGGCTGAATTAATAAGGTCATTAGTAGCGCCGATTTTTTTAGACGTTTGCAAATCGTGGTTGGTTTTGATTTTTACGCAAACTGTATTTGGACTTGACCTAAGTCTAAGAAAAGAGAAAAAAAGAGAAAGGTTTTCAGAGAAGAGAATTTGTCAAAAAGTTTTGAGAGAGAATTATCAGAGAAATTGTGAATGTGTACGTGAGGTTTTCAAACAATTCATGTGGTGTTAGCAAGGATAACTGAGCAATTAGAAGGTATGTTTTATAATCTTCACATATATGTTTTATAGTATATTTCCTTAGTCTCGGTGTTCTTGAAGTTCACTGTGTTTTATGGTATAAGTTCTGAAATTCATATTTAATAGTTGAGTATGGAATTATGAAGTTGTAATAGTATAACTATCCTATATATACATATCGGTGATTATATGATGAAACATGTATGTGATTATTTCGTCAAAAAGAAGGAAATTGGTTTACAGTAAAAACATATGAGTATGAATATGATTTTTGTAAGATAACAAAATTAGTGTATGTTAATTGTGAAGTTGTGAAATTGAACCTTGTATATGATAATGGGGTACGAAATTCAGAGAAACACAGTTTAAAAGGAATCAAATTTGGTTTATTATGGGTTTACAGTGTTAACAGTGTTAAACAACATCGATAATGGAGTTTTGATTTTTAAAACAGTGCGTACAATGATTTAAGTTTTCTAAAATTATTGTTTAGTGGTTTAAATTAGTATATGCATGTTGGGTAATGTGTATATGAGTTATTTATATAAGTTTATTTTGATTCAAAATTAGATTTTATGCTAACTAATTTTGCCCATTAAATGATATCTATATATATATATATATATATATATATATATATTGAATGTTTATTATTCATGAGATGAATATTATTTATTAATGCATATGGTGATGTGTATGATAATAAATGGGATTGATTATGGACTATTGACCAATGTGATTGGATTTTATTTTAGTTGGATGCATGAATATATGGGTTTTATTAAATGGGGTTTACGTACCTCGTCCTCTCTAATTTTTTTTAATGTAAATTCTATCTCCCTCTTATGTACTTCCCCTTGACTACTGATCAAGGTTTCTATTTATTTTAAAATAGTTTTGTAATAGGAATAGTTAGAATTAATTTTGAAAAAATGGAGATCAAGGAGCAAGGAATGCTTGAAGATCCGTTTGTAATGGAACCCAGATTTAAATGTAATAGTTATATTTAAATATTAATTCTTGCACCCCTAGGGTTTGACCTTTTAGTTCACTTGGTAGCTCTAATGAACCAAACTGGAATAAAAGTCCATAATCAATCCAGGTAGAATATAGTATTCTATATGTGCATGCTTATACTATATATATATTATATATTATGCAAACATGCTTCGCATGTTAATTAATATGACGTGTTTTTTATATATATATGTGCATGCGCGCTAAACAAGATGAGACAAATTAATAACAAACCCCTCAAATATTTTATATTAAGTTGTAACGTTCAAAGATATTTAGAATATCGAACATCGCCTTCTAACATGATAGAAATAATAGAGTCTTGAATATTTAATATGAGTTTGTTGTGCACACATAAGGTAAGTATTAAGCATTTAAGATGTTATTTTTATTACATATGATATTTATAAGGAATTGAACATTACTGTTTTGTTGTGCACACACAAGGGCTGTAGTTTTCTCTTCACTTATATGAAAATACTGGGTCTGACTTAACTTCAATCATTTTAGTTCGGATGTGCACACACTTGACCATTATGATTTAAGAGGCAAAATACAAGGAATTGCATAGTTGATGTAACTGACAAGAGTTGTCTACCTATTTATTTATATATAGTTTGTTGTGTACACACAAGGCTATATACATTTGAAATGAGGTCTTTATTCTCACTAGTAGTTCTTTAATTAAATATTGTCGAACTATATAAATTTAGGGTAATATAGTTTGAAGAAAATAGTGGGAGATACCAATTTAAAACAAGACATAATTTATTTTGGTAATTAATAAAAGAATATATGCTAAAATATTATTAAATACAAATTCATTTACAGAATTTTATAATGTCTAAATTACTATCACTGTGTAGCATATTAGATGCTAAATTAACCGGACCGAATTAAACGGATTGGTTAAGAAAATTGAGAATAGTTCTCATGGCTGAAAAGATATCTTATGTCCTTAATACGTCTATCCCTGCAATGGTTGCAGACAATGCCTCTGAGGAAGAGATTGCTACTTTAGAAAGTGGCAAAATGATGCACAGTTAACTCAATGCATCATGCTCTCATCCATGAGTAACGAGCTTCAGTGGCAGCATGAAACTAGGGATGCTCCTACTATAGCCCTACACGTCAAGTAGTTGATGGTGAGGAAAGTAGGACTAATAGATATCAGATATGTAAGGAGCTCTTCCGATCTAAAATAACCAACAACACTACAGTACAGACACATGTCATAAACATGATCAATTTGATTGAACAATTAGGACAATAGATTTTGTCACAGATGGAGAGTTGAGCCAAGATTTGATCTGGCAGTTATTCCCGCACTCCTTGTCACAATTGTTATGAATTTTTTATATGAACAAGCTAGATATCAACTTCGCTGATTTACTTAAAATGGTGAAAAAAGTTGGTAGTCACTTTCCAACCAAGAAAGACCGAGTCTTACTGGTATGGGGCTAAAGGATCTTCTGTAAAGAGGAACAATTCAAAGAAGGTAAATAGAAAGGCAAAAACAAAGGATAATAAGAACAAAACTGATACAGATAGCAAATGAGTTTGCTTCCACTGCAATAAGCCTGAACACTGGAAAGAAACTACAAGAAGCATATTGCAGATGTTAACTAGAAGAAGCTTAGTGAAGTTTCGGTTACAAATACAATTTTGTTCATGATTTAAAATAAATTTTTCTTTAAGTTAAGGTTCTACTTGGGTATTGGATACCGACTTTGGTTATCATAAATATAGATTTATGAAGGGACCAAGCAGAAGTAGAAAGCTAAACAAAGATAAGTAATCCTATGTGTGGGAAATGAAGCAAATGTTGCTGCATTAGCCATAGAAACTTATAGTTTAGCATTGCCTACGGGCAAATCTATTAAGTTAATAAGTTGTTATTGTATTCCAGTTCTCGTTAGAAACATTATTTCCATTTTGTTGTTGGACAATGAAATCTTTGGTATTATATTTAAGAACAATTGTTGTTCTATTTATAATAATAATATTTTGTATAAAACTGGAATATTACTTAATGGATTTTGTATACTTAACTTACGTGAAAATAATTTCGTAAATTGAACAAACTAGTATAAGAAAAGGAGATGATCATTCAAAGAGTTGAATGTATGTATTTTCTTAAATACAAGTGTGAATTATTTGAAAGGTTCAAAGAATTCAGAACTGAAACAAATTGGCAAAGTATTAAGATTCTTTTATTAGATCAAGGAATAAATACTTGTGCAATAAGTTTCAAGATCATCTCAAATGGTTTTCTCATAATGGACGCCTCCTGATACGCAATAATTAATTGATGTATTTGAAAGAAAAAATTGTACCTTGTTGGACATGGTACTGTGACGCCCCCAAAACAGGTATACATCACCCATCTTGAGTCGCCAAATACATGGTACAGAATACAAATGCAAACTTAAATATACAACATGAGCTGTGAGTTTTAATACAAATATTGTCTTCTAGACAGTATTAAAATTCAAAATAAGTCATCAATACATTTATTATCACACTATTTCACAGAATAGTGAGGACTACTAATGTAAATATCTGGACCGTCACTCCGTTTCCTGACTAGTCCCAACTATATTCTCATTTCCTGAAGAGAACAATAAAAGCGAAGGGTGAGCTCAACTATCCCAGTAAGAAATATTATGACTAAGATAATGCAGAATAATTTATCGTTAGCCTTCAATAGTGTTAAACTGATAAAATATAATAAACATCAAGTTTAACAGCAGTGGAATAAGAAATCCATTAGAAGAATCAAGTAGATAATAAAATCTACTATCTTCTATGATTTAAAAGGTTTTTCATCACTTTTATCGCTGAGACTCAACTTAATAAATAATCCACATCATCCCTACTCTACGGCCAAGGATATTCATTAGTATCACGACCATAAATTATCCATGCACTACAGGCCAATGATATTCGTGTATTCATCAATGGTCATGATCATGCCAACAACTGTCCATCAATGCATTACGGGCCAATGAGGACTTTTATCACATCTTTTGTAACATTACGGTCATGATTATACCGAATAATCCCTGGTCATAATCATACCGAGTCCATCTATGCACTACAGACCACAGATGACTTTTAACAGAATATAAACATGAGGATGATGACAATGATATAAGAATTCAATAAAACAAGTTCAAGGATAAAATTTTAAAGATTTATAATTTAATTTATCCAGAAATCAATAACGTCCAAATTATCAACATGATACTGCTTTGTGGAGTAAATTTCAAGAATAATATTGTATCAAAAATAATTTAGACCGAAAACGAATCAATTTTTATCATGAATAGTACCCCAGGTGAATAGTACCCCGTAAATAGTATATCAGGAATAGTAACCCCGTGAATAGTACTCCGACATGAAAAAGTTAAAACTTATCAAGAATGCTCAGAATAATATTTCCATAAAAAGATACTGGATGAAGCGCAAATATCAAGGATATTCTACTAATTTCATGGAGTATAGAAGCCAAAATTTTAACAAAACGAGTATAGAATTCAAAATTTAAAACGAAATAATATTACTTACATACTCCAGAGTATGGAAGAAAATATTATTTCAAGCGAATATTGAACAAAAATAACATCCCTTACCTTGAAAAGAAGAGTATTCCAAATGATATAGCGGGGATATTCTTGAAGAAAACTTTTACTTATTTCTACGCTCAAAGCTTTCTAAAACTCTAAAGAAATACGCACAAGATTATAAAAGAAGAATTCTCTGATTCTGGTGTGATTTTCAATTCTAACTTAAGCTCCTATTTATAGAAAAATGCTAGAATGCCATAGGAGACTAAAATAATAAAATAATATTATTTTAAAAAAAATTCCTACGCATTCCAAGACTAATTCAGCCCTCCACCTTTGAATTTTAATTCCAGCACATGTTTTCAACAAAAAATAAAAGTGGGTCCCCCCATAATTTTAATAAAAATATTTTAATTACCGAAACTTCAACAATTCATAATAAATAGCCTTTTTATCAGAAAAAATTGAATCTCATGTCTATTCCATAGGAAATTTAATTCTCTACAACTTTGTAAGTTTAAGTTTTTCCAAATTTTAAACAGAAAATATCTGAAATCCACAAACAAATAATTTTCAATACCTCATAAAATTCATAACAAATCATACGTTAATTTTTAACGGTTCAAAATTTGTGGACATATACTCAACTTATATATGTATAACATATCCAAAAATCACAACGATCCAACGGTCGGATCAAAATTATAACTCACGCAATAGAACTTTAAGAACACTGATTTGATTTTTAATACCTCCATTTCAACAAAAATACTGATAAAATACCTCAACATTTATTCCTTCATTTATAACCACATAAAATAAATATTTTCCTATCCATCATTTATGTCCACATAAAATAAATATTTTCTTATCATATAAATCAATAATTAATTTTTCACAAATAATATTACAAAATCACAATAATGACAACCAGATCGTTCTCAGGAAAGAGGAGATTTCTAATAAGGATTTCTCCTTACTGGCGCGCAATTAGGTGACCAAACCTCTCCTTGGAATAACTTTCTAGACATTGCCAATAATGCTATCTAATAATATTATTCAAATAATATGAATTATTGATCCGATAATGGAAAATATTGTGCAGTGACAATTATTGAAATAACAATAATATAAAATAACAATGCAACAATTATTGAACCAATAAAATAAAATATTGAACAGTAATTACTGTAACAATTATTGGATAGTGCCTTCTTACGTAAGAATCAATAATTCAACAATACTGTGCAATACCGTGTGCTACTATGCAACAACGCGTATTACTGTATTTTAACCACCAGGTATTCCAACGGTGCTAACGGTAACGATTACGCCGTTATTTATAAAAGATCAGATTTGTCATCTTATTCATCTAACAGTTATTCTGTTATGGGGCCCACAAATGGCTGCGCAGTCGTACGAATATTTCCCGACAGAAAGAATATTCTACGACCAAACGAATATTTCCCAACAACATGAATATTTTATAACTACTTGTTTATTTTGTAAAATTTATAAATATTACCCATAACGATAACATTATATCAAATTTACTCCTTAATACTCAAAAATGATATTTATAAAAAATTCATCTTTATTTATAAAAGTTGGGGTCTTACAGGTACGGTCCATAATGATTTTACTGACATTCCAGTATCCTTCTGGGTCATGTCCTAGAAATGGCTGCATATCTACAGAAAAGGTAACCTCAAAATTCGACCCCAAGACTCTATAAGAGTTATGGACATAGAGGATTCCTAATATTCTTAAGTATGTTAAGATAAGGGGTTGTTCAACTTATGTGAAAAAGGTTTCAAAGGATAAGCTTGGGACAAGATTTGACAAGTACAAATTAATTTGTGGGATATCCTAAAGTAAGTTTAGGATATATGTTTTATAATCCTACTTAGCAAAAGGTGTTTGTTGCGAAACACGCTGCCTTCTAAGATAAAGGTGTTTATCTTTGAAGGGGCCAGTGGGAGGATAATAGAATATTGAAGAGTTCAAGAATCACAAAATACTATAAGTCAAATAAGAGGAACCCGTAGATAGACCTATTGTACCACAACCGAATCGTAAATCTAGAATAGTACCGAAGATACCTAGGAGGTATGGATTCATCATAGATGATGATGATGAGATACGCATCATAGAAGATGATGATCCAGTTACATACGATGAGGTAAGAGTTGTAGACACTCAGAGAAATGGATTGAAGCAAGCTTCTCAAAAATAGAACATTTGTTTTGATGAAATAATCAAAAGAGATTGATTTTATCAAAAATAAGAATGAACCTAGTGTGTACAAAAGGGTCAGTGGGAGCGTTGTGGCATTCCTAGTATTATATGTTGATATAATACGGATAAGGAATGACATACCAATGTTATACTCGATAAAGATAAAGTTGTCTAAACATTCCTCCATCAATAATTTGGGAAGAGTATCTTAATTGGGGATACAATCTATGTAGATAGATTAAAGAGGATGCTCGACTTAACCCAAGGAACGTAAATTCATTTGATACTAAAGTCGTTTAGCATGGCAACCTCTAAGAAATGTCTCATGTTGATGAGCCATGGGGTATATCTCTCTTAATAGTCCTCATAGACTCCTGAAAAGAGAGATCGCATGAGTGACAATCATGTATACAATGAAATATACGAGACCTGATGATGATCGGTCATATTCTGGAGAAGATCAGTGCAGTGAATTGGAAAGGTTTCAAATAGCAAAGTGTTGTTGGTTTAGTGATAAAGACAAAGTATATAGCTATAAATGAAGCTGTAAGTTGATTGTTTGGATAAAAAGTTCATTACAGAACTAGGAATAGTTCCTAAGTCTCATCTTGGATCTAAACAAGTGTTGTGGCAAATTCATTTAATTATAGGAATCATTGAAAGATGGAAAATCACTACAGAGATAGCGGACTCTCAAGTATAACATTACATATCCATTAACTAAAGCTTATCCAACAGCAGGATAATCGTCAATTAGAGAAGAAGGGTATGAGATACCATGACGATTGACTTTAGTGCAAGTGGGAGATTAAAAGTAGTATGCACACAAGCCAATCATGTTTGATGATAAAGCATATACTTTATAACAGTCTTATTCATTTATTAATAAAAAAATATTAATTTATTAAAGGCTTTTAATTATCTATATGATGTTGTTTTATAATATATGATAAACTCATAGTTTTAAGCAATGCTTTTAGAATAGTGATGATGATGTTCCCAATTGTAAGACCCCAACTTATTAATGAATAAAATCAAATTTTCTCTAAATATTATTGTGAATAATAAGGGGGTTAATTTGATATAATACTTTGGTTATGGGTGAAATGTGCAAATTTTGCAAAATAAGCAAGTGGTTATAAATATTTATTTTTGGTCGGTGAATATTCGGTTGGTCGTGGAATATTCTTGCTGTCGGGGAATATTCGTACGACGACGCAGCCTTGTGTGGGCCCCATAACGGAAAGCGATTGGATGAAGAAAACGACAAGTATAAGTTATTTATTAATAATGGCGTAGTTGTTACCGTTAACACTGTTTAAATACCCGGTGGTTAAAAATACAGTAATAACGCGTGGTTGCACAGTAGCACACGGATTGCACAGTATAGTTGAATTATTGATTCATACGTAAGAAGGCACTACTCAATAATTGTTACAGTGATTACTGTTCAATATTTTATTTTATTGATTCAATAATTGCTGCATTGATATTTCATATTATTGTTGTTTCAATAATTGTTACTGCACAGTATTTCCCATTATCAGATCAATAATTCATATTATTTGAATAATATTATTAGATAATATTATTGACAATGTCTAGAAAGTTCTGTCTAAGGAGAGGTTTGGTCATCTAATTGCGCGCCAGTAAGGAGAAATCCTTATTGGAAAGCCCCCTCTTTCCTGGGAACGGCCTGGTTGTCATAAATGTGATTCTGTAATATTATTTATGAATAATTAATTATTGATTCATATGATAAGGAAATATTTATTTTATGTGGATATAAATGAGGGATATATTTTTGTGGTTAAAAATGAAGGAGTTAATGTTGAGGTTTTTATCCATATTTTTGTCGGAATGGAGGTATTAAAAATCAGGGTTTTTGAGATATTTTGCGGGGGTTATAATTTTTAATCCGACCGTTGGATCGTGGTAATTTTTGGATATGTTATACATATATAAGTTGAGTATATGCCCACAAATTTTGAACCGTTAAAAATGAACGTATGATTTATTATGAATTTTACAAGATGACTGGTTCAGAAATTGTTGAATTTTCGGAGTTTATCATTTTGATGGAAAATTCTAGAATTGGTGGGCCCCACTTGTGGTTGGTGAAGAAATGTGCTGAATTATATTTCAAATGTGGTAGGTGGGAATAGTAGCAGGTAAAGCCATCAGGTTGCAGGTCAAACCTACTAAAATTTTCCTATAAATAGAGGGCTAAGTTAGAATTGAAAATTACACCAGAAACAAGTTTTCTCTCTTTCTCTCTCTAGATTATTGAGTGTATTTTGTGAGTATTTAGATACTTTGAGAGTTTCTATTCATCAGAGCAAGTTTCTTTCAGCCTTATACCGGTATTCCGACCAGAAGTACTGATATTTTGAGGTAAGGGATATTATTTTCTTCTTAAATGATATTATTTTCTTCAATATCATTATGCTGAAATATTGATATGAGTTTTTATCAAATTTGGAACTTTTTGTGTCGGGGTTACTATTCACGTATACGGCACTATTCATGTATACGGCACTATTCACGAATACGGCACTATTCACCGAAAAATAAAATTTTCCCTTTTTGTCCAAGATGTCTATTATGGTTACTATCTTTGATTGTATCCATGTTTTGATCTTTATTTTTGAATTCTGCTTCACAATTGATTATTATGAAGTATTATTGATCTTGGATAAACTGTTATACGAATCCCTACTATTTGTCCTTCTGTCTCATTGGATTCGTTCTCTTTAAGATATTTTTCATCATCCTCAGTCCTAAATGATGATACAAATGAATATCTTTGGCCTGTAGTGCAAAGATGTATAATTACTTGATGAATATCTTTGGCCTGTAGTGCAAAGATGAACAGGTGTTGAGATGAACATGACCGACTGATGATACAAATGAATATCTTTGGCCTGTAGTGCAAAGATGAATATTTGGTTAAAGATGATTATTAATTGATGTTACAGGGATAAAATATTGATGATGGACTTTTAAATCTTAGAAGATAGTAGAATTCTTTCTCTACTTGACTCTTCTAATGGTTTGTTGTTTCCGCTGCAGTTGTTGATCTAAAACTTGTTGTCGATTATATTTTATCAGATTTTTCCCTGTTGAAGACTAACGATAATTTGTTGTATATTATCTTAGTCATAATATTCTTTACTGGGCTAGTTGAGCTCACCCTTTTCCTTTTTGTTCCATTTTTCTTCTCAGGAGGTGAGAACATAGCAGGATCTAGTCGGGGTATGGAGTAATGGTTCTAGAAAGATGTATTAGCAGTCCTCACTATTTCTGTAAAATAGTGTTTGAATAATTGTAATGAGGATTTATTTGAGTGTGGATATTGTCTAGAAGACAATATTTGTATTTAAACTCACAGTATGTGTTGTCGTATTTTGCACGACAATTGTATTATTGAAGTTGTAGTTTGCTTTCTGTACCATGTATTTGGCGACTCAGAATGGGTGTTGTATACCTATTCTGGGGGCGTCACAGTTGGTATCAGAGCTTAGGGATATGATCCCTGGCTGAGATGTGAGACAAGAACTAGGAGGGGAGAGACGGGGAATTCCTTCGCTAGTATGACCTGACTAAGTTTATTTGGTGTTTATTTGGTCGGTCAGAGTATAGGGATAATATATGACATGACTATTAACCCTTGTTTTATGGCAGTATTTAAGAATGGCAGCTGAGAACGTTAATAATGGAGTAAATCAGACCGTGGAGACACCTTTGATCACTACCCAGGGGAACGTGCAACAGGAAGGCAATATTCCTCCTGTAAACAACGTTACCGAGCAAACGATGAATGATGGAATGTTTAGGAGCTTTTTGCAGTTCATGCAAAATCAGACGAGGGAGACTCGTGTGCAGAATACGGGTGGAAATGATAACAACGCGCGGTTTGTCACAGCTAAGCAGTTCAAAGAATTGGGACCACCAGAATTTAAGGGAAAGCCGGATCCGATCATGGCGGAAACGTGGGTCAAGCAAATTACCAAGATATTTGATGTCTTGGGATGCACGGAGGAACAGAAGGTTCCATTCGCCACATTTATGTTCCGCGGTGAGGCAGACTACTGGTGGGAGTCTGTGAAGCGTACCCAGCCTGACGCACTCAACATGTCCTGGGAAACATTTCAAAAACTGTTCAATGACAAGTACTTTCCTGAAAGTATTCGTCATATGAAGGAGGTTGAGTTTATTAGACTGGAACAAAACAACATGACGGTGTCCCAGTACGAGGCGAAGTTTGCAGAGTTATCCAGGTTTGCACCTCATTTGGTCGAAAATGAGGAACGAATGACGCGGATGTTTCTGAGAGGTTTAAAACCTGAGATTCGTCAATACCTTATCTCTCATAAATTTTCTCTGTATTCAGACGTTGTCAACAGGGCCCAATTATTAGAGAGAGATAATGAGTATACTCAACCGAGGGACCACAACCAGGGTCATACCGGTGACAGCAATCATCAGAGCGATGATAACCAACGAGGAGGGAAAAATACGAACAAAGGCGGTAACCACTCGGGTGGTCATCGTGGCCATGATAATAGGAGAGGTGAGTCAAGTGGAAATTTCAGAAAGAGGAGATTCAACAATGACGGGAAGACATCAGCACCAGCACCAGCACCAACAACAAATTTTAGGGGAGGAGAACGACCGCCAGTTAGATGTTACAAATGCGGGAAAGAGGGACATATCAGCCCAAACTGTCCACAACAATCCAAGGTGTGTTACAACTGTGGGAAGGAAGGCCACATCGCTCGAGATTGTACTATAGCGAAACCAAGTTCAGCGGGAGTGGTGATTCCAAGGGCTGTCCCGGATAAGGCGAAATCAGCGGTTCCTGGAAGAGCGTTTGTCGTAACTGGCCAAAACATGAGAAACCCGAACGAGGTGATCACGGGTAAGCTAATCTTGAATTCTTGCGAAGTTTATACTTTACTAGATACCGGTTCTACCCATTCTTTTATCTCTCCTGCTTGTGCTCAACGTTTAAACTTGACTCCGGAGAAATTGGACTTTAACTTATCTGTTGAAACTCCGTTGGGTGAAACCTTCGTTACATCTACAGTTTATAAATCTTGCATGATCCAAGTTGGCACTATCACATTACCTGTTGATCTTATCTCTTTAAAGATACTTGCTTTTGATGTGATTTTAGGAATTGATTGGTTAACCACTCATCATGCTAAAATTGATTGTTTTCGTAAGGTTGTTAGTTTTCATATTCCTAACCAACCTGTCATACGAATTCAAACTACTAAACCACTAAAATCAGTCACTGTCATATCAAGCCACAAAGCTATTCGTTTATTGAAAAACGGATGTCAAGCTTTCTTAGCCCATGTTATGGATTTGAACAAAGACAAGTCAGATTTGAATAATATTTCTATTGTTAGAGAATTTTCCGATGTATTTCCTGAAGAACTTCCCGGTCTACCCCCGGAACGAGAAATTGAATTCTTTATTGACCTTGAACCCGGTACAAAGCCCATTTCTAAAACCCCATATCGAATGGCTCCTATTGAACTTCAGGAGTTAAAAGTCCAACTACAGGAGTTGTTGGACATCGGTTTTATTCGTCCTAGTACGTCTCCTTGGGGTGCTCCTGTTTTATTCGTAAAGAAGAAAGACGGGAGTATGCGACTTTGTATTGACTATCGAGAATTGAACCATGTCACCATCAAGAATAGGTATCCGCTACCTCGCATTGATGACCTGTTTGACCAGTTGCAAGGAGCACAATTCTTTTCAAAGATCGATCTTCGTTCTGGATATCATCAGCTGAAGATTAAAACTGAGGATATTCCAAAGACTGCCTTCAGAACTCGGTACGGGCATTATGAATTCTTAGTAATGTCTTTTGGATTGACTAATGCTCCTGCTGCCTTCATGGATATGATGAACCGTGTATTCAAAGAATATTTGGATCAGTTCGTTGTTGTCTTTATTGATGACATCCTCATCTATTCCAAAAGCCGTGAAGATCATGAGCGCCATTTGAAGCTGGTACTGCAAAGGCTTCGTGAAAACAAGCTATATGCCAAACTGAAGAAATGCGAGTTCTGGCTTGAGGAAGTAGCATTCCTTGGGCACGTGGTGTCAAAACATGGAGTATCTGTCGACCCGGCGAAGATTGAAGCCATACAAAGTTGGGAGCAACCGAAGTCGGTAACCGAAGTACGTAGCTTTCTGGGCTTAGCTGGTTATTATCGGAGATTTGTGGAAGGATTTTCTCGAATCGCTACTCCGTTAACTCAGCTGACTCGGAAAGATACAAAATTCGTATGGAGTGAGGAATGCGAGAAGAGTTTCCAAGAACTCAAGAGGAGACTCATTTCGGCACCTGTTTTGACAATACCATCTGGTTCGGATGGATTTGTTATCTACAGCGATGCTTCAGGCAAAGGGTTAGGATGTGTTCTCATGCAACATGGGAAAGTCATAGCCTATGCCTCACGACAACTCAAAGAATATGAGAGGAATTATCCTACTCATGATTTGGAGTTGGCAGCAGTCGTTTTTGCGTTGAAGATCTGGAGACACTACCTTTATGGGGAGAAAGTGGAGATCTATACAGATCATAAAAGCCTCAAATATTTCTTCACCCAAAAGGAACTCAACATGCGGCAACGACGTTGGCTTGAGCTGTTGAAAGATTACGATCATACCATCCAATACCATCCTGGAAAAGCAAACGTAGTAGCTGACGCATTGAGTAGAAGATCATATGCGGGTACGAGTGCAATGTTTTTAACACAAAGGCCCATTTTGTATGACTTGCAAAGGATGGAGATAGAGATGAAGGCTCCAAGTACCCACATGATGATATCAAATATACGAGTAGAACCGACTTTAATCGATAAAGTTAAAGCTGCTCAAGCTACGGATATAGAGCTGATGCGTATGAAGAAGAAAGTGCAAGAAGGTGCTATTCCAGAAGCAAGAATCGATGAAGAAGGAATACTTCGAGTCAACTCCAGACTTTGTGTTCCTAACGATTTTGACTTGAAGCATAGAATAATGATGGAGGCACACAACACACCGTTTGCAATCCATCCTGGGAGTACCAAAATGTATCACGATCTTCGACATACATTTTGGTGGAGCAATATGAAAAGAGAGATCGCGGAGTTTATCTCGAGATGTTTAACTTGTCAACGTGTAAAAGCGGAGCATCAAGTACCAAAGGGTCCATTGCAACCACTTGAGATTCCGAAATGGAAGTGGGAACACATTACTATGGATTTTGTTACGGGTCTTCCCAAGGTTTCTCAAGGCATAGATGCGATTTGGGTTATTGTTGATAGATTAACCAAGTCCGCTCATTTCTTGCCGATACGTGAGACTTATTCCCTTGAACGTCTTGCTAGTATGTACGTGAACGAGATTGTGAGATTGCATGGCATGCCAGTATCCATAGTTTCGGATCGTGACCCAAGATTCACTTCACGATTTTGGGTTAGCTTGCAGAAAGCTATGGGCACGGATTTACGATTCAGTTCAGCATACCATCCTCAAACGGACGGACAATCAGAGAGGACTATTCAAACTCTTGAAGATCTATTAAGACTTTGTGTCTTAGATCTCAAAGGGAGTTGGGATAAGTACCTACCATTGGTGGAATTCTCCTACAACAACAGTTATCAGGCGAGCATAGGTATGGCTCCATTTGAGGCGTTGTATGGAAGAAAATGTCGTTCTCCAGTATGCTGGGACGAGGTGGGTGAAGCAACATTGTTGGGACCAGAATTGGTACGCATTACTACAGAGAAGATCCAAACGATTCGACAACGTATACAAACGGCACAGGATCGACAAAAGAGTTATGCGGATCTTCATCGGAAGGACGTGGAATTTAATATTGGGGATCATGTATTGTTACGTGTTGCACCATGGAAGGGAGTTACAAGATTTGGGAAGAGAGGAAAGCTCAATCCAAGATTTGTTGGTCCATTTGAGATTCTTGAGCGAATAGGAAATGTGGCATATAGACTCGCATTACCTCCAAGCATGTCTCGTGTTCATAATGTTTTTCACATATCTATGCTTCGTAAATATGTTAAAGACCCGAACCACATTATTGAGTTAGAACCAGACGAGATAGCTGAAGATTTAACGTACGAGGAGGTACCTGTTAAGATCTTGGATAGGAAAGAGCATGTCCTACGCACGAAGGTTATACCACAAGTTAAGGTTTTGTGGAGAAACCATGCTATTGAAGAAATGACCTGGGAGTTGGAATCAGAAATGAAAGCGAGGTATCCTCACCTTTTTGAAACATCAGGTACGTACGTCAATTTCGAGGACGAAATTTCATAAGGAGGGGAGGTTGTAAGACCCCAACTTATTAATGAATAAAATCAAATTTTCTCTAAATATTATTGTGAATAATAAGGGGTTAATTTGATATAATACTTTGGTTATGGGTGAAATGTGCAAATTTTGCAAAATAAGCAAGTGGTTATAAATATTTATTTTTGGTCGGTGAATATTCGGTTGGTCGTGGAATATTCTTGCTGTCGGGGAATATTCGTACGACGACGCAGCCTTGTGTGGGCCCCATAACGGAAAGCGATTGGATGAAGAAAACGACAAGTATAAGTTATTTATTAATAATGGCGTAGTTGTTACCGTTAACACTGTTTAAATACCCGGTGGTTAAAAATACAGTAATAACGCGTGGTTGCACAGTAGCACACGGATTGCACAGTATAGTTGAATTATTGATTCATACGTAAGAAGGCACTACTCAATAATTGTTACAGTGATTACTGTTCAATATTTTATTTTATTGATTCAATAATTGCTGCATTGATATTTTATATTATTGTTGTTTCAATAATTGTTACTGCACAGTATTTCCCATTATCAGATCAATAATTCATATTATTTGAATAATATTATTAGATAATATTATTGACAATGTCTAGAAAGTTCTGTCTAAGGAGAGGTTTGGTCATCTAATTGCGCGCCAGTAAGGAGAAATCCTTATTGGAAAGCCCCCTCTTTCCTGGGAACGGCCTGGTTGTCATAAATGTGATTCTGTAATATTATTTATGAATAATTAATTATTGATTCATATGATAAGAAAATATTTATTTTATGTGGATATAAATGAGGGATATATTTTTGTGGTTAAAAATGAAGGAGTTAATGTTGAGGTTTTTATCCATATTTTTGTCGGAATGGAGGTATTAAAAATCAGGGTTTTTGAGATATTTTGCGGGGGTTATAATTTTTAATCCGACCGTTGGATCGTGGTAATTTTTGGATATGTTATACATATATAAGTTGAGTATATGCCCACAAATTTTGAACCGTTAAAAATGAACGTATGATTTATTATGAATTTTACAAGATGACTGGTTCAGAAATTGTTGAATTTTCGGAGTTTATCATTTTGATGGAAAATTCTAGAATTGGTGGGCCCCACTTGTGGTTGGTGAAGAAATGTGCTGAATTATATTTCAAATGTGGTAGGTGGGAATAGTAGCAGGTAAAGCCATCAGGTTGCAGGTCAAACCTACCAAAATTTTCCTATAAATAGAGGGCTAAGTTAGAATTGAAAATTACACCAGAAACAAGTTTTCTCTCTTTCTCTCTCTAGATTATTGAGTGTATTTTGTGAGTATTTAGATACTTTGAGAGTTTCCATTCATCAGAGCAAGTTTCTTTCAGCCTTATACCGGTATTCCGACCAGAAGTACTGATATTTTGAGGTAAGGGATATTATTTTCTTCTTAAATGATATTATTTTCTTCAATATCATTATGCTGAAATATTGATATGAGTTTTTATCAAATTTGGAACTTTTTGTGTCGGGGTTACTATTCACGTATACGGCACTATTCACGTATACGGCACTATTCACGAATACGGCACTATTCACCGAAAAATAAAATTTTCCCTTTTTGTCCAAGATGTCTATTATGGTTACTATCTTTGATTGTATCCATGTTTTGATCTTTATTTTTGAATTCTGCTTCACAATTGATTATTATGAAGTATTATTGATCTTGGATAAACTGTTATACGAATCCCTACTATTTGTCCTTCTGTCTCATTGGATTCGTTCTCTTTAAGATATTTTTCATCATCCTCAGTCCTAAATGATGATACAAATGAATATCTTTGGCCTGTAGTGCAAAGATGTATAATTACTTGATGAATATCTTTGGCCTGTAGTGCAAAGATGAACAGGTGTTGAGATGAACATGACCGACTGATGATACAAATGAATATCTTTGGCCTGTAGTGCAAAGATGAATATTTGGTTAAAGATGATTATTAATTGATGTTACAGGGATAAAATATCGATGATGGACTTTTAAATCTTAGAAGATAGTAGAATTCTTTCTCTACTTGACTCTTCTAATGGTTTGTTGTTTCCGCTGCAGTTGTTGATCTAAAACTTGTTGTCGATTATATTTTATCAGATTTTTCCCTGTTGAAGACTAACGATAATTTGTTGTATATTATCTTAGTCATAATATTCTTTACTGGGCTAGTTGAGCTCACCCTTTTCCTTTTTGTTCCATTTTTCTTCTCAGGAGGTGAGAACATAGCAGGATCTAGTCGGGGTATGGAGTAATGGTTCTAGAAAGATGTATTAGCAGTCCTCACTATTTCTGTAAAATAGTGTTTGAATAATTGTAATGAGGATTTATTTGAGTGTGGATATTGTCTAGAAGACAATATTTGTATTTAAACTCACAGTATGTGTTGTCGTATTGTGCACGACAATTGTATTATTGAAGTTGTAGTTTGCTTTCTGTACCATGTATTTGGCGACTCAGAATGGGTGTTGTATACCTATTCTGGGGGCGTCACACCAATCGTTGGATTATTAAATTGGAGATTAGTGAATCCGGATAGATTGGTACATACATTGCTTGCTCATTTGATAAAGATGATTGATTTTATGATCATTTATGTGGAGACACTAAAGCAAGTATATAGGTGCTTATTAGAGAATAAGTTCACTAAACGTGGCTCGCTAAGGAATACCTAATGGAGTTTTACTTGTCTGTCAATAGGAATTCCTGTAGTGATACTAGTACAAGTGATTCTTGGACTTGAGATCATCATAGTATCTTGGTAATGATGAATTATACTTTGACTTATTCCTTAAGACCCTTAGGGTATATCGAAGGGTATGCTTGGGTATAATAAGTTGTACATGGAGATAATGTATGATCAATAAATAATCTACCACTTCTAATAAAAGAAGAAAAATATCCTATGTGATTCGATAAATGACAACACAGTAGTCCTTGGCCAAGACAGGATGAAATTAGAAAGGAGTTTCTAATTTGCATTATTTGAAGTTGTGCATTTAAGGATCGAAATACATATAATTAAATAAAATATGACTTGACAGTAATTCGATGTCTTATATTTAATTAGGACATTTATGGTGGAAGGATTGAATTGTACGGTAACTATTTACTCAAAGGTTCTTTTATGATTAATGTTAAAATCTATATTATCTGGAAAGTCGTTGATCGCTAGGGAGGCTTATCCCTATTGTAAAATAAATATTATTTATTTAAATAAATTAATAGTTTAATTTATTTATTTAAATAAGATTAGAATTGTTCTAATTGATTTATTCACAATCGGTTTAATATGGAGAACCTAAAGGGTTACACCATAAAAAGAATAATAATTATTTAAGAAGTTAATGGCATAATCGTAATAATAAGTTAAGTATATTTAATTTAATCTATGGTGATATAATAAATTAGATAGCTTAATATTTATTATTTAATATTTTAGAAATATTAAATATAAATTAATAAGAGGAGTCTTATTATTATGATTACTATTATTATTTTTTAATTTCTAAAGGAGTTTAGGAATTAATTAATAAAAGTACTCTCAAATTTCCTAATAAGATTAGGAGGCTAATTAATTAAAAGAGTTTAATTAATTATCCCTAATAAGATTGGGAGACTAATTAATTAAAGGAGTTTAATTAATTAAAATAAAACTCAATTTCTTAATTGTTAAATAGGGTTGCCCATATCTATAAATAAGAGGAGTCTTATTATGCGTGAGAGGGGTTGACACTTTAACAACACACGTATTCACGTAATTTCAATAGTTGGGAAAGTACACCCTTTTTCTATGAGAGATAGAAAAACTAAGGTTTTGCCAAATACCCATCTTCTTGAATCTTTATTCTTCCTTGGTGGATCACCTCTAGAGGCCAAACACTTGGGTGGCTAACGTTGATCAAAGGAAGAAACCAAACCCGGTGGATTTAAGTTGAACGCGAAAGGATTTGGAGGTGAATTTGTACCTGAAGAAGCTCGAATCTTCAAGGGTATAATTCTTGTTCTTTATCTTTTCGTTTAATTAATAATTATGCATAAAGGATGATCCGAGTATATGATTTGTAAAATTTTAAAACTCTAATTTTCCATTCTTCCGCTTATTTTGTGCAATTTGATTGCGTTCATGAATATTACAAACCTTGCAAGGAGTTCCCTTTTGGGCTATTAGGCACTGTATATGTACATTGGCTAATTGGCTAATATGTTTATGAATGCAAATAATTGTTATGAAGATGACATTGATACTGAGGAAGAGTTATTGGCTGACACTGAATCTGAAGAAGAAGATGGTTATGAATCTCCGATACTTATACACAATGATTCTGACTCAGACAACGATTTTCATTAACATGTATGTTTAGTTATAATTGTATTACATACAATTACATATATACATGTTCTCTATATCCTTGACATGTTTATATATCTTTCATTTATAGTTGTCGTAGTTAACTATTTCATACAATTACTTGTCATTATTGTCATTTTATTTATATATGTAAATCATATAACTCATACTAACATCCTAATTTTTTATTTATAGATGTCTTCTGAACCAGCACAACGAAAGCGCGGGTTGGGTCGGGGCCCTAATCATGTGTCGAAGTCCCCGGCTAATCCGAATGAACGCATTCTCATACAGATTCGTCCTCCTCCAGAAAGCACGTAAGTTAAACATCGCGTATATATAACCATTTTATATTTTCATTGTTATAGTTATATACTAATGTAAATTATTTTTCATATTATAATAAAATTACTTATCTTTAATGTAAATTGTTGTATATTGTAGTGATTTTTAAGATAGTAAAATTGTGAAGTGCATTTCATAATTATGCTTACAGAACTGGCCTACGCCAGTGATTACGTGTGCGAGCACACCTCTCGCCCATAAGGATGCAGTTTGGGCTGAATTTCAAGTATATTTTTTTAACACTCTGATTGATAATATATAGTTAATCAAATAATATTGTAGGCATACAGTTGGATTTATGGTAATATCACAGTTTTAATGTTTATTATTGTTGTTTTATTTGCAGAAAAGGTATGCATGGGACGACGCACAAGAATCAGTTATTCAGACATTGTTCTGGCAGAAGTGCGCCGTCCGAACTAAAGAAAATCTGAACAAGGAGCAACAAAAAGCCCTGCATAATGCATAGATTGACCATCCAGGACAGGGTAATTAGTATATGCATGAGCATAGCCCCTGGTGGTGCGCACAACCCATATGGGTGCAGATGTATGACTAGTGGAGAGCTGAGAGCTGGATTAAGAGACGCAAGACTGCCGCCTCAAACAGATCCTCAGGTGTATCTAAAGGCGAAAAGGAAAAATACACGTACAAGGGCGGTTGTATATCACAGCTGCAGCATATTAGTGCCAGGGTTCGTATGTATAGCAAGCTTATTAGCTTAGCTATTTGTCTTAATGTTTACAGTCATGTTTTGTAGCTAAAATATCATATATTTACATATTAATATAAGAACATGAACTGTAGGAGTCTGAGTCTCAAGGTCAACCTATCAATTGGTTAGATGTGTATATGGCCACCCGTGATGGTCTGCCTGATGCTGTTCAGATAGCGGTAATAAGTTAACTTTCTACTAATATGTTAGTTATAAATTATGACGACCTTTTTTAGCATTTGTTTTATTTATTTTTAACTATTTAATTGTTAACCTTCAGACATGACACTTATAAGAGCTTAATGAACGAGCGCTATCCTGAAGGCACCCCGCGTCCGCCGATTAATCAAGAATTATGGGAGAAGGCATCAGTCGTGAAGAAAAACTACGTTAAAGGCTAAGGACAAAAACGACGCCTGACCATCAGTGGAACAAGCAGCTCTGCTACCCAATCTACACAGTCATCAGGTCATCCTGCCTATCATACTCCGGCTGACTGTGTGAGAGTGATCTGTCGAGATCGTGATCTTCTTCTACAACAAGAAAAAGGTCTAACAGCGACTAATACTATCAGCGACCGCATATGCGGTCGCTAATACTACTATCTGCGACCGATATCTGCGACAGTGATTTAATCCAGTCGCTATTATATATCAGCGACCGCCTGCAGACGTTGATCGGTCGCTATCATAATTTTGCCTCCCAAAATTTGGCAGAAAATGTTGGCGCCAAGGTTTTGTGCAACCACTTAAACTCAGCGACCGCATGCGGTCGCTGATAAGTCCAAGTCATTAAAATGTAACGACCGCATGCGGTCGCAGATGACGGTCGCTGATCAAACTAAATGTAATCAGTTCTAGGTATTCGCACGACACAGCAGACGGGAGGAAAAGAAAAGAGGGAGCTCAGAATAGAGAGAAGAGAGAGAAAGGGGGAGAAGAGGGAGAAAGGGGGAGGAGCTCGCTCGCCACCACTTCCCACTGCCATCGCCGCCGCCACAGGTAACCCTAAATCTCTTTATTTCTGAATTAGATATAGATTGGGTGTTATTCTATTGATGGAACTTTTTCCCCACTGCATTATTCTTCAAGTTTGGGTATTCTACCTTATTGGTAGTATGTAATTTATTTCATATACATGTCACACTGACATAATTTGGAGAAGTAATGTTCTCATCATTGTTTACAGGCAATAATATCCTTATTCTCCATTTGCAGAAGTGTTTTATGCCTTTATATTTGAACCACTGTTTCCTTTATGGATTCAAGATTCAAATAGCAGAGTGCAAGTTCTATTATCACATCTATCTCGAATGCTGAACATGTAAAAGAATTTATATGTCAAGGTCCTTGGTTTCACAAGGAATGAAATTTTGCAGATTCATTTGCTTATTGGTTGTAGTCACTTTGTTTTCGAGTACCCATCAGAACTTGTGTTTGCATTCTATTTAGATATAAAATTATTGAAGTACCCATCTTTCTTATGTCTACTGTATTGGTCAGTTGTTAGGCAAATATGGCTATCTCAAGATGGGAAAAAAATATTACCATGGCTGGGTTTTGTTAATAGTAGAGTTATTTTAAGTCCTCATCTACTGCAAAACTTTCTTTTGCATCTGTAGCAAATGACTTGTTTTGTAAGACCCCAACTTTTATGAATAAAGAATAATTTTCTCGAAATATATTTTTGAATATTATGGTGTGAATTTGATATAATGTTATAGTTGTGGGTAATATTTACAAATTTTGCAAAGTAAGCAAGTGGTTATATAATATTCGATTAGTCGAGGAATATTCGTTTTAACAAGGAATATTCGTACGACGGCACAATCATTGGTGGACCCCACAATGGAAGTATTGTCGTAGTTAGAAAACGACAAAATTATCTTTTTATAAAAGTAAAGGCGAAAGTGTTACCATTAAAACTGTTAAACTACTCGGTAGTAAAAGTACAGTAATACGCGTGGTTGCATAATAGCACACGGTATTGATTATTAATGCTTACGTGAGAAGTCACTTAGCTATACTCAATTATTGCTACAGTAATTGCTGCATCATATCTCTCATATTATTGATTCAATTATTATCACAGTATCATCTGCATAATATTTTATATTATTAATTAATAATTGAGATGACAAAGTTAATCATATTATTATTTACAATATTGACAATGTCTAGAAAGTTCTGTCAAGGAGAGGTTTGGTCACCTAATTGCACGCCAATAAGGAGAAATCCTTATCAGAAAGCCCCCTCTTTCTTGGGAATGATCTGGTTGTTAAATATTGTGAGTTATGATATTAATGATGAATAAGTTCGTGTTGATTAAAGATGAAATTGATAGTTCTATTGTGTGGAAATTATTAGTGTTAGTGAAAATTGACATTTATTTCGATATTAATTGATGTTTGGAAGTTATACTGACTAATCGGATAATTAATCGGATAAATGAGCAATTAATTACTATTAATTCACATGATTATAACTATTTGTTCATATGTGTGTACTATTGATTCACATTCTTGTACTATTAGGGGCGGTGGTGCAAGATTGATAATACTTGCATGACTAAGTTAAAAATGGAGGTATAGATGGAGGTACTATACTGCAATTCGTATTTTCACATGTCTAAAACTATTAATTCACATGATTTACTATTAATTCACATTATTTACTATTAGGGGAGGTGGTGCAAGTTTGATAATACTTGCAGGACTAAATTAAAAACGAAGAAAAAGAGGAAGGTATTATACTGTAATATTTCGAGCCTCAAAACGTGCAATTATCGAAACTATATTTTTCTATAAATAAAAGCTCATTCTTCCTTCATTTCTCACCAATTCACAAAAGCTATAGAGCAATTATTATAGAGAAAAAGAAAAAGAGAAGTCTGCTACCTCACTATTTTAGTATTCAGTTTTTCTAAGGTAAGGGGTATTATTCATTTGTATTCATGAAGAGAGTTAGTTTCTTTAAATACTCGTAAGGGTTGTTATTCCATTCTTTATTATTATGTTGGAATAACCTGTCTATGCGAAGTACCGCATACATGGTGAAATTCTTCTGTTATTCCATTCTTTATTATTCTGTTGGAATAACCTGTTTGTGCGGTCTATCGCATGCCTGATGAATTCTTTTGTTATTCTATTCTTTATTATTCTATTGGAATATCCTGTCTGTGCATATTACACATGACCTGGTTCCCTTCTTTATTATTCTGTTGGAATATCCTGTCTGTGCGGATTACGTATGACCTGGTTCTATTCTTTATTATTCTGTTGTAATAACCTGTCTGTGTGGACTACCGCATGGATGGTGAATGATCCTTCGTATTCATTCCTTATTAAATTGTGGAAATGATCTGTATACGTGGATTATCGCATGGCGGGTGAAAATCCATTTACAGTTTCATATATTCTACTATACTCATTTGGTTAAAATTTTGGCTTCTATGCTCCATAAAATTAGTAGAATATCCTGGATATTTATTCTTCATCCAGTATCTTTTCATGAAAATATTCTTCTGAGCATTCTTGAATTTTACTCCACAAAACAGTATCATATTGACAATTTGGACGTTATTAATTTCTGGATAAATTAAATTATAAAATCTTTAAAATTTATCTTGAACTTGTTTTATTAAATTATTATGCCATTGTCATCATCCTCATGCTTATATTGTGATGAAAGTCATCTTTGGCTTAAGTGCATAGATGGACTTGGTATGGTTATGACCAGGAATTATTCGGTATAATCATGACCGTAATGTGATGAATGATGTGGTGAAAGTCCTCATTGGCCTGTAGTTCATTGATGGACAGTTGTTGGTATGATTATGACCAGGGATTATTCGGTATAATCATTGTGACGCCCCCAAAATAAGTATACAACACCCATTCTGAGTCGCCAAAATACATAGTACAGAAACAACTACATCTTTACTGTTACAACATAAGAACTGTGAGTTTAAATACAAATATTGTCATCTAGATAATATCCACACTCAAATAAGTCCTCATTACAATTATTGATACATTAATTCACAAAAATAGTGAGGACTACTAAAATAACTTCTAGAACCATCATTCCATACCCCTACTAGTACTCGCTACATTCTCGCCTCCTGAGAAAAATGGAACAAAAAGAAAAAGGGTGAGCTCAACTAGCCCAGTAAAGAACATTATGACTAAGATAATACAGAACAAATTATCGTTAGTCTTCAACAGGGAAAAATCTAATAGAATACAATAGACAACAAGTTTTAAATCAATAACTGCAGCGAAAACCGCAAACCATTAGAAGAGTCAAGTAGAGAATGAATTCTACTATCTTCTAAGATTTAAAAGTCCATCATCAATATTTTATCCTTGTAACATCAATTAATAACCATCTTTAATCAAATATTCATCTTTGCACTACAGGCCAAAGATATTCATTTGTATCACCAGTCGGTCATGTTCATCTCAACACCTGTTCATCTTTGCACTACGGGCCAAAGATATTCATCAGTTAATCATTCATCTTTGCACTACAGGCCAAAGATATTCAATAATATCATCATTTAGGACTGAGGATGATGAAAAATATCTTAAAGAAAATGAATCCAGTGAAACAAAATAACAAATATTAAGGATTCGTATTTCGATTTACCCATGTCCAAAAATACCTTATAATTATTCATAGTGAAGTAAAATTCAAGAATGATCAAAACATGGATACAATCAACGCTAGTACCCAGAATAGACATTTTGGACGAAAAGAAGAAAAATTTATTTTTCGGTGAATAGTAACTCGTGAATAGTAACCCCAACATGAAAAGTTCTAAATTTGATAAAAATTTCTAACCAATATTTCGGCATAATGATATTGAAGGAATAATATCATTTTCTAATAAAATAACATCCCTTACTTCGTAAAGACAGTACTTCTGGTCAGAATACCGGTATAAGGCTGAAAGAAACTTGCTCTGATGAATAGAAACTCTCAAAGTATCTAAATACTCACAAAATACACTCAATAATCTAGAGAGAAAACTTGTTTCTGGTGTGATTTTTAATTCTAACTTAGCCCTCTATTTATAGGAAAATGTTAGCACGCCGAAGCAGACTTAACCTGCGACCTGATGACTTTACCTGCTACTATTCAAGCCTACCACATTTGAATAAAAATCTCAGCACATTTTTTCACCAACCAAGAGTGGGGCCCACCAATTCTAGAATTTTCCACCAAAATGATAAACTCCGAAAATTCAACAATTCCTGAACTAGTCATCTCGTAAAATTCATAATAAATCATACGTCCATTTTTAACGGTTTAAAATTTGTGGACATATACTCAACTTATATATGTATAACATATCCAAAAATTACCACGATCCAACGGTCGGCTTAAAAATTATAACCCCCGCAAAATATCTCAAAAACTCTGATTTTTTAATACCTCCATTCCGACAAAAATACTGATAAAAATCTCAACATTAACTCCTTCATTTTTAACCACAAAAATATATCCCTCATTTATATCCACATAAAATAAATATTTCCTTATCATATGAATCAATAATTAATTATTCACAAATAATATTACAGAATCACATTTATGACAACCAGGCCGTTCCCAGGAAAGAAGGGGCTTTCCAATAAAGATTTCTCCTTACTGACGCGCAATTAGATGACCAAACCTCTCCTTAGACAGAACTTTCTAGACAAATTAACAAATTAACATATCACATAATATCCCGATATTATGACTGACCAACAAATAAGCTTAGGTAGGACACACTAGCAAAGGATTTACTCATCTCTCCCCTCCTAGTTATATTCTCCGATCTCCGCCAGAGACCATATTCCTAAGCTCTAATACCACCTGTGACGACCCCAAAATAGGTCCATTCCATTCAACATATTCTGAGTCGCCAAATACATGGTACAGAAAATAACTACAACTTTATTACAACAATTGTCGTGAAAAATACAACAACACATATACTGTGAGTTTGGATATAAATATATACCAAATGTGACTCATATCCCAACCGTGGACAGCACCTCACAATGACACCTTACATAAAGGTATAGTCAAAAACTGTTTTAGAAATTAGAATCTTTGGGAAGTGCTCAAGGAAACCTTTGTACATGGGAGGCCATGCTTCTAGGTTGTGATAGATATCATATGGCCACAGAATTATCCTTGGTTGACCCAATATACCCCAAAGAAAAACGAGAAGATTACTATCATATTCTTCCCAATGGTGAGTCTTCTCTTGACTTATCATTATCTCCACTGTCTCTAATTGAGAATTATACTTCAAACAAACACCAAGATTATATAGGTAGTGCTCGTAAATATACTCAGCAAGTG
This sequence comes from Panax notoginseng, assembly GCA_016801055.1. Classification (NCBI taxonomy): domain Eukaryota; kingdom Viridiplantae; phylum Streptophyta; class Magnoliopsida; order Apiales; family Araliaceae; genus Panax; species Panax notoginseng. The sequence continues at coordinate 157,598,702 of CM029012.1, read as the reverse complement.
GATGAGCACAATCCTGTCTTATGATGACACGAGGTTGTATGTCATTAGACATCTTGTATGATAGTGACAAAACACCCTTCCAACGTTGAGTTCGCTTCACCCTAGATGATTCACTAAATATAACTCCTAAATGATGACCACCGTTCTATTCCCCTGTTACCCTCGCTCGACCCAGCTACACTCTTATTACCTGAAAGGAATTGTGAACAGAAGGGTGAGCACAACTAGCCCAGTAAAGAATATCATGACTAAAGATAAATAAATTATCAATAGTCTTCATCAGTAATAAATCAGAGATTTAGAACATATGGTAGATGATAAAAATTTTCAACCATAGTTGCAGCGGAACTAGCAATCCATTAGAAGAGTCAAATAGACCATAAAGTCTATTATCTTCTCCATGTTAAAAATCCACCAACAATGTTTTATCCCTGTAACATCACTCAACAGTTCCTTTCCACAATCATATGAATAACTCATAATCATAATTATGATTCTAAATTTTTCTTCGCACCCAAGATGAAGAATATTTTCATCACCTGTCTTTACCTGAAACATCAAAGATCATGGTTATACCAAATCACAGTTCCTATTCATAATCATACTAATAGATCCATCTTTGCACTACGGCCAAAGATATTCAACAACAATTTATCTTTGCACTACAGGCCAAAGATATTCATCAACAGACCATCTTTGCATTATAGGCCAAAGATATTCAACAACAGTTCATCTTTGCACTACAGGTCAAAGATATTAATATCTCAAAGAAATATATAATCATTTCAGAATTTATATAAACAATAATTATAACCATGTTAATCAATTCATCTTTACACTTAAGCTAAAGATATTCAATTATAAATTCAATGGTCATGATCATACCAGTTAACAATTCATCTTTGCACTACAGGCCAAATATATTCCTCAATCACGATCATACCAGTAATTTACCCATCTTTACACTCAAGTGAAAGAGAAATTCAACATCAGGATTATAAAAATGTTATATATGATAATAAAAATAATATTATCAACAATTGCATTTATTTTCAAGAGCAACAATCATAAATCAATGATAATTTGGTCAGAAAAAGAAACTAATTTTTCTGTGAATAGTAACTTGTGAATAGTAACTCATGAATAGTAACTCGTGAATAGTAACTCATGAATAATAACTCCGACATGAAAAAAGTAGAAATTCTACAATAAAATTCATATCAATATTTCGGCATAATGATATTGAAAGAATAATATTTTTTAACCTTATAAACAATTTATTTAAATTGTTTACACTTTACTAATTAATGCATTTAATCATCATAAAATGTCAACTCTTAAGATTTCATCACCAATAATCAAAACCCTCATCAAAAATCTGTATATAACTCATATATGATTCTCAAGCCATAAAATCATATTTTCTAATTTTCTTACTTCACATAACATATTTAATTCATTTACTCATAACTAGACTATTTTTATAAAAAATACCAAATCAGTCCCAAAAATATTTCTTTTTTAGAATTTAGCAGAATATAGTCCCATATTGAACATATATTTTTTCCGAAATTTTTAAAATTCATTTACTATTTTTCATATGGCCAAAACTGCCGAATATATAGACATTTATCATAAATTATACTTTTATCCAAAAATTCCAAAATTCACAGAGTATACTGATATTATATAGATATACTTCTAATAAAAATTTCATCAATTTTGGAGTTAACCACAAGGAGTTATAAGCAGTTACTTTTAAAATAGTCTTTTCCCGTAAAATTCATAACTCTTAATCTATACAACCAAAAATCACCATTTTTGGACACAATCAATAAAACTCATCAAAATATCATTTCAAATTTTTCCAGAATTTTTTGAAGGTCAGAAGAATTACGAACTGAAAAACATAATAACCCTTAAAATCCCTTACTATCCCTTACCTCAAAAGAGCAGCACTTCTGACTGGATATCGGATATGACGCTGAAGGAAACTTGCACTGATGAATATCAACTCACCAAGTATCTAAATACTCACAAAATGCACTCAATAATCTAGAGAGAAAAAGAGAAAAAACTTATAAATTCTGGTGTGATTTTCAATTCTAACTTAGCCCTCTATTTATAGGAAAATGTTAGCACGCCGAAGCAGACTTAACCTGCAACCTGATGGCTTTACCTGCTACTATTCCCACCCACCACATTTGAATAAAAATCTCAACACATTTTTTTACCAACCAAGAGTGGGGCCCACTAATTCTAGAATTTTCCACCAAAATGATTAACTCTGAAAATTCAACAATTTCTGAACCAGTCATCTCGTAAAATTCATAACAAATCATACGTTAATTTTTAACGGTTCAAAATTTGTGAACATATACTCAACTTATATATGTATAACATATCCAAAAATCACAACGATCCAACGGTCGGATTAAAAATTATAACCCCCGCAATATGTCTCAAAAACCCTAATTTGATTTTTAATACCTCCGTTCCGACAAAAATACAGATAAAACACCTCAACATTAACTCCTTCATTTTTAACCACAAAAATATATCCCTCATTTATATCCACATAAAATAAATATTTCCTTATCATATGAATCAATAATTAATTATTCACAAATAATATTACAGAATCACATTTATGACAACCAGGCCGTTCCCAGGAAAGAGGGGGCTTTCCAATAAGAATTTCTTCTTACTGGGGTGCAATTAGGTGACCAAACCTCTCCTTAGACAGAACTTTCTAGACATTGCCAATAATGTTATCTAATAATATTATTCAAATAATATGAATTATTGATCTGATAATAGAAAATACTGTGTAGTGACAATTATTGAAATAACAATAATATAAAATATCAACGCAGCAATTATTGAATCAATAAAATAAAATATTGAACAGTAATTACTGTGACAATTATTCAGTAGTGCCTTCTTACGTAAGAATCAATAATTTCAAAAATACTGTGCAATACCGTGTGCTACTGTGCAATAACGCGTATTACTGTATTTTAACCACCGGGTATTTCAACAGTGTTAACGGTAACAACTACGCCGTTAATTATAAAAACTCAATTTTTGTCGTTATCTTCATCCGACAGTTATTCTGTTATGGGGCCCACAAATGGCTGCGCCGTCGTACGAATATTCCCTGACAGAAAGAATATTCCACGACCATTTACTGAATAGTAATTATAAGAAAAATTGAATACTTTTATTTCATAAAATTTGGGGTCTTACAATTGGGACCACCAGAATTTAAGGGAAAGCCGAATCCGATCATGGCGGAAACGTGGGTCAAGTAAATTACCAAGATATTCGATGTCTTGGGATACACGGAGGAACAGAAGGTTCCATTCGCCACCTTTATGTTTCGTGGTGAGGCAGACTACTGGTGGGAGTCTGTGAAGCGTACCCATCCAGCCGCATTCAGCATGTCTTGGGAGACATTTCAGAAACTGTTCAATGACAAGTACTTTCCTAAAAGTATTCGTCATATGAAGGTGGTAGAGTTTATTAGACTGGAGCAGAATAACATGACGGTGTCTTAGTACGAGGCGAAGTTTACAGAGTTGTCCAGGTTTGTACCTCATTTGGTGGAGAATGAGGAACGTATGACGAGGATGTTTCTGAGAGGTTTGAAACCCGGCATACGTCAATATCTCATTTCTCATAAATTTTCTCTCTATTCAGATGTTGTCAACAGGGCTCAATTATTAGAGCGAGATAACGAGTACGGTCAACTAAGGGACCACAACCAGGATCATATCAGTGACAGCAGTCATCAGAACAATGATAACCAGCGGCAAAAGAAAAATACAGACAAGAACGGCAACCACTCTGGTGGTAATCGTGGCTATGAAAATAAAAGAAGCGAGTCGGGAGGAGATTTTTAAAAGAGGAGATTCAACAATGACAATACGAAGATGTCAGCACCAGCAGCAACTAGTTCCAAGGGAAGAGAACGACCACCGGTTATATGCTATAAGTGCGGAAAAGAAGGACATATCAGTCCAAACTGCCCACAACAGTTTAAGGTATGTTATAATTATGGAAAGGAAGGACATATTGCTCGAGATTGCACTGTAGCAAAACCAAGTCCAGCGGGGATGGTGACTCAAAAAGCTGTCCCAGAAAAGATAAAGTCAACGGTTCCTAGAAGAGCGTTTGTCGTGACTGGTCAACATGCGAGGAACCCAAACGATGTGATCATGGGTAAGCTAATCATAAATTCATGCGAAGTTTATACCTTATTAGATACTAGTTCTACCCATTCTTTTATCTCTCCTGCTTGTGCTCAACGTTTAAACTTGACTCCGGAGAAGTTAGACTTTAATTTATCTGTGGAGACTCCGTTAGGAGAAACTTTCATCACATCCACTATTTATAAATCTTGTTTGATCCAAGTTTGCACCATCACATTACCTATTGACCTTATCTCTTTAAAGATACTTACTTTTGATGTGATTTTAGGGATTGATTGGTTAACTACTCATCATGCCAAAATTGATTGTTTTCGTAAGGTTGTTATTTTTCATATTCCTAACCAACCTGTTGTACGAATTCAAGCAACTAAGCCATTAAAATCAATCACTATTATATCAAGCCATAAAGCCATTCGTTTATTAAAAAATAGATGTCAAGCTTTTTTAACCCATGTTATGGATTTGAATAAAGACACGTCAAATTTAAATAATATTCCTGTTGTTATTGACTTTCCTGACGTATTTCCTGAAGAACTTCCCGGTCTACCCCCGGAACGTGAAATTGAATTCTTTATTGATCTTGAACTTGGTACAAAGCCCATTTCTAAAACCCCATATCGAATGGCTCCTATTGAACTTCAGGAGTTAAAGGTCCAACTACAAGAGTTGTTGGACATCGGTTTCATTCGTCCTAGTACATCTCCTTGGGGTCCTCCTGTTTTATTTGTAAAGAAGAAAGACGGGAGTATGCAACTTTGTATTGATTACTGGGAATTAAACCATGTCACTATTAAGAATAGGTATCCGCTACCTCGTATTGATGACCTGTTTGACCAGTTACAAGGAGCACAATTCTTTTCAAAGATTGATCTTCGTTCTGGATATCATCAGCTGAAGGTTAAAACTGAGGATATTCCAAAGACTGCCTTCAGAACTCGGTACGGGCATTATGAATTCCTAGTCATGTCTTTTGGATTGACTAATGCTCCTGCGGCCTTCATGGATATGATGAACCGAGTATTCAAGGATTATTTAGATCAGTTCGTTGTTGTCTTTATTGATGACATCCTCATATATTCCAAAAGCCGTGAAGATCATGAGCATCATTTGAAGCTGGTACTCCAAAGGCTGCGTGAAAATAAGTTATATGCTAAGTTGAAGAAATGCGAGTTCTGGCTTGAGGAAGTAGCATTCCTAGGGCACGTGGTGTCAAAACATGGAGTATTCGTTGACCCGGCGAAGATTGAAGCAATTCAAAGTTGGGAGCAACCAAAGACGGTGACCGAAGTACGTAGCTTTCTGGGCTTAGCTGGTTATTATCGGAGATTCGTGGAAGGGTTTTCTCGAATCGCTACCCCGTTAACTCAGCTGACTCGAAAAGATATCAAATTCGTATGGAGCGAGGAATGCGAAAAGAGTTTTCAAGAGCTTAAGAGGAGACTCATTTCGGCACCTGATTTGACCATACCATCTGGTTCAGATGGATTTGTTATCTACAGCGATGCTTCAGGCAAAGGGCTAGGATGTGTTCTCATGCAACGTGAGAAAGTTATAGCCTATGCCTCGCGACAACTTAAAGAATATGAGAGAAATTATCCTACTCATGATCTAGAGTTGGCAGCAGTCGTTTTCGCGCTAAAGATCTGGAGGCACTATCTATATGGGGAAAAAGTGGAGATTTATTCAGACCATAAAAGCCTCAAATATTTCTTCACTCAAAAAGAACTAAACATGCGGCAACGACGTTGGCTCGAGCTGTCGAAAGATTACGACCACACTATTTAATACCATCCTGGAAAAGCAAACGTGGTAGCTGACGCATTGAGTAGAAGATCATATGCAGGAACGAGTGCGATGATGTCAAGTATACGCATAGAACCAACTTTAATTGATAAAGTTAAAGTTGCTCAAACCACAGACCCGGAGCTGATGCGTATGAAGAAGAAAGTGCAAGAAGGTGCTATTCCAGAAGCAAGAATCGATGAAGAAGGAATACTTCGAGTCCACTCCAGACTTTGTGTTCCTAACGATTCTGATTTGAAGTACAAGATCATGATGGAAGCACACAATACACCATTTACAATCCATCTTAGAAGTACCAAAATGTATCGTAATCTTTGACATACATTTTGGTGGAATAATATGAAGAGAGAGATTGCAAAGTTTATCTCGAGGTGTTTAACTTGTCAACGTGTAAAGGCGGAACATCAAGTGCCAAAGGGTCCATTGCAACCACTTGAGATTCCAAAATGGAAGTGGGAACATATTACCATGAATTTCGTTACGGGTCTTCCCACGGTTTCTCAAGGCATAAATGCTATTTGGGTTATTGTTGATAGATTAACCAAGTCTGCTCATTTCTTGCCGATACGGGAGACTTATTCCCTTGAACGTCTTGCTCGTATATACGTAGATGAGATTGTGAGACTGCATGGCATGCCAGTATCCATAGTTTCGGATCTTGACCTAAGATTCACTTCAAGATTTTGGGTTAGCTTGCAAAAAGCTATGGGCACAGATTTACGATTTAGTTCGGCATACCATCCTCAAACGGAGAATTTGACATTGGGGATCATGTATTGTTGCGTGTGGCTCCATGGAAAGGAGTTACAAGATTTGGGAAGAGAGGAAAGCTCAATCCACGATTTATTGGTCCATTTCAGATTCTTAACCGAGTAGGAAATGTGGCTTATAGACTCGCGTTACCTTCAAGTATGTCTCGTGTTCATAATGTTTTTCATATATCTGTGTTACGTAAATATGTGAAAGACCCAGACCACGTTATTGAGTTAGAATCGGACGAGATAGTTGAAGACTTAACGTACGAAGAGGTACCTGTCAAGATCTTGGATAGAAAGGAGCATGTCCTACGCACGAAGGTCATACCACAAGTTAAAGTTTTGTGGAGAAACCATGCTATTGAGGAAATGACCTGGGAGTTGGAAACGGAAATGAAAGCGAGGTATCCTCATCTTTTCAAAATACCAGGTACGTACGTCAATTTCGAGGACGAAATTTCATAAGGAGGGGAGGTTGTAAGACCCCAAATTATTAATAAATGAAATTTAAATTCCCTCTATTTATTATTTTGAAATAGTAAGGGTTAAATTGATTAATGAGGTTAGTTATGGGTAAAATGCGCAAATATTTCAAATAAGCAGGTGGTTATAAAATATTCATTGTTGTTGGGGAATATTCGTTTGGTCGTGGAATATTCTTCCTGTCGGGGAATATTCGTACGACGGCGCAGTCTTTTGTGGGCCCCATAACGAAAAGCGATTGGATGAAGAAAACGACAAGTATAAGTTGTTTATAAATAACGGCGTAGTTGTTACCGTTAATACTGTTGGAATACCCAGCGGTTAAAATACAGTAATACACGTTGTTGTACAGTAGCACACTGTATTGCACCAATTATTGATTCTTACATAAGAAGGCACTACTCAATAATGGTTACAGTAATTACTGTTCAGTATTTTATTTTATTGATTCAATAATTGCTGCGTTGATATTTTATATTACTGTTGTTTCAATAATTGTCACTATATAGTATTTTCCATTATCAGATCAATAATTCATATTATTTGAATAATATTATTAGATAACATTATTGGCAATGTCTAGAAAATTCTGTCTAAGGAGAGGTTTGGTCATCTAATTGCGCGCCAGTAAGGAGAAATCCTTATTGGAAAGCCCCATCTTTCCTGGGAACGGCCTGGTTGTCATAAATGTGATTCTGTAATATTATTTGTGAATAATTAATTATTGATTCATATGATAAGAAAATATTTATTTTATGTGGATATAAATGAGGGATATATTTTTGTGGTTAAAAATGAAGGAGTTAATGTTGAGATTTTTTTCAGTATTTTTGTCGGAATGGAAGTATTAAAAAATCAAGGTTTTTGAGATATTTTGCGGGGGTTATAATTTTTAATCCGATCGTTGGAACGTGGTAATTTTTGGATATGTTATACATATATAAGTTGAGTATATGTCCACAAATTTTGAACCGTTAAAAATGAACGTATGATTTATTATGAATTTTACGAGATGACTAGTTCAGGAATTGTTGAATTTTCGGAGTTTATCATTTTTGTGGAAAATTCTAGAATTGGTGGGCCCCACTCTTGGTTGGTAAAGAAATGTGCTGAGATTTTTATTCAAATATGGTAGGCTTGAATAGTAGCAGGTAAAGCCATCAGGTTGCAGGTTAAGTCTGCTTCGGCGTGCTAACATTTTCCTATAAAAAGAGGGTTAAGTTAGAATTGAAAATCACACCAGAAACAAGTTTTCTCTCTTTCTCTCCCTAGATTATTGAGTGTATTTTGTGTGTATTTAGATACTTTGAGAGTTTCTATTCATCAGAGCAAGTTTCTTTCAGCCTTATACCGGTATTCCGACCAGAAGTACTGTCTTTACGAGGTAAGGGATATTATTTTATTCGAAAATAATATTATTTCTTCAATATCATTATGCTAAAATATTGGTTAGAAATTTTTATCAAATTTGAAACTTTTCACGTCGGGGTTACTATTCATGAGTTACTATTCACGAGTTACTATTCACGAGTTACTATTCACCAAAAAATAAAATTTTCTTCTTTTCGTCCAAAATATCTATTCTGGGTACTAGCTTTGATTGTATCCATGTTTTGATCATTCTTGAATTTTACTTCACTATGAATAATTATAAGGTATTTTTGGACATGGATAAATCGAAATACGAATCCTTAATATTTGTTATTTTGTTTCACTGGATTCATTTTCTTTAAGATATTTTTCATCATCCTTAGTCCTAAATGATAATATTACTGAATATCTTTGGCCTGTAGTGCAAAGATGAATGATTAACTGATAAATATCTTTGGCCCGTAGTGCAAAGATGAACAGGTGTTGAGATGAACATGACCGACTGGTGATACAAATGAATATCTTTGGCCTGTAGTGCAAAGATGAATATTTGATTAAAGATGGTTATTAATTGATGTTACAGGGATAAAATATTAATGATGGACTTTTAAATTTTAGAAGATAGTAGAATTCATTCTCTACTTGACTCTTCTAATGGTTTGCTATTTCCGCTGCAGTTATTGATTTAAAACTTGTTGTCTATTGTATTCTATTAGATTTTTCCTTGTTGAAGACTAACGATAATTTTTTCTGTATTATCTTAGTCATAATGTTATTTACTGGGCTAGTTGAGCTCACCCTTTTCCTTTTTGTTCCATTTTTCTCAGGAGGTGAAAATGTAGCGAGTACTAGTCGGGGTATGAAATGATGGTTCTAGAAGTTATTTTAGTAGTCCTCACCATTTTTGTGAAATAATGTATCAATAATTGTAATGAGGACTCATTTGAGTGTGGATATTGTCTGGATGACAATATTTATATTTAAACTCACAGTTCTTATGTTGTAACAGTAAAGATATAGTTGTTTCTGTACCATATATTTTGGCGACTCAGAATGGGTGTTGTATACCTATTTTGGGGGCGTCACATACGTGGCCACCCGTGATGGTCTGCCTGATGCTATCCAGATAGCGGTAATAAGTTTTAACAACTTGATCTTTGTTTATCAATGAATACAGAATTTATTTTTAACTATTTAATTATTAACATGATGACAGGATACTTATAAATATTTGTTGAACGAGCGTTATCCTGAAGGCACTCCACGTCCGCCAATTAATCAAGAATTGTGGGAGTGGGCGTCTGTTGTGAAGAAGAACTATATTAAAGGTCAAGGACAACGACGATGCCCATCCTTTAGTGGTTCAAGCAGCTCTATTACCCAGTTTTCACAGTCATCGAGTCATCCAACTGTTCATACTCCGGCTAACTGTGTGAGAGCTATATGTCGAGATCGAGATCTTCTGAAGATACTAGGCAGACATCTGGCGGCTTTGAGTCCTGATAAGTTAGTTGATGCAGTAGCGGTAGTAGCAGCAGCACATCATGGGGAAGGCGACGAGGTAATCAATTTGTTGTATAATGTCGTAATACCAGTATCAACATAGTTACTATATTAATTTGTAACTTGTTTTATTATTTTGTTAATTACAGGGTGATCAAGGAGAAGCTAATCAAGACAATGATGCTTGACGATCGATATAGTGTTGCTTTGTAGTTCTTTGAGAATTTTGTACTTTTATATTCATTCTTTGGATGTCTTTATGTTACTTAAACATTAGATTTGTTTATATTTATTTAATTCATATTGGTTTTTAAAGGTTTATTTAGTTTATATACTAGTTTGGTTTATGTGTCGGTGGACGATGGATGTTTATATTGTTGTGCACATTGTTTATATTGTTGTGTATGTGTGTTGGGATAAAGCAGGTACAAAACAGGTACAATTTTTTGGGAATTATGCAAAACAGCAAAAATCTAGTTTTCAGTTTTCTAAAATCAGCGACCGCATGCGGTCGCTGATAGCTATTAGCGACAGCTAAGCATTTGAGGGTATCAGCGACCGCCTACGGTCGCTGATAGCAGTGGCTTACACGTGGACCACGTCAGCCTTTGGCCCTGAATGTAAGACCCCAACTTATTAATGAATAAAATCAAATTTTCTCTAAATATTATTGTGAATAATAAGGGGGTTAATTTGATATAATACTTTGGTTATGGGTGAAATGTGCAAATTTTGCAAAATAAGCAAGTGGTTATAAAATATTTATTTTTGGTCGGTGAATATTCGGTTGGTCGTGGAATATTCTTGCTGTCGGGGAATATTCGTACGACGACGCAGCCTTGTGTGGGCCCCATAACGGAAAGCGATTGGATGAAGAAAACGACAAGTATAAGTTGTTTATAAATAACGGCGTAGTTGTTACCGTTAATACTGTTGGAATACCCGGTGGTTAAAATACAGTAGCACACGGTATTGCACCAATTATTGATTCTTACGTAAGAAGGCACTACTCAATAATTGTTACAGTAGTTATTATTCAATATTTTATTTTATTGATTCAATAATTGCTGCGTTGATATTTTATATTATTGTTGTTTCAATAATTGTTGCTGCACAGTATTTTCATTTATCAGATCAATAATTCATATTATTTGAATAATATTATTAGATAACATTATTGGCAATGTCTAGAAAGTTCTGTCTAAGGAGAGGTTTGGTCATCTAATTGCGCGCCAGTAAGGAGAAATCCTTATTGGAAAGCCCCCTCTTTCCTGGGAACGGCCTGGTTGTCATAAATGTGATTCTGTAATATTATTTGTGAATAATTAATTATTGATTCATATGATAAGGAAATATTTATTTTATGTGGATATAAATGAGGGATATATTTTTGTGGTTAAAAATGAAGGAGTTAATGTTGAGGTGTTTTATCAGTATTTTTGTCGGAATGGAGGTATTAAAAATCAAATCAGGGTTTTTGAGATATTTTGCGGGGGTTATAATTTTTAATCCGACCGTTGGATCGTGGTAATTTTTGGATATGTTATACATATATAAGTTGAGTATATGTCCACAAATTTTGAACCGTTAAAAATGAACGTATGATTTATTATGAATTTTACAAGATGACTGGTTCAGAAATTGTTGAATTTTCGGAGTTTATCATTTTGGTGGAAAATTCTAGAATTGGTGGGCCCCACTTGTGGTTGGTGAAGAAATGTGCTGAATTATATTTCAAATGTGGTAGGTGGGAATAGTAGCAGGTAAAGCCATCAGGTTGCAGGTCAAACCTACCAAAATTTTCCTATAAATAGAGGGCTAAGTTAGAATTGAAAATCACACCAGAAACAAGTTTTCTCTCTTTCTCTCTCTAGATTATTGAGTGTATTTTGTGAGTATTTAGATACTTTGAGAGTTTCTATTCATCAGAGCAAGTTTCTTTCAGCCTTATACCGGTATTCCGACCAGAAGTACTGATATTTTGAGGTAAGGGATATTATTTTCTTCTTAAATGATATTATTTTCTTCAATATCATTATGCTGAAATATTGATATGAGTTTTTATCAAATTTGGAACTTTTTGTGTCGGGGTTACTATTCACGTATACGGCACTATTCACGTATACGGCACTATTCACGAATACGGCACTATTCACCGAAAAATAAAATTTTCCCTTTTTGTCCAAGATGTCTATTATGGTTACTATCTTTGATTGTATCCATGTTTTGATCTTTATTTTTGAATTCTGCTTCACAATTGATTATTATGAAGTATTATTGATCTTGGATAAACTGTTATACGAATCCCTACTATTTGTCCTTCTGTCTCATTGGATTCGTTCTCTTTAAGATATTTTTCATCATCCTCAGTCCTAAATGATGATATTACTGAATATCTTTGGCCTGTAGTGCAAAGATGTATAATTACTTGATGAATATCTTTGGCCTGTAGTGCAAAGATGAACAGGTGTTGAGATGAACATGACCGACTGATGATACAAATGAATATCTTTGGCCTGTAGTGCAAAGATGAATATTTGGTTAAAGATGATTATTAATTGATGTTACAGGGATAAAATATTGATGATGGACTTTTAAATCTTAGAAGATAGTAGAATTCTTTCTCTACTTGACTCTTCTAATGGTTTGCTGTTTCCGCTGCAGTTGTTGATCTAAAACTTGTTGTCGATTATATTTTATCAGATTTTTCCCTGTTGAAGACTAACGATAATTTGTTGTATATTATCTTAGTCATAATATTCTTTACTGGGCTAGTTGAGCTCACCCTTTTCCTTTTTGTTCCATTTTTCTTCTCAGGAGGTGAGAACATAGCAGGATCTAGTCGGGGTATGGAGTGATGGTTCTAGAAAGATGTATTAGCAGTCCTCACTATTTCTGTAAAATAGTGTTTGAATAATTGTAATGAGGATTTATTTGAGTGTGGATATTGTCTAGAAGACAATATTTGTATTTAAACTCACAGTATGTGTTGTCGTATTTTGCACGACAATTGTATTATTGAAGTTGTAGTTTGCTTTCTGTACCATGTATTTGGCGACTCAGAATGGGTGTTGTATACCTATTCTGGGGGCGTCACAGTTGGTATCAGAGCTTAGGGATATGATCCCTGGCTGAGATGTGAGACAAGAACTAGGAGGGGAGAGACGGGGAATTCCTTCGCTAGTATGACCTGACTAAGTTTATTTGGTGTTTATTTGGTCGGTCAGAGTATAGGGATAATATATGACATGACTATTAACCCTTGTTTTATGGCAGTATTTAAGAATGGCAGCTGAGAACGTTAATAATGGAGTAAATCAGACCGTGGAGACACCTTTGATCACTACCCAGGGGAACGTGCAACAGGAAGGCAATATTCCTCCTGTAAACAACGTTACCGAGCAAACGATGAATGATGGAATGTTTAGGAGCTTTTTGCAGTTCATGCAAAATCAGACGAGGGAGACTCGTGTGCAGAATACGGGTGGAAATGATAACAACGCGCGGTTTGTCACAGCTAAGCAGTTCAAAGAATTGGGACCACCAGAATTTAAGGGAAAGCCGGATCCGATCATGGCGGAAACGTGGGTCAAGCAAATTACCAAGATATTTGATGTCTTGGGATGCACGGAGGAACAGAAGGTTCCATTCGCCACATTTATGTTCCGCGGTGAGGCAGACTACTGGTGGGAGTCTGTGAAGCGTACCCAGCCTGACGCACTCAACATGTCCTGGGAAACATTTCAAAAACTGTTCAATGACAAGTACTTTCCTGAAAGTATTCGTCATATGAAGGAGGTTGAGTTTATTAGACTGGAACAAAACAACATGACGGTGTCCCAGTACGAGGCGAAGTTTGCAGAGTTATCCAGGTTTGCACCTCATTTGGTCGAAAATGAGGAACGAATGACGCGGATGTTTCTGAGAGGTTTAAAACCTGAGATTCGTCAATACCTTATCTCTCATAAATTTTCTCTGTATTCAGACGTTGTCAACAGGGCCCAATTATTAGAGAGAGATAATGAGTATACTCAACCGAGGGACCACAACCAGGGTCATACCGGTGACAGCAATCATCAGAGCGATGATAACCAACGAGGAGGGAAAAATACGAACAAAGGCGGTAACCACTCGGGTGGTCATCGTGGCCATGATAATAGGAGAGGTGAGTCAAGTGGAAATTTCAGAAAGAGGAGATTCAACAATGACGGGAAGACATCAGCACCAGCACCAGCACCAACAACAAATTTTAGGGGAGGAGAACGACCGCCAGTTAGATGTTACAAATGCGGGAAAGAGGGACATATCAGCCCAAACTGTCCACAACAATCCAAGGTGTGTTACAACTGTGGGAAGGAAGGCCACATCGCTCGAGATTGTACTATAGCGAAACCAAGTTCAGCGGGAGTGGTGATTCCAAGGGCTGTCCCGGATAAGGCGAAATCAGCGGTTCCTGGAAGAGCGTTTGTCGTAACTGGCCAAAACGTGAGAAACCCGAACGAGGTGATCACGGGTAAGCTAATCTTGAATTCTTGCGAAGTTTATACTTTACTAGATACCGGTTCTACCCATTCTTTTATCTCTCCTGCTTGTGCTCAACGTTTAAACTTGACTCCGGAGAAATTGGACTTTAACTTATCTGTTGAAACTCCGTTGGGTGAAACCTTCGTTACATCTACAGTTTATAAATCTTGCATGATCCAAGTTGGCACTATCACATTACCTGTTGATCTTATCTCTTTAAAGATACTTGCTTTTGATGTGATTTTAGGAATTGATTGGTTAACCACTCATCATGCTAAAATTGATTGTTTTCGTAAGGTTGTTAGTTTTCATATTCCTAACCAACCTGTCATACGAATTCAAACTACTAAACCACTAAAATCAGTCACTGTCATATCAAGCCACAAAGCTATTCGTTTATTGAAAAACGGATGTCAAGCTTTCTTAGCCCATGTTATGGATTTGAACAAAGACAAGTCAGATTTGAATAATATTTCTATTGTTAGAGAATTTTCCGATGTATTTCCTGAAGAACTTCCCGGTCTACCCCCGGAACGAGAAATTGAATTCTTTATTGACCTTGAACCCGGTACAAAGCCCATTTCTAAAACCCCATATCGAATGGCTCCTATTGAACTTCAGGAGTTAAAAGTCCAACTACAGGAGTTGTTGGACATCGGTTTTATTCGTCCTAGTACGTCTCCTTGGGGTGCTCCTGTTTTATTCGTAAAGAAGAAAGACGGGAGTATGCGACTTTGTATTGACTATCGAGAATTGAACCATGTCACCATCAAGAATAGGTATCCGCTACCTCGCATTGATGACCTGTTTGACCAGTTGCAAGGAGCACAATTCTTTTCAAAGATCGATCTTCGTTCTGGATATCATCAGCTGAAGATTAAAACTGAGGATATTCCAAAGACTGCCTTCAGAACTCGGTACGGGCATTATGAATTCTTAGTAATGTCTTTTGGATTGACTAATGCTCCTGCTGCCTTCATGGATATGATGAACCGTGTATTCAAAGAATATTTGGATCAGTTCGTTGTTGTCTTTATTGATGACATCCTCATCTATTCCAAAAGCCGTGAAGATCATGAGCGCCATTTGAAGCTGGTACTGCAAAGGCTTCGTGAAAACAAGCTATATGCCAAACTGAAGAAATGCGAGTTCTGGCTTGAGGAAGTAGCATTCCTTGGGCACGTGGTGTCAAAACATGGAGTATCTGTCGACCCGGCGAAGATTGAAGCCATACAAAGTTGGGAGCAACCGAAGTCGGTAACCGAAGTACGTAGCTTTCTGGGCTTAGCTGGTTATTATCGGAGATTTGTGGAAGGATTTTCTCGAATCGCTACTCCGTTAACTCAGCTGACTCGGAAAGATACAAAATTCGTATGGAGTGAGGAATGCGAGAAGAGTTTCCAAGAACTCAAGAGGAGACTCATTTCGGCACCTGTTTTGACAATACCATCTGGTTCGGATGGATTTGTTATCTACAGCGATGCTTCAGGCAAAGGGTTAGGATGTGTTCTCATGCAACATGGGAAAGTCATAGCCTATGCCTCACGACAACTCAAAGAATATGAGAGGAATTATCCTACTCATGATTTGGAGTTGGCAGCAGTCGTTTTTGCGTTGAAGATCTGGAGACACTACCTGTATGGGGAGAAAGTGGAGATCTATACAGATCATAAAAGCCTCAAATATTTCTTCACCCAAAAGGAACTCAACATGCGGCAACGACGTTGGCTTGAGCTGTTGAAAGATTACGATCATACCATCCAATACCATCCTGGAAAAGCAAACGTAGTAGCTGACGCATTGAGTAGAAGATCATATGCGGGTACGAGTGCAATGTTTTTAACACAAAGGCCCATTTTGTATGACTTGCAAAGGATGGAGATAGAGATGAAGGCTCCAAGTACCCACATGATGATATCAAATATACGAGTAGAACCGACTTTAATCGATAAAGTTAAAGCTGCTCAAGCTACGGATATAGAGCTGATGCGTATGAAGAAGAAAGTGCAAGAAGGTGCTATTCCAGAAGCAAGAATCGATGAAGAAGGAATACTTCGAGTCAACTCCAGACTTTGTGTTCCTAACGATTTTGACTTGAAGCATAGAATAATGATGGAGGCACACAACACACCGTTTGCAATCCATCCTGGGAGTACCAAAATGTATCACGATCTTCGACATACATTTTGGTGGAGCAATATGAAAAGAGAGATCGCGGAGTTTATCTCGAGATGTTTAACTTGTCAACGTGTAAAAGCGGAGCATCAAGTACCAAAGGGTCCATTGCAACCACTTGAGATTCCGAAATGGAAGTGGGAACACATTACTATGGATTTTGTTACGGGTCTTCCCAAGGTTTCTCAAGGCATAGATGCGATTTGGGTTATTGTTGATAGATTAACCAAGTCCGCTCATTTCTTGCCGATACGTGAGACTTATTCCCTTGAACGTCTTGCTAGTATGTACGTGAACGAGATTGTGAGATTGCATGGCATGCCAGTATCCATAGTTTCGGATCGTGACCCAAGATTCACTTCACGATTTTGGGTTAGCTTGCAGAAAGCTATGGGCACGGATTTACGATTCAGTTCAGCATACCATCCTCAAACGGACGGACAATCAGAGAGGACTATTCAAACTCTTGAAGATCTATTAAGACTTTGTGTCTTAGATCTCAAAGGGAGTTGGGATAAGTACCTACCATTGGTGGAATTCTCCTACAACAACAGTTATCAGGCGAGCATAGGTATGGCTCCATTTGAGGCGTTGTATGGAAGAAAATGTCGTTCTCCAGTATGCTGGGACGAGGTGGGTGAAGCAACATTGTTGGGACCAGAATTGGTACGCATTACTACAGAGAAGATCCAAACGATTCGACAACGTATACAAACGGCACAGGATCGACAAAAGAGTTATGCGGATCTTCATCGGAAGGACGTGGAATTTAATATTGGGGATCATGTATTGTTACGTGTTGCACCATGGAAGGGAGTTACAAGATTTGGGAAGAGAGGAAAGCTCAATCCAAGATTTGTTGGTCCATTTGAGATTCTTGAGCGAATAGGAAATGTGGCATATAGACTCGCATTACCTCCAAGCATGTCTCGTGTTCATAATGTTTTTCACATATCTATGCTTCGTAAATATGTTAAAGACCCGAACCACATTATTGAGTTAGAACCAGACGAGATAGCTGAAGATTTAACGTACGAGGAGGTACCTGTTAAGATCTTGGATAGGAAAGAGCATGTCCTACGCACGAAGGTTATACCACAAGTTAAGGTTTTGTGGAGAAACCATGCTATTGAAGAAATGACCTGGGAGTTGGAATCAGAAATGAAAGCGAGGTATCCTCACCTTTTTGAAACATCAGGTACGTACGTCAATTTCGAGGACGAAATTTCATAAGGAGGGGAGGTTGTAAGACCCCAACTTATTAATGAATAAAATCAAATTTTCTCTAAATATTATTGTGAATAATAAGGGGTTAATTTGATATAATACTTTGGTTATGGGTGAAATGTGCAAATTTTGCAAAATAAGCAAGTGGTTATAAAATATTTATTTTTGGTCGGTGAATATTCGGTTGGTCGTGGAATATTCTTGCTGTCGGGGAATATTCGTACGACGACGCAGCCTTGTGTGGGCCCCATAACGGAAAGCGATTGGATGAAGAAAACGACAAGTATAAGTTGTTTATAAATAACGGCGTAGTTGTTACCGTTAATACTGTTGGAATACCCGGTGGTTAAAATACAGTAGCACACGGTATTGCACCAATTATTGATTCTTACGTAAGAAGGCACTACTCAATAATTGTTACAGTAGTTATTATTCAATATTTTATTTTATTGATTCAATAATTGCTGCGTTGATATTTTATATTATTGTTGTTTCAATAATTGTTGCTGCACAGTATTTTCATTTATCAGATCAATAATTCATATTATTTGAATAATATTATTAGATAACATTATTGGCAATGTCTAGAAAGTTCTGTCTAAGGAGAGGTTTGGTCATCTAATTGCGCGCCAGTAAGGAGAAATCCTTATTGGAAAGCCCCCTCTTTCCTGGGAACGGCCTGGTTGTCATAAATGTGATTCTGTAATATTATTTGTGAATAATTAATTATTGATTCATATGATAAGGAAATATTTATTTTATGTGGATATAAATGAGGGATATATTTTTGTGGTTAAAAATGAAGGAGTTAATGTTGAGGTGTTTTATCAGTATTTTTATCGGAATGGAGGTATTAAAAATCAAATCAGGGTTTTTGAGATATTTTGCGGGGGTTATAATTTTTAATCCGACCGTTGGATCGTGGTAATTTTTGGATATGTTATACATATATAAGTTGAGTATATGTCCACAAATTTTGAACCGTTAAAAATGAACGTATGATTTATTATGAATTTTACAAGATGACTGGTTCAGAAATTGTTGAATTTTCGGAGTTTATCATTTTGGTGGAAAATTCTAGAATTGGTGGGCCCCACTTGTGGTTGGTGAAGAAATGTGCTGAATTATATTTCAAATGTGGTAGGTGGGAATAGTAGCAGGTAAAGCCATCAGGTTGCAGGTCAAACCTACCAAAATTTTCCTATAAATAGAGGGCTAAGTTAGAATTGAAAATCACACCAGAAACAAGTTTTCTCTCTTTTTCTCTCTAGATTATTGAGTGTATTTTGTGAGTATTTAGATACTTTGAGAGTTTCTATTCATCAGAGCAAGTTTCTTTCAGCCTTATACCGGTATTCCGACCAGAAGTACTGATATTTTGAGGTAAGGGATATTATTTTCTTCTTAAATGATATTATTTTCTTCAATATCATTATGCTGAAATATTGATATGAGTTTTTATCAAATTTGGAACTTTTTGTGTCGGGGTTACTATTCACGTATACGGCACTATTCACGTATACGGCACTATTCACGAATACGGCACTATTCACCGAAAAATAAAATTTTCCCTTTTTGTCCAAGATGTCTATTATGGTTACTATCTTTGATTGTATCCATGTTTTGATCTTTATTTTTGAATTCTGCTTCACAATTGATTATTATGAAGTATTATTGATCTTGGATAAACTGTTATACGAATCCCTACTATTTGTCCTTCTGTCTCATTGGATTCGTTCTCTTTAAGATATTTTTCATCATCCTCAGTCCTAAATGATGATATTACTGAATATCTTTGGCCTGTAGTGCAAAGATGTATAATTACTTGATGAATATCTTTGGCCTGTAGTGCAAAGATGAACAGGTGTTGAGATGAACATGACCGACTGATGATACAAATGAATATCTTTGGCCTGTAGTGCAAAGATGAATATTTGGTTAAAGATGATTATTAATTGATGTTACAGGGATAAAATATTGATGATGGACTTTTAAATCTTAGAAGATAGTAGAATTCTTTCTCTACTTGACTCTTCTAATGGTTTGCTGTTTCCGCTGCAGTTGTTGATCTAAAACTTGTTGTCGATTATATTTTATCAGATTTTTCCCTGTTGAAGACTAACGATAATTTGTTGTATATTATCTTAGTCATAATATTCTTTACTGGGCTAGTTGAGCTCACCCTTTTCCTTTTTGTTCCATTTTTCTTCTCAGGAGGTGAGAACATAGCAGGATCTAGTCGGGGTATGGAGTAATGGTTCTAGAAAGATGTATTAGCAGTCCTCACTATTTCTGTAAAATAGTGTTTGAATAATTGTAATGAGGATTTATTTGAGTGTGGATATTGTCTAGAAGACAATATTTGTATTTAAACTCACAGTATGTGTTGTCGTATTTTGCACGACAATTGTATTATTGAAGTTGTAGTTTGCTTTCTGTACCATGTATTTGGCGACTCAGAATGGGTGTTGTATACCTATTCTGGGGGCGTCACACTGAACCATGCTGACTCATCTTAGCGACAGAAATGACGAATTCGATCGCTACTATCGGTCGCAGATATTTCGGTCGCTACTAGTGGTCGCTGATGTGCATTCCAGGGACCAGATTTTATGCGACGCCTATCAGCGACCGCATGCGGTCGCTGATAATGAACTGCGACCGACTACGGTCGCTGATAGACGGTCGCTGATAGACCTTTTTCTTGTAGTGTTCGTATATTGGGCGGGCATCTGCAGTCTCTGAGTCCTGATGAGTTGGCGGCTGCAGTGGCGGCAGCAGCACAACATCAGGATGGCGATGAGGTATACATAGATATAGTTACTGTCACTGTCTTACTTATATGTTTCACTACATTTTCTATTGTTTAGCTTTCCCTAAGTATATAGCAGTATCAACACATGTAACATATTTTATTTTTTTGTAAATTACAGGGTCCTAATTTGGATGAACCATGAAGAGCTAGACCTGTTTTTTAGATATTTAAAGCTTTGTACTTTTATATTCATTCTTTGGTTATTTGTATTGGTTTACGATTCTACCATATGGATGTTTATGATTGTATTGTGTTGTGTTGGTCCTAACATTGTATTGTGTTGGTTTACGATTCTATCATATGGATGGATGTTTATATATACTATTGAGGATGGATGTTTATATGGATGCTTATATATACTAATTGTGTGTTGGGATAGAAAGCAGGTACAAAGCATGGTATTTTTTTGGGAAATCCATAAAACAGGAAGAAAAAAAAAAATCAGCGACCGCATGCGATCGCTAATACTATACGCAATCGCTAATATCTCCTTGGAAACTAGCGGCCGCATCGGTCGCTATTGCCGGTCTCTGACACGTGTGCCACGTCATCCCTAATAACTGACTCAGCATGAGTCAAATTAGCAACGGCGTTGGTCCCTGGTTGCGGTCGCTGAGAAGTCGGTAGCTCATAAAGGTCGTTGGTGTCCATCCAGCGACCAGATTAACTGCGACGCATATCAACAACCGCATTCGGTCGCTAATACTCATCTGCGACCAGATGCGGTCGCTGATAAGCCTTTTTGTTGTAGTGTATGGCCTTAATTTTTTGCTATCATTGGATTAATTCTTAGTCTCCATAACCATAATTTTGGGTTTCATAACCTTAATTCTTGGCCTTCACGAGCTTCATTCTAATCCTCTGTGACCTTAAATTTGGGCTTCATAACCTTGATTTTGGGTCTCTAGAGCCTTCATTATGGGCTTCATGACCTTGATATTTAGACTCTAAGGCCTTAATTCTTGGCACCCATGACGCTAATTCTGGGTCTTTATGGTCTTAATTTTTGGCCTCAATGGGTTTAATTTTAAGGTTCCGTTGCCTTGATTATGAGTCCCACGACCTTTATTTTGTTCTCTATAACTTAATTTTGAGCTTTAATGACATTGATTCTAGGCTCCAATACCTTAATTTTGGGTATCCATGACCTTGATTCTAGGTTCCAAGGCCTTGATTTTGGGCCTTCATATCATTGATTTTGGGTCTCTATGACCTTAATTTTTGGTCTCTATAGCCTTAATTTTTGGCGCCCAGTGTAGTAATTTTTGGCCTCCATGGCCTTAATTATGGGTCTTAATGGTTATAATTCTGGGTGTAATGGTCTTGATTATGGTCTCGAACAACTTCTCTAGTATTTTATTAATGGCTTCTTGTTTTTTCGATGCAAAACTCCTCTTTTTTTTGTATTATGGGTCTCGTTTTCAGGTTTACATCTTCCAATAAAATCAAAACTAATTCCTATGAAGGTTCTCATATTTGCTCTTTATCCTCCTCATATTTACTTTTTATCATCATCCCTTACACATAAAGAATCAATAGACAAAACTTGTCACTAATCACTTTATGGTGAACCTTTATTTATTCTATTCCACTTGTTGTTGATAACTTCAATATTTCATATGATATGTAAAGGGGATGACTTTAAATTTATCCAGGCATACTACCAAGGATTATGGTGTATGATGAAAGGGTTTTCACAATAAAATTAGTGATTATAATAGTGGATTGATTTGGTGCTGAAGCGCGAGAATTTACCATGATTTTTTGAATTGTGAGAAAAAAATATATAACTTTTTGTTCGTTTCCTACCGAGGAAAACCTGTAAACGGTCCACCAGAGTTGGGGAGCTATAGGAGGACTCTCTAATACTTAAGTCAGAATGTTGACATGAGGAGAAATAATTATTATAGGAGTAAAATTGGATAACTTGAATGTAGTGGAATATCCCTTATTAATAACGTGAGATTAGTCTCTCTTTCAGGAGTTAAAAATTAAAATTCAACATTATTTTAGAGACCTTCCAAGTTACAAATCTTTGTATGATTAAATTTCCTGAGAATTTTATTCTTTATTAGATTTAATGTACTTTTAAAATATTATCTTTTATTAATATGTTCTAGAAATAATATGTGACAATTTACTATTAGTTAGTTATTTTACCCATATCACAAATATTTATAAAATAGTATTTATAATTCTTAATTGATTTTTAAACAAATAAATTGTCCACGTAAGGGAATGTGCTGATATAGTACACATCGGTAATTAAGAGATGGATATTTAATATATAACCTTGATGTACTTTGTTTATTGTTAAATAGCATCAGGGTGATAGGCATACACGTTTTGTGAATAAATTATGTGGAATAAAATAAAAAATTTAAAAAAATAAATAAAAAATAATAATATAATTAAAATTATAGGTGTAAAAGAGAAAAATAAAAGTATAACGCAATTATACCAAACTTCTCATAAAGATTTAATAAAATATATTTAGAATTGAATGTTAATATTGAATAATTTATTTTATCAAAGATAACATCTTCCTCAATAGAGTAGTTGTTCCGAACATGAAATAAATCTTTTCCTATCCCAAAAAGTCTTGTCATATAGTGCGATAAATTTATATCCAATTATTAATACATGATATTAATAGGTATTATAGGAGAACCCTAATTATTATACATTTGACATATATCTTTTAAAAAATATTGCTCCTTTCGTCCCTTAATATATTATTTTAGAGTTGTAATTAAGTATTAAGAAAATGATTATATAATTAAATGTAATATCAATTACATATATATTGTCTTTGTATTGAAAAAAGATAATGTTATTTATTGGACAAAAAATAGTAAAAAAACCAAAGTTATATTTAATACTTGAAATAATATTGGAAACTAAGTCATTAATACTTAATTGAAATTCTCAAACGACAAATATTAAGAGACAAAAACACTTATCTAAATTGATATTTAAAAAAAACGAAAAAAAATATCATTAATACTTAATCACGTAATAAATTATCAAAAAACCAATATAAAATATTCTCAATATATATCATTACGTACCTAAAAATACTTCTTATTATATTGACTGCGGTGTTGATTCTATATCTTCCTCTTGTAGTTGTAATAAAAAAGTGGCTGGTGCTTTCTGGGGACATCTTATATATGACCCATAAACGAGGATCGAGCGCGCACACCAAAAGCATAAAGAAAATATGCGTTACTGGTATTCAATTTTCTTTTTCTTTTTCGTTTTTTACTAATGCTGGAAATACACACTTGGAACATATTTTCTATAAAAAAAAGAAAGTTTTATTTATTAAATTTTTAAAAAAAATTGAGACAGCAATATTTTTTGAACGTCTCTGTACCTTGATGGATATATATCACTATAATTGTCACTATATATTACATAATAAACAATGAACATAAAAATAAATAAAATCAAATTGAAAGAAAATAGGAATAGCCAATGATAAGAAATGATTATATGTGGTTAGGAAATTAGTAAACAGTAACGTCGGTCTTGTCTTTTACCGGATGAGACTAGAAATTAATTTTGTAATGTAAGTGATGTTTCGTATAAAGAACTGGAATGCGTACTTATGCAGCATGACAAGTCGATATATAAGAATCTCTCAATAATAAAAATACAACTCGATCTCAATAATTAAGCAGCAGGAAAAATAAAGCCTCATAGTAATGGTGTAATATAAATTCACACCACAATATCATTAATTAAATTTATCATCACAATTAGTATATTATTATGTCAGAACCGGTGCTATTTGTAACAGTCGGTTCGAATGTCATTCAAGAACAAATTCCAATATAACACCTACTTATGATCCCATCATTGTAACAAAATAAGTTATTGATTGCATCCATCAACTTAAATAATTGGCATAAGTTGTATACATACATTTATTTATTAATGTTTGGAATATATGTAGGCCTCAAGGAGTTGGAGGGCTGTGACCATGGCGGGTATTGGGTCCTCCTGGCTTAGCATTGTCACCTGATTTTGATGGAGGCGGAGTTGGAGTTGGAGCAGGAGTTGGAACTGGAACTGGAGTTGAGGTTGGGGGATCATGGCCTCGATTTGGTCCAGGGCTGTCGTAATCATTGACTTCCACCAGGGCTGCAGCTGAGTGGAGAATGGTGCAAGAGTGAAGAAGGAATAACAGTGTCATTATCATTATTCCACCAAATGCCTTCGCTTCCATGTTTAGATGGTTGGATGGATCTTGGAATAGACGAGGCAGGCAGCTAGGTGACCAAGTATATATATATATATATATATATATATATATATATATATATATATATATATATATATGAATTGACCCACGGATGCCTGGATGGTGATGTGATGTGCTAGCTTCTTCTTTATATTTATATGGAGATCAAGCATTTATTAGTTACCAGTAACATCCATTCATCTGTCAATGCACAATATAGATTACAGATATCAATAATTGTATAACATTAAATATAATATTAATTATCTATATTATTTTTGTATTAAAAAAAGATAATATTATTTATTAGACAAAAAATAATAAAAAAACTAAAAATTATCATTAATATTTAATTAAAATTATCAAAAGACAAATATTAAAAGATAAAAATATATCTCTAAAAAAAGGACGGAAGGAGTATATATTAATTACTACTTGTTTAGTGTTGGTATCAATTTGGTGCGGTTATTTGGTGCCATGAATGACTTTAATTACCTCTGTGGTTGACTTTGGTTTTATCATTCATATGCATACATATACATACACACACGTACGTGTTAACGTGTTCCATTTCATCAACAGAAACTTCGCCTATTTCACGAAAAAGATTGTTATTAGTTAAAAAACAAAAACTCCACAAAATATATACTACTTTCTAATTTTAAATTATGTGATTAATATTGACTTTTACGATGACTAATACAT
Source organism: Panax notoginseng (assembly GCA_016801055.1). NCBI lineage: Eukaryota > Viridiplantae > Streptophyta > Magnoliopsida > Apiales > Araliaceae > Panax > Panax notoginseng. Next base: position 157,572,878 of record CM029012.1, on the reverse strand, counting down.
TTTAAATAAATTATAATATTTATTATTATATTAATTAATATTAAAAGAATTTATGTTAATTTTGAGTTTAAAAATGTCGCTTAAGTTGACTTTAAAAAATTAACAATGATCAAATAATATAGAACGAAAAGAGAATAAAATAACATAATTTTCTCAAATTTATCATCATAATTTTATTATAATGTCATCATCACTTAACTATCACCTTATTATTTAAGAATAAACATGAACCATTCTTAATATTTTTAAAATTTGGAAACAAAACTCTCGTGAGACAAAGGGAATATTAAAAGAAAACAAAAGGTGAATGACAAACTATATGTACTATAGAATTTATTATTTTTAAATTTTAAATAAATTACATCAATTTTAAATTTGATATGTAATTTTGAGTTAAATTCTAAAGAATTTAAATTTGGCATGAATCGTTGAACCATGTTGAAGCATTTAATTAATCAAAATTAATTCACAATAAATGTAGGAAATTGATATTTCTACTTGACTTTTTGATATTTTCACATGAAAACTGTCGCTATAGATCTTATAAAAATGATTTTTACCGTCGCTATACATCTATAACGATATTTTTTATATGAAAATATCAAAAAGTCACGTGAAAATATCAATTCTTCAACCAAATTTTTATAATTCTTTTGTCTATAGGATGAGTAAAGAATCAAATGTCTCGACTCTCGATCTATTCAAGACGCACTAGTTTTTAGGTACAATCTCTAATTTAGGTTGTGTTTGTTTGTAAAAAATATTTTTGGGATTAAATTATTTGTCTTAATTTAACACTATTTCAGACTATTTTATCTCATGATATAGAATTAATAATTCTTTAAATAATCTCATGAACTATTTTTTATCATTCTTAAAGCTATTTATGATGGATTATATAATCTCATTATAAATGTGAGATTAATAGTTCCCCTAATTTTAAGTTGTCAATTGGCTTCATGAGACTAATAATCTTATATTAAAAAATTAATAATCACTCGTCAAAAGATTAAATTGTTTGAAATAGTATTAAATTAAAAAAAAGTAATTCAATTCCAAATATACGTTTTTACAAACATGAACATGGCCTTACAGTCTACTTTTATTTTTTTTTTCGAATATTTCCCAAATATACAATTTTCAATTTTGTCTCTAAATTGTTGATCAAAAAATTGAAAGCCCATACCCGTACACTTGTCGCTGTAAGCTTGTCCCTAATTTTTCTGACACTAGTGTGTTTGTACGTGTAGCCAAACACTGTCCAACATTATTATAAAAAAAAAAAAAACACTTTCGTCACAAACAATATTATTAAAATGTACCACGACATCCGAACAGACTCTTAGGTGGTGTTTGATAAAATTTAGTGTTAAGACCTGAACAGTTTAGACGTCTGAATAATATAGAGTATCTGAATAGAATTGTATCTGAATGAAAAAATATTGTTTGATGATTACTTTTTTCAAAATGTCTGAATAAAAGTATTTTACCATTTTAACCTTCTAAACAAAACTATAAAATAAAATAAAAAAACAAAACAAAACATTTTTTTCTTCATCTACCCCACATCCCCGCTGCCCCCTCCCCGCCGGCCCTCCTCCCCCTCCACTACTCCGGCCCCCGCCCATTCTTCATCCACCCCCCATCCCCGCTGCCCCCCTCCCCGCCGGCCCTCCTCCCCCTCCACTACTCAGGCCCCCGCCCCTCCCCTCCCCTCCCCTCCCCTCCCCTCCCCTCCCCTCCCCTGCTCCGGCCCCCTCCCCTCCCCTCCCCTCCCCTCCCCCCTTGCTCCGGGCATCAATTTTAACAATGGGACCGGTGGTGGTGGTGGTAGATCTGGTAGTGGTGGTGGTAGATCTGGCCAGTGGTGGTGGTGGTAGATCTGGTAGTGGTGGTGGTAGATCTGGCCGGTGGTGGCGGTGGCGCCGGTGGTGGTAAGATCTGGTAGTGATGGTGGTGGATAAGAAAGGAAAATGATAATATTAATGAGGGTATTTTTGTCCAAAAAATAGCAACTCTCATTCAGACATGCATCTTAATCCTACAGACTTGATTTTGTAGCTTAACCATCTAGAGGCATTAAGAGGTAAAAAAAAAAAAAAAATACACACCTCCTCTGACCGAATCAGAGGCGGTCCATTCAGAGGCATTAAGAGCTAAACAAACACAGCCTTATACTGTGTTTGTAAGATTTTTTTTAGGGGGAGAAAAGAGAAAACAATTAAGATTACTACAAATTTTATATTTGTGAGGTTTTTTTTTTCAGATAGGAAGTGAAGAAATTTGGAGGAAAAATTGATTATATTTTTAACTCAAAACCTTTCCTCCAAAATTGGGAAGATTTGGAGGGATTGAAGAGGATGAAAAAGTTAAATATCTTATATTACCTAAAGTAATTTTTTTAATAAATCATGTTATTTATTATATTAATATGTATGAGTAATATAGTACTCCCTCCGTTCTTAAATAAATGACGTTTTAGAATGAAAAAAATTATTCTAATTTATCTGTCGTTTACAACTTTCTAAGAGAATAAATTATTTAATTTTCTATATCACTCCTACCTTCTCTCATTGTTCCAAGAAATTATCTCCATTATATTAATAGTTTTCAACTTACCATAAAGGGATAGTGATGGAATTTCATACAAATTTTAATTATTAAATGATAGTATTAAATAACTTTCTTAATCCATGTGTAAAAACCTTAAACGATACTTATATATATAGGTACGGAGGGAGTAATATTGTAATTTAAAAATAAAAATATTTTTCTTTCAGTTCCATCCTAAATTCATAAACAATGCAAAATATAATTAAAATCTCATCACTTCAATTTCTATCTAAAACTCACAAAAATAATAAGAAAAAATTATAATCCATTTTTATCCCTTCACCTCATATATTTTCCCTTCCCATCTCATACCCTCCAAACTCACAAAGTCAACTCCATCTATACTAGAATGAGAGCCTTATTTATTTATTTACTTTTTTAAAAAAAGTTTCCCCGGGAATTGACCGATTATTCTTCTACAATAGTTATACATATAAGCTAAAAAAATATTTACCTATTTTAAACTGTTAAAAATTAAGGTATGATTTATTATGAATCTTAACAAATAGCTGGTTTGAAAATTTTCAAACAGAGTTTTGAAAATGCTATGGAAAAGATGGGGAGCATTGAAGTTATTGTGGGAAATGCTGGGGAAATTGGAAAGAATTGTAGGGTGTTTAACCAAAAGAAACGTAGGCCTTCTAATTGAAAAAAAACCTCTTGTAATGCCTTTTGATTGTTGCTTATTTCAAAATTAGAATAAAATATTTACCCAATACCTTTAAAACCATTAGTTTACAACATTAAATATCATTTTATGTTATCTAATAGCAACTTATCATGTAAGTGCTTTGGATTGTATTACCAGGTTGCGTCATTATCAATAATAAAAAAGATTATTAATTATTAAACAAATGGGATGTGTTAATTTAGATCAGGCGTTCATTTAGTTCTCAATTTTTGAGTTTAAAATGTCTCATATTAAATTCAAAATATAATTAATAATTTTATATTTTAAAACAGATGAATGAACGTTTATATTTTAGATCAGGCGTTCATTTAGTTCTCAATTCTATCAACTCTTTTAGCAGGCCTCATATATATATATATATATATATATATATATATATATATATATATATATATATATATATATATATATATATATATATTAAAATTAAAAATTTCAGGTTGGCTCTTTTATTTTTAATTGATAATATTTATTTACTATGAATCCTTGCAGGATATACATCATCTATACCATTAAAAACAAGAATAAACGTTTATAGCGGACGGTAAAAAAACTTGCGACTCATAATATAGAAGCCACTGGAAAAGGCTAGTGCGAAGCGTAGCGGAGCGAAGTGACAAATTCAAACAATTAATTTGGGAGCTGTTGTTTACACTCCTAAATTAACCTCACTTTCACTTTACAAATTCAAACAATTAGCACAATAGTAAGCAAGGATCGATCCCACAGAGAGTGATTTGTTTTATATTTATCCTATGGTTTCTAATGAAAAGGGGATTTTTAATTAATTAACTAAATTAACAAGAAAAAAATAATAAGAATAAACAATGAATAAAAATCTTCAGTTCTTTAGTTCAGTATCACCTTTTTACAATAATAGATTAATCAAGTGTAGCATTATTTATCCTTCAATGAAACTAATAGCCCTAGGTAAGTAGCGCGGGGCGTGCCAGCATTGGAGAAGTTACTGGGCAAGTAGCGCGGGCCGCGCTATGGTTTGCCTTGAAGCGGCGCGGGCCGCGCTGTTCGGCGGACAGAAACTTTCTGGGTTGTTATTTGGAAAGGGCATTATAGATAATTGATCATAATGTGAAGTAGGGTTGTAATAGGATTAGTAGGTATATATACTATATATTGTAAAACCATATGTAACCAAGAAATCATCAATAAACAACTAACCGCATGTGGAGTATCCAAATTGGAGAACCACGTAAATCTCTTGTGTTATTCTTAATTCTCTATCGTTTATGTACTGTGTGTGATCCTATATTCCAACACCAATTAACCTCCGCGAACAATAACTAGAATAAGAGTTTGACTTATTATTCAAGATTTAAGATTTATTAGCTAGGGGTTAAGATTTAGAAATCAAATATTAGGGTTTATTAAAATTGAAAAACTACAAGTTGCGCATACATAATTATAAACTCTAAACCCTGTTTAATGAATCTTAAACATTTATTGGTAAAGTCAAATTCATTCTAATAAGCCTATGTTATTAGCGTCGACAAATTAAGGTTTTCCTTACAACAAATTGTGGACGTCTATTTGATGATCCAACGATTTGATAGAGCTCACGTCCGCAGTTTAGTTTCTAATATTACGAAATTTAATACTGCAGACGGGGCATATGTCCAAAATAAATCTCCTTGTACAAGTCTCCCGTCCACAGTATTAAACTGTGGACGCTAGGTATACCAATTGAAAAATGACACCATTTTTTAATTAGTCTCGTCCGTAGTATTAAATTACGAATGTCAAATTCAATTTTTTTTTTAATTTTCTTAGTCTCTTCCATTTTCATGGATTCAGACACTGCAAATTTGGTTTCCGCCTTTTAAACTGTTTCAGCTTGAGCAACAATATTAGATTCAGAACCCAAATTGGTTTCTTGATAATCACTATTTTCTGATTTTACTCAATCTTATACAGGAATTCAATTTCTTTTGTTGTTGAATCTATTAATTTCGGAATCAATTGTTGATCACGTAAGTCAAATAAAGAACTCCAGATGATGAGGGTGAATTTTAGATTCATCATAAATTAGATCTCTCATTATTACACTTAAATTTTGCTCCTCAATAATATAGAGATGTTAAAGGAAATTCAACTCAATTATTTGGTATGTGCAATTTAATACGCTGAAGTTTGAAAAAAACTAAAAAAAATTAAATTTCGCATCAGCAGTTAAATATTGCGTACGAGACTTATTTTAAAACGACGCTATTTCTTAGTTGCTCATACATAGCATTCGCAATTTAATATTGCGGACGAGAGACTTGTACAAAGAGATGTATCATGGACATATGTCCTCGTCCACAGTATTAAATTACAGAATACTTAAAATTAAACTACAGACGCAAATTTTATTAAATCGTTGAGTTATCGGATAGACCTCCACGATTTATTAAAAGAATAATATTAATTTAACGACGTTAACTACAAATATGTCCCCTATATATATTGATATACATCTTTGGTGGTGGTTGTACTTCTAATCTTTCATTAATTCGCTCGAGTCATTATGAGTACTTTTACGGCGATATTTTTTTTTGACATTGAGTAGCGACATTTTTTTATTTTTATTTTTTTAGTTTTTTTTTGTAGTACCTCTCAAAAATATATAGTATTTATTACAACTGAAATTTTTGTAAAAAACTGTGTTTTAGGTGTAATTTGGATACAGGAAAGAAACAGGCATGTACAGACTGTACATACCCTGTTTCTTGTATGTATCCAAAGTACACATAAAACACTGTTTTTTATAAAAATTTCAGTTGGAATAAATACTATACATTTTTTGAGAGGTACTACAAAAAAAACCAAAAAAAAAATAATAATGCCACTAACAATGTCAACAAAAAATGTCCCACTAGATTAATTCAGTCATTATTGTACCGTTGTTTTGTCATGTTTGTATTCAACTGTCACTGCAGTTTATTAAGTACTCCCTTCATTTTTAAAAAATTATCGTTTAAGATTTTGGTACATAAATTAAGAAAGTATCATTTACTAAGTAAAATTTATTTGAAATTCTATCACTACCCTTTTATAGGAAATTGAAAACTATCAATATAATGGAGAGAATTTATTGGGACAATGAGAGAAGGTAGGGGTAATATAGAAAATTAAATAATTTATTATTCTTGAAAGTTGTAAACGTCAAACTTTTTAAAATAAATTTTTTTTTCTAAAACGACAATCTTTTAAGAACGGAGGGAGTAGTTGTCATCCCAACTATTGTTAGAGACCTGTTTGAGTTCGGCCTTTCACCATCCCGTCTCCTTATTTATTGAAAATTGAAATTTTTATATAATTTTTTGATATTTTTATATAAAAATTGTCATTATAAATTTTAGAGCGACAATTTTCACTATGACTATATATCTATAGCGATACTTTTCATTAAAAAATATCAAATAATCATATAAAAATATTAATTTTCTATTTATTTGCTAACCGTTAAACTTTTATTTATTTATTAGTTACTCACTTTTATTTCACAAAATAAGAACATACGGCCTCCGATTATTCTAGAAAGATAATTTAAAATTTAGAATCGAGATAATTTATTGAAAATTATAAAATAGTAAATTTTACAATTAATAATATATTTTAGATAGTTTAAAATATTTATTATTGTATTTATTACAATAAAATACCAATTTTAAATTTGAAAATAATTTAAATTCACTTGAAAAAGTCAATAATGATATTATATTTTGAAATAGGGAATTATTATAAATATATTTTTAAAGATCGGTTCATAAAATTAATTGATGTGAATTTATTTAATTATATTTAATACAATTATGAGTATTTTACACAATTAAGAAAATACTATAGATATAAAAAAATTATTCTCTTTAAAACATAGATATATTCGCATCAACATTTAATTTTAGATTTTTAAAAATTGAAATAAGACTCTTTGTGAAAGTATGAGAGAAGTAAGAGTGACGGCATGTAGGGGTGTTTAAATTAATCGGTTTTTTCGATTTTTTGGTTTTTTGGACCGGACCGAACAGGTCAGTTCGATACAAAATAACCGGTATATACCGGTTTTTCAGTACCGGTTTCGGTCCGACGTTTTTATGGTTCGATTTTATCGAACCGAACTGGTATATACCGGTTTTCTAATTTTTTATTATTAATAATAATAATAATAATAATAAAATAATGATTATAATAATAAAAATAATAAAATAATAATTATATTAATTTTTGATAAAAATCGATACCGCCGGTTCGGTATACCGATCTAACCAATATCGGTATCGGTACATAAAATTGGCTATTATCGATATTCAGTACGGTACGATTCGGACCGGTTCGATCCGATTTTTTACCGATGAACACCCTTAACTGCATGTCGTTATAGTCAGGGGAGGATCTTGGACAACATATGCAGTTGTCTGTTGTTTTTTTAATCGGTATAAGACCAGGAGTAAATATATAAGTGGATAAATTTAAGGGGGCAGATAAATGAAAGTGTTAAATTTAAAGGGGCAGATAAATGAAAGTATTAAATTTAGAGGGAGCAAAAAAAAATTCATTCATATTCTAAATACAAGTACAAACAACGTTGAAACATTCTTCTTTTGTCTTCTACATCTCTATTTTTCGCCACAACTTTTTCTACATCTTCATTACGACACTATCTCTTGTGCATATTAGAGTAATCAAATTTAGAAGGTAACTAAATTAGAGTTTTTTTTGTTTGATAATTTAAAATTTGTTGTTTGTTTGAATTTGTTGTTGACTAAGAAGTTTGGGTTAAACCCAATTTAATTTATTTGATGTATTTGTTATATTTTGGACTTAAGAGATAACTAATTAGGATTTTTTTTTTGATAGTTTATTTGAATTTGTTTTGGCCTTGTAAGTTTGGGACTTATGGTGAGTACAACTGTTGTTTTTAATATTGAATGAGCATGTAGTTTTAGTGTTCAAATGAAATGACACAACTCTGTCGAAAATTGAATTTGTGTCAAATTATTTTTATCTATAGTTCTGCCTCTTTTCTTTATGTGAGTTTCAATGAGTTGTGTTCTCTAAAAAGATAAAGATAGGGCACTAGAATAAAAAAAAATAGAACTTTTTCTTATTTTTTTCCTATAGTCATACGGGAAAAAGTTAGATCAATGCTTTTTTTTTCAAGATTTCTTTCAATACTTATAGTTTTATGATTTTTTTTTAAATGTGACAGTTAGGATTAGAAATAAGTGGTTAAACAAGCAATCAATCATTTTCTTAAATGCACAAGCAGTACAAATTCTAGAGCAAAAAGCCCCAAAAGAAGCAACAATAAATCATTATAGTACTACTTTCATTTTTACTTTTTTTTAAGATAAATAAAATAATTATCATAAACAAATTAAACCCCACAAAATGAAATAATAAAAAAAAAAGATACATTGAGACTTATTTGAAACTTTAAAAAAGATATTAAAACTGGTTTATACTTTGAAATTAATTCATGAGTTTATTAAATATAGAAAATAAATTTGATTTGAGGCTTTAAGCATTAATTTGGGGAATCATTCAAATTGAACTATGACAAGTAACTGAAAAAAAATTTAAATTGTATTTAAATATTTTTTATTAAATTTTTTTTTTTAATTTAGATTATGAATATTTATTGTAATTTGTAAATATTACTATGATTAATTTAAATTTTTTTTATTTAACTTCAACGAAAAAAATTAATGAATCTTCCCTGATTATAGAACTCTTTTATCAAGGTAAAATGATATAAATTTTATTTATGAAAAATGATAGTATAAATTCAACTAGAACTAAGAATTAAAGCCTATAAATATCATTTGAAACAAACACCAAGGAGGAGGACGATGGTAAAGTCATAAAAGATGGGCCAGACTTATTCATTGATTACTGAGTCTAAAGATTGGCGATCCCCGATTATTTTCCAAGAGTAGCATAAATCACATTCAACTTTCTAAATTACATTTCAAATATTTAAGCTTTTTAAATACAATAAGTCTGTATAACCCTGTATTTGTATGTGTATCTAAATTACACCTAAAACACTATATTTTATAAAAATTATTGTTGGAATAAATACTATACATTTTTTGAAAGTCACAATAAAAAAAAAAAAAAATTGGAACCGGTCCAATTTTCCTGTCTCATCTCCCTGTCTGCGTAGCACTACTCTTCTAAATAAGAGCCAAACGCCAATTGAATTGGCGTTAAAAATTGAAATATCAAATCCAACGCCAATTGAAGTTGCGTTGGAGGGTTAAAGCTAACAAATTAACTTAACCAAATTATTAGATTAACTTAAACTAATTCATTTTTTAAATAAACAATTTTTAAAAAAATGATCCTAATTTTTTTTTAAAGTGATCCAAATTTTTTAAAACAAATTTATTTTTTAAAAGAAATTTTTTTTTGATCCAACGCCAAATGAAATGGCGTTGAAACTTTTTTTTTTATAATTTATTTATTAAACAAACTTGAAAAGAAAAAAAAAGAAAACTAAAAATGTCAGATGGGGATATTTGATGAACACCACTTAAAATAGCGTTTGTACCCCCTTTTTTTTAAAAGTAAATATGGAAAAAAGACTTCAAATGGCATTCAAACCTACTTATTTTTTTATAAAGCAAATTTGAAAAAAAGATGTGAATGACTTTTGGAAACTTTTTTTCTGCAGTTCAATGAATTTTTTTTAAAAAAAAAAATCACCAACACAGAGTTTGTATATATATATATATATATATATATATATATATATATATATTTTGCGTTGTAATTTTTTTTCTTGAAGTTTTTAAAAATTTTATTTAATAAACTGAACTAACATATTGTTTAAAAAAATGAAATATTGTAGTCCTTTAAAGCCATTTGAAGTGGCGTTAGCCTCTCAAATATTTTTTTTTTAAATTTAATTTTTTTTAAAAATAAAAGCAGCCCTTCAAAGCGTATGAAGGTTTTTTTTTTTTAAAAATGAAAAATTGCTCGAAGCCATTTGAAATGGCGTTGAGCTCTCTCATAAAAATATTTTTTTAAATAAAAAATGGCTTTGAAGTGGCGTTGGGCTTTGATTTTTTTTCTTTTTCTAAAAGTGAAAAAATGCTCTGATTTTTATTTAAAGCCACTTCAAAGCCATTTTTTTATTTTAAAAAAAATATTTTTATGAGAGAGTCCAACGCAATTTTTCTTTTTTTTTTAAAAAAAATAAAACCTTCAAATGGCTTTGAAGGACTCCTTTCATTTTAAAAAAAAATATTAAAATTATTTGAGAAGCCAACGCCACTTCAAATGGCTTTGAAGGACTACAATATTTCATTTTTTTATAAAAAAAATATGTCAGTTCAAATTATTAAATAAAATTTTTAAAAATTAAAACAATTTTTTAAAAAAAATTATAACGTAAAACAAAAATATATACAAACTCAATGCCACTTGAAGTGGCGTTCAAAAAATAGTTCCAACATTTTTTTTCCATATTTACTTTAAAAAAAAGGGTACAAACGCTATTTTAAGTGGTGTTCAAATATCTCCATATGACATCTTTAGTTTTCTTTTTTTTTTCTTTTCAAGTTTGCTTAATAAATAAATTATAAAAAAAAAAGTTTCAACGCCATTTCATTCGGCGTTGGATCAAAAAAAAAATTCTTTTAAAAAATAAATTTGTTTAAAAAAAATTGGATCACTTTTATAAAAAAAATTAGGATCATTTTTTTAAAAATCGTTTATTTAAAAAATGAATTAGTTTAAGTTAATCTAATAATTTGGTTAAGTTAATTTGTTAGCTTTAACCCTCCAACGCCATTTCAATTGGCGTTGGATTTGATATTTCAATTTCTAACGCCAATTCAATTGTCGTTTGGCTCATATTTAGAAAGCTTGAACATTTTGGATGTAATCTAGAAAATTGAGTGTGATTTATGCTACTCTTGGAAAATACTCGGCGATCCCCTGTATCTTATTCATTACGAGTCCTTTTACACGGACCGAAAATATGGACAGGAAATTTGGACAGAGGATTTAACATTATATTATTGTCATCAGTTTTTTAATATTTAAATTTTTCTTTCTTTCCCTTCTCGTTTTTCCTGAACCAAACAGCCTCACAAGACACAACCAATATTTGAGTTTCAGAAAAAGATGTATTTCTTGTGTAATTATTTCTCTCAACTTTTGTTCTAAACAATGGTTATTTCAATTATATATATTTGTATGTATGAAAACAGTGTAGTGTAGGGGTATCCTGAATAAACTGAGAAAGAGGCCAATATGAAGAAGAAATGAAAAACAGAAAACCTATCATTCTATATTTACTAAGAGAAGTTAGGAAGCTATTGATCTGCTTTGTATGTACAAAAACTCTATTTGAACATAAAAATTAGATATAAGTGTATTTAAATTTTATTTAATTATATTTTGACCTGTAATTGTGGATAAAAATATAAATGATAGGTGAAGTTCAAATATAATCATGTCTAATTTTCGTGTCTAATTTTTATGTCTACTTAGAAAAACTCTTGTATGTATTTTGACCTCTAATGGTGGATAAAAATATAAAAAATAGGTAAAATTTAAATATATTCATGTCTAATTTTCGTGTCCAATTTCCATGTTCACTTAGAAAAAGTCTCTGTCTTTAATCCATCAATTCACATACAAGAAATTTCAAGTACAGTATAATACATGTAATATAAAGTAATGGATATGTAATGTAATGTAATTTAACCAACTGTTACTTCCGTTGAAACCTAGCTCTGAAAAGAGGATTTTTTTTCTCCGCTACCCATTTTGCTGATCGAGCTGCGGCCGTTTTCATGGGGATGAAGATCACAAGAAGAAAAGACGGAAAAAGAAGGGAAATGAGAAGGATTCGGAGATTGATATCAAGAAGTTGATAGAAAATGGTGGTTTGGCCGGAGAAGGAGAGGAAAATGGCGTTCAGGTTGTCTGCAAATAAGAGAGGGACTCGACAAAAGGAGGGGAGGGGAGGGGAGTAGTATATTGTTTTGTAAAAAAAAAAATAAGAGTTGGAATCCACGGTCCAATTATAATGTCAATTATTGTATTCGATACATAACTTCTCTATCCAGTGTCAGTATTTTAGAGAATATTATACGTACATGTGGTAGCCAGTGGCCCAGAAGTATATAGTCGTAAGCTAAATAAGTCCAAAACAATAGCTAGCTGAGCTACCTTATATATAATTATTTTTAAAAAAACATGCATGCATACATACGCATTTACTGCTATTAGTACTACTGTACTAGTCATGACTCATTTCCATAAACAACTAGCTAGCTCTCACTCCTCTCCTCGACTCTCTGTTCTTTTACCCCCTTTATCTTTAATTCGCAGTTTAACACTGTACATGATTGACATTTCTTCAGTGGCCCGGCCCACTTTTTTCCTGCAAATCACAGACTCGAATGCATCAACAAACTCCATTAATGGCTCTTAACTTTAAGCTCCACCAAAAAAAAAAGTTCAATCACTTATCCTTCTCTTTTAGTTATCAATCTTCTAGTCTCTCTCTAACTAGGATATCCCCAACAAGAAAATCAATAAGAGTGAGTATACAAAATTACCCTCTTCAAGTGGCCCCTACTCCAAGGAAATCAATGAAATGCATTGTGTTTTTTTTGTTGTTGTTCATCTCATTTTCCCCATCATACATGTTGTAGTTGAGATTAGTCTTGGCTAGTGACTGATAATCAGTTGCAGATACAGAAACCACCACTGAGTTTGAATCTTCTGAGTGCCCACCAGATTCATCATCCACCACTTTACGACCAACCCCAGTACTGCCATAAAACTCATCATCTATCATTGTCACCCCATTTTCCTCTTCTCCAAATGATGAACCTACAACATTTTAATTATAACCCACGACAAAAATATTATCAGTAAAATAATCAGAAGACCATAACGGAATAACGATAGGGGCACTGGATGGAAAAATATACAGAAAATATCACAAACGCTAGTTTATATAGTTTTTCTATACATCTAGTATAGGAAAATTTAAAAATTGTTTTTATGCAACACCTCATATGCAACTCTTTTATGTATCGATCGAGTTGAATAAAAAAAATTACATTCATGCTCAGTTTCGTATTTTCCATCCACTGCCCGTAGTTTTATCCAATAAATTGATAACACATATATACCATTCAATTAAAATAAATAAATAAATAATATTACCCATATGAGAGCCAAACAAGGGTTGATGCTGTTGGACAGGACTAAACCCAGAGAGAAATGCATGATGCAGTAAACTGGCTGAAGAAGCAGGATGATGGAGGGAGAGATCAGTGCAAGTCGAGGCAGAACCAGAATATTCATCATTATTATTATTATTGGTGTTATTATTAGAGATAGTAGTTGAATCACTGCATGCATTATTGTTGCTGGTCACAGCAACAAATGATCCCATATAATTATTTGGTGGTGGTACTGGTACTGGTACTTGTGGTGTACTAGAAATAGAAGAGGGTTTTCTAGATCTTCTGTAAACAGAGTTTCTCTCTCTGTATTTCCTTGCCATGATCACATGCCAATGGTTTTTCACTGCATTATCAGTCCTCCCAGGGAAAAGCCTTGCAATCAAGGCCCATTTGTTGCCATACATTCTATGTGCACCCAACAGTCTTTCTTCTTCCTCCTTATTGAATGCCCTCCTGTTTATCCTTGGATCTAGCTGATTAAACCACCTTAATCTGCAACTTTTCCCTACCAATTAACCCAACAAATTAATTAGTAGTTAAATTAATCAATCACTTTTTACAAAAAAAAATTGAAAAGTAACAAGTACATTAAAATTTGTTTAGATGGGATAAAAATCATTTCTTGATGTCTTTAACCATATTTACTTAAATTTTAATTATAAACGCAAGTACAAGATTGAAACTTTTTTTTGTTGTTGAAGTAATTAATTAGTACCTGATCTTCCTTTGAGTTTTTCAGCAATCAAGTTCCAGTTTTGAGGACCATAATGGGCAACAAGGTCTTTGAGGCTGGCATCTTCATGGGGTCTCCAATGGCCTCTGGCACAGAGCCTTGTGTGGCCCCCATTTATCCTCTGATCATCATCACCACCATGCTGCTGCTGCTGCTGCTTCATGTAAAGCCCTTCACACTCTTGTTCCACCGGGTCAAACAGAGGATCCGGCATCATCTGAAACCGATCCATACCCGAATCTCTCCTTCCAAGATAGTCCACAGAGAGAGAAGATGGTTGAAAGTTTAAATCTTGATAGACATTTATACCACTACCGGTGTTGAGGTTTTGCAGGGCACTCATTTTAACCGACTGAAAAATAATGAAAGGAGGAGAGAGAATAGTGAAAAAGCCGAGGAAGAAGAAGAAGAATCCAAACGGGTTTTCCTTTAATTAACCAAGGCTCGATCAATTGAAGGAGATTAAAAAAAGAGGAAATTTGGGACTAGAAAGGCAAATGGGTTTTAGAAGAAGAAGAATCGAAATGGGTTTTTGCAGGAAGCATTTAGAAAAGGAAAATCTGGGTTAGAAAGTTACCCATTCGAGGGATTTTGTTTGAAGAAAATGGATTTGAGAGGAAGAAGTAATGAATTGAGTGTTGCTGGTGCTTACTCTTAAGAGACAAGCCAGGAATGAATCAAAATATAGGCCTTGCGTTTTAATTTAGAGAGTAAATTAAGGAGAGAGAAAGCTAAAAAAAACAAAGAAGAAAAGCTGAACCCACACGATTCTCTCGCTCAACTCTCTCTCTCTCTCAAAGAAAAGAAAAGAAAATCTGAGGTCAGGGTCCTTATTTTGAGACTGATCTCATCTCTCTCTCTCTCTCTCTCTCTCTCTCTCTCACTCTCACTCTCTAAAACAGAACACAACAGAACAGAACCAGAGTGCATGTATGTGCATGCACTTAAGTCGAGAGAGAAGTGCCGCTCGTGTGGGTTGTGACCGTGTGGGGGACTGACTCAACTCATTTTAACACTCAAATCTCTGCATGTAGCTTAGCTTTGCCTGCCTTGGGACGTAACTGCTCTTTCTCTCTCTCTCTTCCTCGGGCTTTGGGAAAACCAGAATCTGCTTGTCTTTTTCTCAACTTTAATTATTTAGTAAAAATAGATTGATTTCTCCGAATTACTAAAAGATCGTCCTTTAAGATTTTAGCATATAAAATAAAAAAATATTATTTACGGAATAAAATTTATATGAAATTTTATTATTATCTCTTTATAGGAAATTAAAAATTATTAATACAATAGAGAGAATTTCTTGAGACAATGAGAGAAGGTAGGGATAATATAAGAAAGTAAATAATTTATTCTCTTCGAAAATTATAAACACAAACTTTTTAGAACAAATTTTTTTTTTTAAACAACAATCTTTTAGGGACGGGGGGAGTAGTTAGTATGAAGTTTATTTTGAGATAAGTTGGTCAACTGACCAATAGAATATTGACACGTACGTGAGATTGTATGTGTGTCAATATTTTATTGACCAATTAATTAATTTATCAAAAAAATAATTTTATACTAACCAAATCCCTTAAATTATAATAAAAACTTTTAGCACGCCACCAGCTGTCTGTCTCACCGTTATCCAACCTTGTAAGCGTCACTTATGTCTTACAACAAAATATATACATAATTCATTGTGTTAATTCGTGGAGTTTATGGTAGAGAAGATGAGAACTTATTATAATTTATATATATATATATATATATATATATATATATATATTTATTATATATATATTTAAATTGTATGTTAATTTACTCGTACAAATTTTCTAGGTTTTCAGTTGGTATACTATTAATATAGCAGGAGGATTATATAGCAGGAGGATCGATGTTGAAATTTTGACCAAGGACAATAATTTAATTTAGGACAGACATTAAATGAATTTCCGTTTGTGTTCCTCGTAGGATGAATAAGTGAAAAGCCTTAAAAATCTCAGTTGGGTAATTAATTACTCCTTTCCATTATTAATATAGGTCGTTTTAGAGTTATACACAAATATTAAAAAAATAATTATAAAATATTAATTATACTATCAATTGTCTATATTACCCTTGTATTAAAAAAAGATAGCGTTATTTATTGTGTAAAAAATAGTGAGAGAACCAAAGTTATATTTATTACTTGTGATAATATTGAAAACTACACAATCAATGCTTACTTAAAATTCTCAAACGACTTATATTTAGAAACAAAAATATTTCTCTAAAACAACCTATATTAAGGAACGGAGGGAGTACCTTTTAACTTCTTCAGAATTGATCCTATCTTAAGAATGGTTAATTGATGTTTTGATTGGTACTCCCTCCGTCCTTAATTATTTGACGTTTTAGAGGTGGACATAAAAATCAAGATAATGATTGAAAAGTATTAAATATAGTACTCAATTATCTATAATATCCTTAAATTTTTTGTTAGGATAAAAAGAATTTTGTTGAGATAAGGAGAGAGGAAGAGTTTAAAGTATTAAAAAATATGTAAAGTAATGAGGGGTAATTTTGAAAAAATTATCATTAATTCTCCTAAATTTGAACAAACGTCAAATAATTAAGGACAAATAAAAAATTCTAAAACGTCAAATAATTAGGGACGGAGGGAGTATGTGTCAATTTTAATTATGATTATCGAATTCTTTTTATTATAAACACATTATTATACTAATTTTTTTTTATATAAAATAGTCATTGCTTAACATTTTGTCTAGAAAAAATGAACGAAAATACTAACTAGACTAACAATTAATGCGTGTTATTATGTGGTAGGTAATGTGAATTGGGTTAATTAATATCTTGGTCATTGTACTAGGAGTCAACTTTTATTTTGATTATTAAAAATTTTCTCGTTATCAAAATATTATAAATTAATAATTTTATCATTATATGAAATTATCAAATTTATTTGTTAAAATATCACATTTTTTTAAGGCAATTAGTTTTAATTAGACCTGACAATATAGTTAGTTAATTGTCGGGTCAACTCATATTAACTGGAAGCAAATGGATTGGTTAACAATTTTTTTTTATTAGGGTTGGGTAAAGTTTGGAACTATATTTTTAAAAACAAATATAGGTTAAACCCGGTTAACCATTTTTCGACTCATATTTTATTTTAAATTCAAATCAAAAGTTCTTTCTACCCATATTTACATATTCAAGAAACTCACCCACCCACCCACTCATCCACCCTACCCCCACCCCCAACCCCACCCCCACCCCCACCCTCACCTTCACCCCACCCAAAAAAAATAATGCGAAAGAATTTTCCGTCTCTCCCCTCCTAGTTCTTGTCTCACATCTCAGTCAGGGATCATATCCCTAAGTTTTGATACCAACTGTGACGCCCCCAAAACAGGTATACATCACCCATTCTGAGTCGCCAAATACATGGTACAAAAATAAATACAACCTCAGTAATACAATTGTCGTGCAAAATATGACAACACATATACTGTGAGTTTAAATACAAATAGAGAGTATAAAAACTCAAAATGAGTCCTCATTACAATTATTGATACACTATTTTATAAAAATAGTGAGGACAGCTAAACAACTTTCTAAAATCGTCACTCCATACCCCAATTAGTTCCTGCTATACTATCTCCTCCAAAGAAAAAAATGGAACAAAAAGGGTGAGCTCAACTAGCCCAGTAATGAATATTATGACTAAGATAATATACAACAAATTATCGTTAGTCTTCAACAGGAAAAATCTGATAAAATATAGTAGACAACAAGTTTTAGATCAACAACTGCAGCGGAAACAACAATCCATTAGAAGAGTCAAGTAGAGAAAGAATTCTACTATCTTCTAAGATTTAAAAGTCCATCATCAATATTTTATCCCTGTAACATCAATCAATATACATCTTGAATCAAATATTCATCTTTGCACTACAAGCCAAAGATATTCATTTGTATCACCAGTTGGTTATGTTTATCTCAACACCTGTTTATATTTGCATTACAGGCCAAAGATATTCATCAGGTAATCATACATCTTTACACTACAGGCTAAAGATATTCAGTAGTATCATCATTTAGGACTGAGGATGATAAAAAATATTTTAAAGAGAACGAATTCAGTGAGATAAAAGAATAAATATTAGGAATTCGTATTACAGTTTATCCAAGTTCAATAATACTCCATAATAACCAATTTTGAAGCAGAATTTAAAAATAAAGATCAAAACATGGATACAATCAAAGATAGTAATTATAATAGACAACTTGGACAAAAAGAAAAAAAATTTATTTTTCGGTGAATAGTGTCGTATTCGTGAATAATGTCGTATACGTGAATAGTAACCTCGACATAAAAAATTTCAAATTTGATAAAAAGTTCAAACCAATATTTTAGCATAATGATATTAAAAGAAGTAATATCATTTAAGAAGAAAATAACATCCCTTACCTCAAAATATCAGTACTTCTGATCGGAATATCGGTATAAGGCTGAAGGAAACTTGCACTGATGAATAGAAACTCACAAAGTATCTAAATACTCACAAAATACACTCAATAATCTAGATAGAGAATGAGAGAAAACTTATTTCTGGTGTGATTTTCAATTCTAACTTAGCCCTCTATTTATAGGAAAATGTTAGCACGCCGAAGCAAGCTTAACCTGCAACCTGATGGCTTTACCTGCTATTATTCTCACCCATCACATTTGAATAAAAATTTCAGCACATTTTCACCAACTAAAAGTGGGGCCCATCAATTCTAGAATTTTCTACAAAAATGATAAATTTTGAAACTACAACAACTTCTGAATCAGTCATCTCTTAAAATTCATAACAAATCATACGTTCATTTTTAACGGTTCAAAATTTGTGGACATATACTCAACTTATATATGAATAACATATCCAAAAATCACAACGATCCAACGGTCGGATTAAAAATTATAACTCACGCAATATAACTCAAAAATACTGATTTAATTTTTAATGCCTCCATTCCGACAAAAATACTAATAAAACACCTCAACATAAACTCCTTCATTTTTAACCACAATAAATATATACAATATTTATATCCACATAAAATAAATATTTTCTTATCATATAAATCAATAATAATTATTCACAAATAATATTACAGATTCACAATTATGACAACCAGGCTGTTCCTAGAAAAGAGAGGGCTTTCTAATAAGGATTTCTCCTTACTGACCCGCAATTAGGTGATAAACCTCTCCTTAGACAGAACTTTCTAGACATTGTTAATAATGCTATCTAATAATATTATTCAAATAATATGAATTATTGATCTGATAATGAGAAATACTGTGCAGTGACAATTATTGAAACAACAATAATATAAAATATCAATGCAGCAATTATTGAATCAATAAAATAAAATATTGAACAGTAACTACTATAACAATGATTGAGAAGTGCCTTCCTTCGTAAGAATCAATAATTCAAAAATAATGTGCAATTCGTGTGCTACTGTGCAACCACGCGTATTACTGTATTTTAATCATCGGGTATTCAAACAGTGTTAACAGTAACAACTACGCCGCTATTTATAAAAACTCAATTTTTGTCGTTATCTTCATCCAACCGTTTTTCGTTATGGGGCCAACAAATAGCTGCACCGTCGTACGAATATTCCCCGACAGAAAGAATATTCCACGACCAAACGAATATTCCCCGACAACAATGAGTATTTTATAACCACTTGTTTATTTTACAAAATTTGCACATTTCACCCATAACCAAAATATTATATCAACTTGACACCTTATTATTCACAATAATAATTAGAAGAAATTTAATTTTATTCATTAATTAGTTGGGGTCTTACAATCTCCCCTCTTTATGAAATTTCGTCCCCGAAATTTACGTACGTACCTGATATGCCGAACAGATGGGGATACCTTGACTTCATTTCAGATTCTAACTCTTGAGGTATCTCCTTATACGTTAAATCTTCCGCTATCTCGAGCGGTTCTTAATCAATAATGTGGTTCGGATCATCCATATATTTACGTAACATCGATACAAAATAAACGTTATGAACACGCGACATACTTGGCGTTTAAAACGAGTCTATAGGTCACATTTTCTACTCGATCGAGGATTTCAAATAGACCAATAAAATCGAGGGTTGAGCTTTTCTCTCTTCCCAAATCTTGTAACTCCCTTCCATGGTGCAACACATAACAATACATGATCCCCAATACAAAATTCTACATCCTTTCGAATATTCTTCGTGTCGTGGAATATTCTTCCTGTCGGGGAATATTCGTACGACGGCGCAGCTATTTGTGGACCCCCATAACGGAAAACGGTTGGATGAAGATAATGATAAAAATTGAGTTTTTATAAATAACGGCGTAGTTGTTACCGTTAACACTGTTGGAATACCCGGTGATTAAAATACAGTAATACGCGTGGTTACACAGTAGCACACGGATTGCACAGTATTTTTGAATTATTGATTCTTACGAAGGAAGACAATACTCAATAATTGTTACAGTAGTTACTGTTCAATATTTTATTTTATTGATTCAATAATTGCTGCATTAATATTTTATATTATTGTTGTTTCAATAATTGTCACTGCACAGTATTTTCCATTATCAGATCAATAATTCATATTATTTGAATAATATTATTAGATAGCATTATTGGCAATGTCTAAAAAGTTCTGTCTAAGGAGAGGTTTGGTCACCTAATTGCGCGTCAGTAAGGAGAAATCCTTATTGGAAAGCCCCCTCTTTCCTGGGAACGGCCTGGTTGTCATAAATGTGATTTTGTAATATTAATTGTGAATAATTAATTATTGATTCATATGATAAGGAAATATTTATTTTATGTGAATATAAATATGGGATATATTTTGTAGTTAAAAATGAAGGAGTTAATATTGAGGTGTTTTATCAATATTTTTGTCGGAATGGAGGTATTAAAAATCAATTAGGATTTTTGAGATATATTGCGGGGGTTATAATTTTTAATCCGACCGTTGGATCGTTGTAATTTTTTTGATATGTTATACATATATAAGTTGAGTATATATCCACAAATTTTGAACCGTTAAAAATGAACATATGATTTGTTATGAATTTTAAAAGATGACTGGTTCAGAAATTATTGAAGTTTCGAAATTTATCATTTTGGTGAAAAATTCTAGAATTGATGAGCCCCACTTTTGGTTGATGAAAATGTGCTGAGATTTTTATTCAAATGTGGGTGGTGTGAATAGTAGCAGGTAAAGCCATCAGGTTGCAGGTTAAGTCTGCTTCGGCGTGCTAACATTTTTATATAAATAGAGGGCTAAGTTAGAATTAAAAATCACACCAGAAATAAGTTTTCTCTTTTTCTCTCTCTAGATTATTGAGTGTATTTTGTGAGTATTTAGATATTTTATGAGTTTCTATTCATCAGTGCAAGTTTCCTTCAGCCTTATACCGATATTCCGATAAGAAGTACTGATATTTTGAGGTAAGGGATGTTATTTTCTTCTTAAATGATATTACTTCTTTCAATATCATTATGCTGAAATATTAGTTTGAACTTTTTATCAAATTTGGAACTTTTTGTCGGGGTTACTATTCACGTATACGACACTATTCACGAATACAACACTATTCACCGAAAAATAAAATTTTTTTCTTTTTGTCCAAGTTGTCTATTATGATTACTATTTTTGATTGTATCCATATTTTGATCTTTATTTTTGAATTTTGCTTCAAAATTGGTTATTATGAAGTATTATTGAACTTGGATAAACTGTAATACGAATTCCTAATATTTGTTCTTTTATCTCACTGGATTCGTTCTCTTTAAACTATTTTTCATCATCCTCAGTCCTAAATGATGATACTACTGAATATCTTTGGCCTGTAGTGCAAAGATATATGATTACCTGATGAATATCTTTGGCCTGTAGTGCAAAGATGAACAGGTGTTGAGATGAACATAATCAACTGGTGATACAAATGAATACCTTTGGCTTGTAGTGCAGGGATAAAATATTGATGATGGACTTTTAAATCTTAGAAGATAGTAGAATTCTTTCTCTACTTGACTCTTCTAATGGATTGTTGTTTCCGCTGCAGTTGTTGATCTAAAACTTGTTGTCTATTATATTTTATCAGATTTTCCCTGTTGAAGACTAACGATAATTTGTTGTATATTATCTTAGTCATAATATTCCTTACTGGGCTAGTTGAGCTCACCCTTTTTGTTCCATTTTCTTCTCAGGAGGAGATAGTATAGCAGGAATTAGTCGGGGCATAGAATGACAGTTTTAGAAAGTTGTTTAGCTGTCCTCACTATTTTTGTAAAATAGTGTATCAATAATTGTAATGAGGACTCCTTTTGAGTTTTTATACTCTCTATTTGTATTCAAACTCACAGTATATGTGTTGTCGTATTTTGCACGATAATTGTATTATTGAGGTTGTATTTGTTTTTGTACCATGTATTTGGCGACTCAGAATGGGTGATGTATACCTGTTTTGGGGGCGTCACAGTTGGTATCAGAGCTTAGGGATATGATCCCTAACTGAGATGTGAGAAAAGAACTAGGAGGGGAGAGACGGGGAATTCCTTCGCTAGTATGACTTGACTAAGTTTATTTGGTATTTATTTTATCGGTCAGAGCATATGGATAATATATGACATGACTATTAACCCTTGTTTTATGGCAGTATTTTAGAATGGCAGCTGAGAACGTTAATAATGTAGTGAATTAGACCGTGGAGACACCTTTGATCACCACCCAGGGGAACGTGCAACAGGAAGGCAATATTCCTCCTATAAACAACACTACGTAACAAATGATGAATGATGGGATGTTTAGAAGTTTTTTACAATTCATGCAAAACCAGACGAGGGAGACTCGTGCACAAAATACGGGTGGAAATGTTTACAATGCGCAGCTTGTCACAACCAAGCAGTTCAAAGAGTTGGGACCACCAGAATTTAAGGGAAAGCCGGATCCGATCATGGAGGAAATGTGGGTCAAGCAAATTACCAAGGTATTCGATGTCTTGGGATGCACAGAGGAACAGAAGGTTCCATTCGCCTCTTTTATGTTCCGCGGTAAGGCAGACTACTGGTGGGAGTCTGTGAAGCGTACCCAGCCTGACGCACTCAACATGTCTTGGGAAACGTTTCAGAAACTATTTAATGACAAGTACTTTCCTGAAAGTATTCGTCATATGAAGGAGGTAGAGTTTATTAGACTGGAACAAAACAACATGACGGTGTCCCAGTACGTGGCGAAGTTTGCAGAGTTATCCAGGTTTGCACCTCATTTGGTAGAGAATGAGGTACGAATGAGGAGGATGTTCCTGAAAGGTCTAAAGCCCGAGATTCGACAATATCTTATCTCTCATAATTTTTTTTTATATTCAGATGTTATAAACAGGACTCAATTATTAGAGCGAGATAATGAGTATGTTCAACCGAAGGACCACAACCAGGGTCATACCGGTGACAGCGGTCATCGGAGCAATGAAAACCAGCAAGGAGGAAAACATTAGAACAAAAGCGGTAATCACTCTGGTGGTAATCGTGGCCGTGATAATAGAAGGAGCGAGTCGGGAGGAGATTTCAAAAGGAGAAGGTATAACAACGATAACGTGAAGACGTCAGCACCAACATCAACTGTTTCTAGGGGAGGAGAACGAGCACCGGTCGTATGTTACAAATGCGGAAAAGAGGGACACATCAGCCCAAACTGTCCACAACAGTTCAAGGTATGTTATAACTGTGGAAAGGAAGGTCATATAGCTAAAGATTGTCTTGTTGCGAAACCAAGTTCAACGAGGATAGTGACTCCGAAGGCTTTTCCGGACAAGTCAAAGTCAGTGGTTCCTGGAAGGGCGTTTGTCGTGACTGCCAAAACGCGAGGAACCCGAACGAGGTGATCACGGGTAAGCTAATCATAAACTCTTGTGAAGTTTATACCTTATTAGATACCGGTTCTACCCATTCTTTTATCTCTCCTGCTTGTGCTCAACGTTTGAACTTGACTTCGGAGAAATTAGACTTTGACTTATCTGTTGAAACTCCGTTAGGAGAATCTTTCATTACATCTACTGTTTATAAATCTTGTTTGATTCAAGTTGGTACCATCACATTACTTGTCGATCTTATTTCGTTGAAAATTCTTGCATTTGATGTGATTTTAGGGATTGATTGGTTAACCACGCATCATGCTAAAATTGATTATTTTTGTAAGGTTGTTAATTTTCATATTCCTAACCAACCTGTTATGCGAATTCAAACAACTAAACCATTAAAGTCAATCACTGTCATTTCAAGCCATAAAGCTATTCGTTTATTGAAAAATGGATGTCAAGTTTTCTTAGCCCGTGCCACAGACTTGAACAAAAACACGTCAGATTTGAATAAAATTTCTGTTGTTAATGAATTTCTTGACGTATTTCCTAAAGAAATTCCCGGTCTACCACCAGAACGTGAAGTTGATTTTTTTATTGACCTTGAATCTGGCACAAAGCCCATTTCTAAAACCCCATATCGAATGGCTCCTATTGAACTTCAGGAGTTAAAGGTCCAACTACAGGAGTTGTTGAACATCGGTTTTATTCATCCTAGTACATCTCCTTGGGGTGCTCCGGTGTTATTCGTAAAGAAGAAAGATGGTAGTATGCGACTTTGTATCGACTATCGGGAATTGAACCATGTCACCATCAAGAATAGGTATCCACCACCTCGTATTGATGACATGTTCGACCAGTTGCAAGGAGCACAATTCTTTTCAAAGATCGATCTTCATTTTGGATATCATCAGCTGAAGATTAAAACTGAGGATATTCCAAAGACTGCCTTCAGAACTCGGTACGGGCATTATGAATTCTTAGTCATGTCTTTTGGATTGACTAATGCTCCTGCTGCCTTCATGGATATGATGAACCGTGTATTCAAAAAATATTTAGATTAGTTCGTTGTTGTCTTTATTGATGACATCCTCATCTATTCCAAAAGCCGTGAAGATCATGAACATCATTTGAAGCTGGTACTGCAAAGGCTTTGTGAAAATAAGCTATATGCCAAACTGAAGAAATGCGAGTTCTGGCTTGAGGAAGTAGCATTCCTTGGGCACGTGGTATCAAAACATGGAGTATCTGTCGACCCAGCGAAGATTGAAGCCATACAAAGTTGGGAGCAACCGTAGTCGGTGACCGAAGTACGTAGCTTTCTGGGCTTAGCTAGTTATTATCGGAGATTCGTGGAAGGATTTTCTAGAATCGCTACTCCGTTAACTCAGCTGACTCGGAAGGATACAAAATTCGGTTGGAGCGAGGATTGTGAGAAAAGTTTTCAAGAACTTAAGAGGAGACTTATTTCGGCACCTGTTCTGACAATACCATCTGGTTCGGATGGATTTGTTATCTACAGCGATGCTTCAGGTGAAGGGTTAGGATGTGTTCTCATGCAACATGGGAAAGTCATAGCCTATGCCTCGCGACAACTCAAAGAATATGAAAGGAATTATCCTACTCATGATTTGGAGTTGGCAGCAGTCGTTTTCGCGTTTAAGATTTGGAGACACTACCTGTATGGAGAGAAAGTGGAGATCTATACGGATTATAAAAGCCTCAAATATTTCTTCACCCAAAAGGAACTCAACACTCGGCAACGACATTGGCTCGAGCAGTTGAAAGATTACGACCATACCATCCAATATCATCCTGAAAAAGCAAACGTGGTAACTGACACATTGAGTAGAAGATCATATACGGGTACGAGTGCGATATTGTCAACACAAAGACCCATTTTGTATTACTTGCAAAGGATGGAGATAGAGGTAAAGGCTCCAAGTACCCACGTGATGATATCAAATATACGAGTAGAACCGATTTTAATCGATAAAGTTAAAGCTGCTCAAGCTACGGACATGGAGCTGATGCGTATGAAGAAGAAAGTGCAAGAAGGTGCTATTCCAGAAGCAAGAATCGATGAAAAATGAATACTTCGAGTCAACTCCAGACTTTGCGTTCCTAACGATTCTGACTTGAAGCATAGAATCATGATGGAGGCACACAACACACCGTTTACAATCCATTCTGGGAGTACCAAAATGTATCACGATCTTCGATATAAATTTTGGTCGAGCAATATGAAAAGAGAGATCGTGGAGTTTATCTTGAGGTGTTTAACCTGTCAATGTGTAAAGGCGGAGCATCAAGTGCCAAAGGGTCCATTGCAACCACTTGAGATCCCGAAATGGAAGTGGGAACACATTACCATGGATTTCGTTACAGGTCTTTTCAAAGTTTCTCAAGGCATGGATGCGATTTGGGTTATTGTTGATAGATTAACCAAGTCTGCTCATTTCTTACCTATACGTGAGACTTATTCCCTTGAACGTCTTGCTAGTATGTACGTGAATGAGATTGTGAGATTGCATGGCATGTCAGTATCCATAGTTTCAGATCGTGACCCAAGATTCACTTCACAATTTTGGGTTAGCTTACAGAAAGCTATGGGCACGGATTTACGATTCAGTTCAGCATACCATCCTCAAACGGACGGGCAATTAGAGAGGACTATTCAAACCCTTGAAGATCTATTAAGACTCTATATTCTAGATTTCAAAGGAAGTTGGGATAAGTACTTGCCACTGGTGGAATTCTCCTACAACAACAGCTATCAGGTAAGTATAGGCATGCTCCATTCGAGGTGTTGTATGGAAGAAGATGTCGTTCTCCAGTATGCTGTGAAGAAATGTTGTTGGGACCAGAATTGGTACGCATAACTACAGAGAAGATCCAAACGATTCGATAACGTATACAAACGACACAGGATCGACAAAAGAGTTATGCGGATCTTCATCGAAAGGATGTAGAATTTAGTATTGGGGATCATGTATTGTTACGTGTTGCACCATGGAAGGGAGTTACAAGATTTTGGAAGAGAGGAAAGCTCAATCCACGATTTGTTGGTCCATTTAAAATTCTTGACCGAATAGGAAATGTGGCCTATAGACTCGCATTACCTCCAAGTGTGTCTCGTGTTCATAATATTTTTCACATATCTATACTTCGTAAATATGTTAAAGACCCGAACCACATTATTGAGTTAGAACCAGACGAGATAGCCGAAGATTTAACGTACGAGGAAGTACCTGTTAAGATCTTGGATAGGAAAGAGCATGTCTTACGCACGAAGGTTATACCACAAGTTAAGGTTTTGTGGAGAAACCATGCTATTGAAGAAATGACCTAGGAGTTAGAATCAAAAATGAACGCGAGGTATCCCCACCTTTTCGAAACACCAGGTACGTACGTCAATTTCGAGGACGAAATTTTATAAGGAGGGGAGGTTGTAAGACCCCAACTTATTAATAAATAAAATTAAATTTTCTCTAATTATTATTGTGAATAATAAAGTGTTAATTTGATATAATATTTTGGTTATGGGTGAAATGTGCAAATTTTACAAAATAAGCAAGTGGTTATAAAATATTTATTTTGTCGGGGAATATTCGTTTGGTCGTGGAATATTCTTTCTATCGGGGAACATTCGTACGACGGCACAACTATTTGTGGACCCCATAACGGAAAACGGTTAGATGAAGATAACGACAAAAATTGAGTTTTTATAAATAACGACGTAGTTGTTACCGTTAACACTGTTGAAATACTCGGTGGTTAAAATACAGTAATACGCGTGGTTGCACAGTAGCACACGGTATTGTACCAATTATTGATTCTTACGAAGGAAGACACTACTCAATAATTATTCTAGTAGTTACTGTTCAATATTTTATTTTATTGATTCAATAATTGTTGCATTGATATTTTATATAATTGTTGTTTCAATAATTGTCACTGCACAGTATTTCCCATTATCAGATCAATAATTCATATTATTTGAATAATATTATTAGATAGCATTATTGGCAATGTCTAGAAAGTTCTGTCTAAGGAGAGGTTTGGTCATCTAATTGCGCGCCAGTAAGGAGAAATTCTTATTGGAAAGCCCCCTCTTTCCTGGGAACGGCCTGGTTGTCATAAATGTGATTCTGTAATATTATTTGTGAATAATTAATTATTGATTCATATGATAAGGAAATATTTATTTTATGTGGATATAAATGTTGGATATATTTTTTGTGGTTAAAAATGAATGAGTTAATGTTGAGGTGTTTTATCAATATTTTTGTCGGAATGGAGGTATTAAAAATCAATCAGAATTTTTGAGATATATTGCGGGGATTATAATTTTTAATCCGACCGTTAGATCGTTGTGATTTTTTTGATATGTTATACATATATAAGTTGAGTATATATACACAAATTTTGAACCGTTAAAAATAAACGTATGATTTATTATGAATTTTAAGAGATGACTGGTTCAGAAATTGTTGAAGTTTCGAAATTTATCATTTTGGTAGAAAATTCTAGAATTGGTGGGCCCCACTTTTTGTTGGTAAAAATGTACTGAAATTTTTATTCAAATGTGGTGGGTGGGAATAGTAGCAGGTAAAACCACCAGGTTGCAGGTTAAATCTGCTTCGGCGTGCTAACATTTTTATATAAATAGAGGGCTAAGTTAGAATTAAAAATCACACAAGAAACAAGTTTTCTCTCTTTCTCTCTCTAGATTATTGAGTGTATTTTGTGAGTATTTAGATACTTTGTGAATTTCTATTCATCAGTGCAAGTTTGTTCAGCCTTATACCGATATTCTGATCAGAAGTACTGATATTTTGAGGTAAGGGATGTTATTTTCTTCTTAAATGATATTACTTCTTTCAATATCATTATACTAAAATATTGGTTTGAACATTTTATCAAATTTAGAACTTTTTGTGTCGAAATTATTATTCACGTATACGGCACTATTCACGTATACGACACTATTCACGAATACGGCACTATTCACCGAAAAATAAAATTTTCTTCTTTTTGTCCAAGTTGTCTATTATGATTACTATCTTTGATTGTATCCATATTTTGATCTTTATTTTTAAATTATGCTTCAAAATTGGTTATTATGGTGTATTATTGAACTTGAATAAACTGTAATACGAATCCCTAATATTTGTTCTTTTATCTCACTAAATTCGTTCTCTTTAAAATATTTTTCATCATCCTCAGTCCTAAATGATGATACTACTGAATATCTTTAGCCTGTAGTGTAAAGATGTATGATTACCTGATGAATATCTTTGGCCTGTAATGCAAATATGAACAGGTGTTGAGATAAACATAACCAACTGGTGATACAAATGAATATCTTTGGCTTGTAGTGCAAAGATGAATATTTGATTCAAGATGTATATTGATTGATGTTACAGGGATAAAATATTGATGATGGACTTTTAAATCTTAGAAGATAGTAGAATTCTTTCTCTACTTGACTCTTCTAATGGATTGTTGTTTCCGCTGCAGTTGTTGATTTAAAACTTGTTGTCTATTATATTTTATCATATTTTCCCTGTTGAAGATTAACGATAATTTGTTGTATATTATCTTAATCATAATATTCTTTACTGGGCTAGTTGAGCTCACCCTTTCTATTCTATTTTCTTCTCAGGAGGAGATAATATAGCAAGAACTAGCCGGGGTATGGAGTGACGATTTTAAAAAGTTGTTTAGCTGTCCTCACTATTTTTGTAAAATAGTGTATCAATAATTATAATGAGGAATTCTTTTGAGTTTTTATACTCTCTATTTGTATTCAAACTCACATTATATGTGTTGTCGTATTTTGCACGATAATTGTATTACTGAGGTTGTATTTACTTTTGTACCATGTATTTGACGACTCAGAATGGGTGATGTATATCTGTTTTGGGGGCGTCACAATATACCCTTACCCCTACCCCACCCCACCCCACCCCACCCCACTCCCCCAAAAATAATATTATGTGATTATGTATACACTCCTTACCCCCAACCCACCACCACAAAAAAAAAATATGTGATTATGTATACACCGCTTATCCCCCACTCCAACCCACCACCCCATTCCACCCCCCACTCTCCACTCAAAAAAAAAATATTATGCAATTATGTATACACCTCTTACTCCCACTCCACTCAATCCCATCCCACCCTACCTCTCACCCCACGCCACCCCACGCCACCCCACACCACTCCCACCTCTCACCCAACTCAAAAAAATAATATTATGTGATTATGTATACACTCTTTACCCCACCACACACCCCATCCCCCCATCCCCCCACACCACCCCCCACGCCACTCCTCACCCCACCCCCACCCCCACCCCCACGCCACCCCCACCCCACTCTACCCCACTCCACCCCTCCTCACCCCACTTCACCTTAATTCACCTACCTATCCACCCACCAATCCAACACTTCCTAAAAAAAAAAAAATATTAATCGATTATGTACACACCACCCACCTCACCCACTCATCCAACACTCCCTCCCAAAAAAATTTATTAAGCGATTATGTATACACTACCTACCCAACTCCACCCACCCTCACCCAACTCCACCCCCACTCCCTCCTAAAAAAAATAATATTTAGTTATTATGTATAAATGATATATCTAATAATAATTTATTTAATTGGATCATAATAATAGTATGTTTGAAATTTAAAATATGGTCGACCTAAATTTAAACCATAACTCTATAGTTCTAACTCACATAATCCATATTAAAAATAATTAATATAATTTTAATTCTTAAATAAAATCATAATCATATTTTAAAAATTAAAATCAACTCATAATTATATTTT
This sequence comes from Panax notoginseng, assembly GCA_016801055.1. NCBI lineage: Eukaryota > Viridiplantae > Streptophyta > Magnoliopsida > Apiales > Araliaceae > Panax > Panax notoginseng. The sequence continues at coordinate 157,541,865 of CM029012.1, read as the reverse complement.
ACCATACCTAATATTAGTACGAGAGGACTATGAGAGTAGTATCATGTAAGGAGAATCTATCAGAGTGCAGGCTGACGAGAAATATACGTATATACATAATATATACACACAGAGAGACAGCATGGCAGTGTGGGGCAGCTGAAATTTTCATTGTCGCCTGCCTAGAGGAAGAAGATGACGTCAGCTGGCGGAACTAATTAATTAAATGACTTTTACTTCGATATACCACTAGCCACTAGTACTCCACTGAATTGTTTGACTCGACTTCTTATATACTAAATAACACAACAAACACACATCCATATTACTATACAAGTACATAAATACTACTAGTCTACTACCATTATTTCCCCTTTGAAATGATTTTTTTATCCAACTTTTTTATATTTTGCTATATTAATTTTCAAATTTACAATTACGCAATTTATATATATATATATATATATATATATATATATATATATTTATTTATTTATTTAAGTACGTATTTGTTTGCGAATTAAAAAGTAAAAATCAAGAATTTCATAAAAAAAATAAGTATTTTATATGGCAAAGGTGCACCGTTTTTCAAAAAATTGTACATATTAACTCGTATTTCATTAAAAATACTCTCTCTCTCTCTCTCTCTCTCTTCTTCACTTATAATCAAATTTTTATGATGAATTGCAAAAGCACCAGAATCTTTTTAACTCACTATAAGTTTATCTTAAAAAGTCATGTTAATTTATTATTATTATTATTATACACAATAGAGTTGATATCTTTATAAACAGTATAATCATTTTTATAGATTGAATATTCCATTTTTATATCTTAGTATATTGTGAATAGTACTTCGTAAATAGTACCCCGTTAATAGTACTCCGGCATAAAAAGATTAAACTTTAACAAGAATGTTCAGAAAAATATCATTGTGAAACGATACTAGATGAAGCGCAAATTTTAAGAATGTTCTACTAATTTCAAGGAGTATAGAAGCAATACTTAACAACATGAGTGTAGAATTCAGAATTTGAAACGAAATAATATTACTTACATACTACAGAGTATGGAAGAACATATTATTTCATACGAATATTGAACAAAAATAATATCCCTTATGAATACGAAAAAAATAATACCCCTAACCTTAGAAGGAGATTAGATACTGCAATAGTGTAGTAACATAATACTCTTCTTCTTTCTCTTTGATTCTCTCTCTATAGAATTCTCTTGTGAGTTGTAGTGAATTGATGAGAATGAAAGAAGAAATAAGCTTCTATTTATAAAAGATTTCTAGCTTAACCCTTGCAATGTGAATAGGCAAGTGGCTTGACGACTGGCGATGTGAAAAGAAAAGTGGTTTGACGCCTATAATGTAAAATAACAAGTGGTTTAACACCTATAATATGAAACAATAAGTGGTTTGACGCCTGTAATGTGAAACAACAAGTAGTTCGACGCCTGTAATGTGAAAGAACAAGTGGTTCGACGCCTGTAATGTGAAACGACAATTGATTCGACGTCTGATAAAGGCAAGTACTATTGACAAAAATGACTCTTAGATGATGACATATGGTGTAAAATTATGGAGTAAAATTGATATAATGTTATAGTTGGGGGTAATATTTATAAATTTTGTAAATTAAGCAAGTTGTTATAAAATATTCGTTTGGTCGGAGAATATTCTTTTTATCAGAAAATATCCGTACGGCGGTACAATCATTGGTGGACCCCACAACGGAATTATTGTTGGATTGAGAAAACGACAAAAATATTTTATTAAAAATAACGGCGGAAGTTTTACCGTTGATGCTGTTGAACTACTCGGTAGTAAAAATACAGTAATACGTGTGGTTGCATAGTAGCACACGGTATTGATTATTAATGCTTATATGAGAAGTCACTCAGTTTGATTCAATTATTGTCAATTAATAATATGAGCTATTTAGCGCTAATGAAGTTTGGTTTTATTCGTATTATTAACGTAATAAAACAGAAACATCTTTTTATATAAAACAGAATACTTTATTAAAGTTATTCTGTAAATAGAATATATTATATTTTATTTAAAAGATTTTTCTTTAACTATGGACCGTCAGATTAAAATAAATCAATCTGGACCGTTCATGGATTAGTTACTATGCATTCCATTTTCTTATAAATAGAAACTCGTTCCTTCATTATTATCTTACGAATTCACTGAACTCTAGAGAGAGAAACTATAGAGAGAAAGAAGAAAAGTATTCTGCTACTTAACTACTTCTTTATTTCAGTTCTTCTTGAAAACAGTAAGGGGTATTATTTCTTTTGTATTTATGAAGAGAACTTCTGTTATTCCATTATTTATTATTCTGTTGGAATAACCTATATGCGCGGTCTACCCTATACTTGGTGACATTCTTCTATTATTTTGTTGGAACATCTTGTCTGTGTATTTTACATCGGACCTGGTTTCGTCTTTATTATTATTCTGTTGAAACATCCTATCTGTGTGTTTTACACCGGACCTAGTTTCGTCTTTATTATTTTTCTGTTGGAACATCTTGTCTGTGTGTTTTACACCGGACCTGGTTCCATTATTTATTATTCTGTTGGAATAACCTGTCTGTGCGGTCTATCGCATGCATGGTGATTTCTTTTGTTATTTCATTCTTTATTATACTCAGTTGGTTAAAATTTTGACTTCTATACTCCATGAAATTAGTGAAATATCTTTGATATTTGCGCTTCATCTAGTATCTTTTTATGGAAATATTCTTATAAGAATTCTTGAATTTTACTCCACAAAGCAGTATCATATTGACAATTTGGACGTTAATTCTTGGATAAATTAATTCTTGAACTTATTTTATTGAATTCTTATATCATTGTCATGATCCTCATGTTTATAAAATGTTGAAAGTCATCTGTGGCCTGTAGTGCATAGATGGACTTGTTATGATTATGACCAGGGATTGTTTGATATAATCATGACCGTAATGTTACAAATAATATGGTAAAAGTCCTCATTGGCCCGTAGTGCATTGATGGACAGTTATTGGCATGATCATGACCATTAATGAATACACAAATATTCTTGACCCGTAGTGCATGGATAATTATGGTCGTGATACTAAAGAATATCCTTGGCCGTAGTGCAAGGGTGATTCGATGATATGTATTATTTTATTAAGCTGAGTCCCAGCGATAACAGTGTTAAAAAACCTTTTAAATCAGAGAAGATAGTAGATTTTATTCTCTACTTGACTCTTCTAATGGATTGCTTGTTCCGCTGCAGTTAAACTTGATGTTTATTATATTTTATCAGTTTAACACTGTTGAAGGCTAATGATAATTTATTTTGCATTATCTTAGTCATAATATTTTTTACTGGCTAGTTGAGCTCACCCTTTCTTTCACTGTTCTCTTTAGAAAATGAGAATATAGCTGGGACGAGTCGGGAAACGAAGTGATGAACCAGATGATAGTATTAGTAGTCCTCACTATTATGTTAAATAGTGTGACAATAATTGTAATGAGGACTCCTTTTGAGTTTGTATAATCTCTAGTAGATAATAATTGTATTCAAACTCACAGTTATATTTTGTCGTAATGTACATGACAGTTGTATAATTAAGTTTTATTTGAATTCTGTACCATGTATCTGGCGACCCAAGGTGGGTGATGTATACCTAATTTTGGGGGCGTCACAGTTGGTATCAGAGCTTAAGGATATGATCCCTGGCTAAGATGTGAGAATAAAACTAGGAGGGGAGAGACGGAAAATTCCTTCGCTAGTATGACCTACCTAAGTTTATTTGGTATTTAATTGGTCGGTCAAAGTATATGGATAATATGTTATATGTTAATGAACCTTTTTTTTGTGGCAGTATCTGAAAATGACATCCGAGAATGTTGAAAATAGCAATGGAGCACAAGAGACCGTTGAGTCTCCACATATCAATAATCAGAAGAATGTGCATCAAGAAGGCGACAATCCTCATGCAAACAACAACACTGACCAAATGATGAATGATGGACTGTTCAGAGGTTTTATGCAATTCATGCAACAGCAGGCGAGAGCAGCTCTTGTTCAAAATGTAGGTGGAAACACTGAAAACTCTCGGACGGTCACCGCTAAACAGTTCAAGGAGCTGGGACCACCGGAGTTAAAGGGAGAGCCAAAACCACTTATAGCGAAAACATGGATAAAGCAGATCACCAAGATATTTGATGTCTTGGGATGCTCTGAGGAGTAAAAGGTTCCCTTTGCCGCCTTATGTTGCGAAGAGAGGCAGATTACTGGTGGGAATCGATTAAGCATACTCAACCTGCCGCACTGAAGATGTCTTGGGAGAAGTTTCAAGAGCTGTTCAATGACAAATACTTTCTCGAAAGTGTTCGTCACATGAAGGAGGTGGAGTTCATTAAATTGGAGCAGAATAATATGACCGTGTCGCAGTATGAGGCTAAATTTGCTGAGTTGTCCCGGTTTGCGTCCCACTTGGTGGATAATGAAGAGCGAATGACAAGAATATTTTTGCGAGGTTTGAAACCTGAGATACGTCAACATCTTATTTCTCATAAACTGTGTTTGTATTCAGATGTTGTAAATAAGGCTCAGTTAGTAGAGCGCGATAATGAGTCAACGCAATCAAAGGAGAACAACCGGCAAAATGTTAATACCAGTGAGAGCAGTCATCGAAGCGGTGACAACAAGCATGGAGGGAATCAACAGGCCAGAAATGGTAACCACTTCGGTGGTAATCAGGGCCAAAACAATAAGAATGGACATTTCAAGAAGAGGAGATTCAACAATGATGGAAAGACGTCAGCACCAGCACCCATTGTTAAGGAAGGAGAACGACCACCTATCATATGCTTCAAATGCGGAGGAGAGGGACACATCAGTCCAAACTGCGCGATGCCGTCCAAAGCATGTTATAATTATGGAAGAGAAGGTCACCTAGCCCGATTTTGTTGTTCACCGAAGACAAGTTCAGCTAGGATGGAGGCACCAAAGGCCATCCCAGAAAAGTCAAAGCCAGTAGTGCAAGGGAAAGCGTTTGTAGTGACCTCTCAGAAAGCAAAAAACCCGAATGAGGTCATCATGGGTAAGCTTATCATAAACTCTAGCGAAGTCTATACCTTATTTGATACCGGTTCTACCCATTCTTTTATTTCTCCTACTTGCGCTCAACGATTAAATTTGACTCCGGAGAAATTAGACTTTGACTTATTTGTAGAAACTCCATTGGGAGAAACCTTCATTACATCCACTGTTTATAAGTCTTGTTTGGTTCAAATCGGTACCCTCATATTACCTGTCGATCTTATTTCATTGAAAATACTTGCATTTGATGTGATTCTAGGGATTGATTGGTTAACTACTCATCATGCAAAAATTGATTATTTTCATAAGGTTGTTAGCTTTTATATTCCTAACCAATCTGTTATGCGAATTCAAGCAACCAAACCACTAAAGTCAATCATTGTCATATCAAGCCATAAGTAAAGATCCCCGTTCCTTTCGTTGTTGACTTCCTGGTGTGGAATGCACCGAAGCCAGACTTTCCGTAGGAGACGTTGTAAATGACGATGACAAGTTGATAGGTATCAATGTGACGTGTTATCCAAGTCTGGGATGAGAGTCACAGTTTTGAATGATATTTCTATTGTTAATAAATTTCCTGACGTATTCTTGAAGACTTCCTAGCCTACCCCTAGAGCGTGAAATCGAATTTTTTATTGACCCCAGTACAAAACCCATTTCTTAAACCCTCAAATATTTCTTTACTTAAAACGAACGTATCATGCGCCAAAGACGTTAGCTCGAGTTGTTAAAGATTACGATCGTACCATTTAATATCATCGTGGAAAAACGAACGTGGTAGCTGACGCGTTGAGTAAAGATCGTATGCGTTTACAAGTGCGAATTTACGAACCCACGTGAAGATAACGAATATAAGAGTAGAATCGACTTTAATCGATAAATTTAAAGTCACTCAAGCTATATACTCAGAGCAGATGAATGAAGAAGGTTCAAGAGAGCGTTATTCTAGAAGCAAGAATCGATGATGAAGGAATACTTCGAGTCAACTCCAGACTTTGTGTTCCTAACGATCCTGAGTTAAAGTATAAAATCATGATGGAGGTGCACAACACAACGTTTGCAATCCATCCTGGGAGTACCAAAATGTATCATGATATTCGTCATATATTTTGGTGGAGCAATATGAAGAGAGAGATAGCGCTGTTTGTCTCAAGGTGTCTAACGTGTCAACGAGTCACGGCGGAGCATCAAGTACCAAAAGGTCCATTGCAACCACTTGAAATTCCAGAATGGAAGTGGGAGCACAATACCATGGATTTCGTTACCGGTCTTCCCAAAGTTTCTCAAGGCATAGATGCGATTTGGGTCATTGTTGATAGATTGACCAAGTCTGCTCATTTCTTATTGATACGAGAAACTTATACACTTGAACGTCTTGCTCGTATGTACATAAACGAGATTGTAAGACTGCATGGTATGCCAGTATCCATAGTTTCTGATCGAGACCCAAGATTCAATTCACGATTTTGGGTTAGTTTACAAAAAGCTATGGGCACGGATTTACGATTTAGTTCGGCATATCATCCTCAGACGGACGGACTATTAGAGAGGACTATTCAAACTCTTGAAGATCTATTAAGGCTCTGTGTCCTTAATTTCAAGGGAAGTTGGGATAAGTTCTTACCATTGGTGGAGTTTTCCTACAACAACAGTTATCAAGCAAGTATTGGCATGGCTCCATTCGAAGCGTTGTATGGAAGAAAATGTCGTTCTCCAGTATGCTGGGATGAGTTGGGTGAAGCAACGTTGTTGGGACCGGAGTTGGTACGTATGACTACAGAAAAGATTCAAACGATCCGACAACGTATAAAAACCTCACAAGATCGACAAAAGAGTTATGCTGATCTTCATCGAAAGGACGTGAAATTCGATATAGGAGACCATGTGTTGTTAAGTGTTGCTCCATGGAAAGGAGTTGCGAGATTTGGAAAGAGAGGAAAGCTCAATCCTCGATTCATCGGCCCATTTTTAATCCTCGATCGAGTAGGAACTGTGGCCTATAGACTTGCTTTATCGTCAAGTATGTCTCGTGTTCATAACATTTTCACATTTCCATGCTACGTAAATATGTGGAAGACCCGAACCACATTATTGAGTTAGAACCGGACGAAATAGCTGAAGATTTGACGTATGAAGAGGTTCCTGTTCAAATCTTGGATAAGAAGGAACATATTCTACGCACCAAAGTTATACCTCATATCAAAATTTTGTAGAGAAATCACGATGTTGAGGAAATGACTTGGGAGTTAGAATCTGAAATGAAATCAAGGTATCCTTACCTCTTCGACATACCAGGTACGTACTGTAAGACCCCGAATTTTATGAAATAAAAGTATTCAATTTTTCTATTCAGTAAATGGTTAAATTGATAAATGTTAAAGTTAAGGGTGATATATAAGTTTTTTTTCAAAATACACAAGTGGTTATAAAATATTCAGTGTTGTCGGGGAATATTCGTTTGGTCGTGGAATATTCTTTCTGTCGGGGAATATTCGTACGACGGCGCAGCTATTTGTGGGCCCCATAACGAATAACTGTCGGATGAAGAAAACGACAAATTTGAGTTTTTACAAATAACGGCATAGTTGTTACCGTTAACACTGCTGGAATACCCGGTGGTTAAAATACAGTAATACGCGTTATTGCACAGTAGCACACGGTATTGCATAGTATTTTTGAAATTATTGATTCTTACGTAAGAAGGCACTACTCAATAATTGTTACAGTAATTACTGTTCAATATTTTATTTAATTGATTCAATAATTGTTACGTTGAAATTTTGTATTATTGTTGTTCAATAATTGTTGCTGCACAGTATTTCCCATTATCAGATCAATAATTCATATTATTTGAATAGTATTATTAGATAGCATTATTGGCAATGACTAGAAAGTTCTGTCTAAGGAGAGGTTTGGTCACCTAATTGCGCGCCAGTAAGGAGAAATTCTTATTGGAAAGCCCCCTCTTTCCTGGGAACGGCCTGGTTGTCATAAATGTGATTCTGTAATATTATTTGTGAATAATTAATTATTGATTCGTATGATAAGGAAATATTTATTTTATATGGATATAAATGAGGGATATATCTTTGTGGTTAAAAATGAAGGAGTTAATGTTGAGGTTTTTATCAGTATTTTTGTTGGAATGGAAGAATTAAAAATCAGGGTTTTTGAGATATTTTGCGGGGGTTATAATTTTTAATCCGACCGTTGGATCGTGGTAATTTTTGGATATGTTATACATATATAAGTTGAGTATATGTCCACAAATTTTGAACCGTTAAAAATGAACGTATGATTTGTTATGAATTTTACGAGATGACTGGTTCAGAAATTGTTGAATTTTCGGAGTTTATCATTTTGGTGGAAAATTCTAGAATTGGTGGGCCCCACTTGTGGTTGGTGAAGAAATGTGCTGAATTATATTTCAAATGTGGTGGGTGGGAATAGTAGCAGGTAAAGCCATCAGGTTGCAGGTCAAACCTACCAAAATTTTCCTATAAATAGAGGGCTAAGTTAGAATTGAAAATCACACCAGAAACATAAGCTTTCTCTCTTTCTCTCTCTATATTATGAAGCATATTTTGTGAGATTTTAGATACTTGGTGAGTTCTATTCATCAGTGCAAGTTTCCTTCAGCATCATATCCGATATCCAGTCAGAAGTACTGCTCTTTTGAGGTAAGGGATTGTAAGGGATAGTAAGGGATAGTAAGGGATTGTAAGGGATTGTAAGGGATTGTAAGGGATAGTAATGGATTTTAAGGGTTGTTATGATTTTCAGTTTCGTAATTTTTCTGAACTTCAAAAATTCTGGAAAAATTTGAAATGATATTTTGATGAGTTTTCTTGATTGTGTCCAAAAATGGTGATTTTTGGATGTATAGATTGAGAGTTATGAATTTTATGAGAAAATACTATTTTAAAAGTAACCGCTTATAATTCCTTGTGGTTAACTCCAAAATTGATGAAATTTTTATTGGGAGTACATGTGTATGATAGAAGTATACTCTGTAAATTTCAGAATTTTTAGACAAAAGTACAATTTTTGATAAATGTCTAAATATTCGGCTATTTTGGCCATATGAAAAATAGTAAATGACTTTTAAAAATTCTGAAAAAAATATATGTTCACTATGGGACTATATTATGCTAAATCCCAGAAAAGAAATATTTTTGGAACTGATTTGGTATTTTTCATAAAAATAGTCTAGTTATGAGTAAATGAATTAAATATGTTTTGTGAAGAAAGAAAATTGGAAAATAGGATTTTATGGCTTGAGAATCCTATATGAGGTATATGCAGATTTTTGATGAGGGTTTTGGTTATTGATGATAAAATTGTAAGAGTTGGCATTTTATGATGATTAAATGCATTAATTAGTAAAGTGTAAACAATTAAAATAAATTGTTTATAAATTTAAGTAATGTTATTCTTTCAATATCATTATACCGAAATATTGGTATGGATTTTATTGTGGAATTTCTATCTTTTGTGTCGGGGTTACTATTCATGAGTTACTATTCACGATTTACTATTCATGAGTTACGAATATTACTCTTGAGATTAAAACTATATGTTGATCATATTATTTTTCTCATCATATATAACATTTTTATAACCCTGATGTTGAAATTCTCTTTCACTGGAGTGTAAAGATGGGTAGATTATTGGTATGATCATGACTAGGGTTCTCTTTGGCCTGTAGTGCAAAGTTGAATTGTGACTGGTATGATCATGACCATTGAATTTATAATTGAATATCTTAAGCTTAAGTGCAAAGGTGAATTGATCAACATGGTTATAATTATTGTTTATATAAATTCTGAAATGATTATATATTTCTTTGAGATACGAATATATTTGGCCTGTAGTGCAAATATGAATTGTTGATGAATATCTTTGGCATGTAGTGCAAAGATGGCCTGTTGATGAATATCTTTGGCCTGTAGTGCAAAGATGAACTGTTGTTGAATATCTTTGGCCCGTAGTGCAAAGATGGTTTGTTGATGAATATCTTTGGCCCGTAGTGCAAAGATGGATTTGTTAGTATGATTATAAACAGGAGCTGTGATTTGGTATAACCATGATCTTTGATGTTTCAGGTAAAGACAGGTGATGAAAATATTCTTCGTCCTGGGTGCGAAGAAAAATTTATAGTCACAATTATGATTATGAGTTATTCATATGATTGTGGAAAGGAACTGTTGATTGATGTTACAGGGATAAAACATTGTTGATGGATTTTTAACATGGAGAAGATAATAGACTTTATAGTCTATTTGACTCTTCTAATGGATTGCTCGTTCCGCTGCAACTATGGTTGAAATTTTTATCATTTACCATATGTTCTAAATCTCTGATTTATTGTTGATGAAGGCTATTGATAATTGAATTATCTTTAGTCATGATATTCTTTACTGAGCTAGTTGTGCTCACCCTTTTGCTTCACAATTCCTTTCAGGTAATAAGAGTGTAGCTGGGTCGAGCGAGGGTAACAAGGGAATAGAACGGTGGTCATCATTTAGTAGTTATATTTGGTGAAGAAAATAGGGTGAGGCGAACCCAACGTTGGAAGGGTGTTTTGTCACTATCATACAAGATGTCTAATGACATACAACCTCGTGTCATCATAAGACAGGGATGTGCTCATCCACTTGCTGAGTATATCTATGGGCACTACCTATATAATCTTGGTGTTTGTTTGAAGTATAATTCTCAATTAGAGACAGTGGAGATAATGATAAGTCAAGAGAAGACTCACCATTGGGAAGAATATGATAGTAATCTTCTCGTTTTTCTTTGGGGTCTATTGGGTCAACCAAGGATAATTCTGTGGCCATATGATATCTATCATAACCTAGACGCGTGGCCTCCCATGTACGAAGGATTCCTTGAGCACTTCCCAAAGATTCTAGTTTCTAAAACAGTTTTTGACTGTACCTTTATGTAAGGTACCTTTGTGAGGTGCTGATACATGATGGTGTCCAATGTCACATTTGGTATATATTTGTATCCAAACTCACAGCATATGTGTTGTTGTATTTTTCACGACAATTGTTGTAATAAAGTTGTAGTTATTTTCTGTACCATGTATTTGACGACTCAGAATGGGTTGGATGGAATGGACCTGTTTTGGGGTTGTCACACGTACCCTAATTTCGAGGGCGAAATTTCATAAGAAGGGGAGATTGTAAAATCCCAACTTTTTGAATAAAGATGAATTTTCTATAAATATTATTTTTGAATATTATGGAGTAAAATTGATATAATGTTATAGTTGGGAGTAATATTTATAAATTTTGCAAAGTAAGTAAGTTGTTATAAAATATTCGTTTGGTCGGAAAATATTCTTTTTGTCAGGAAATATCCGTACGACAGTACAATCATTGGTGGACCCCACAACGAAATTATTGTCGGATTGAGAAAACGACAAAAATATTTTATTAAAAATAACGGCGAAAGTTTTACCGTTGATACTGTTGAACTACTCGGTAGTAAAAGTACAGTAATACGTGTGGTTGCATAGTAACACACGGTATTGATTATTAATGCTTATGTGAGAAGTCACTCAGTTTGATTCAATTATTGTCAATTAATAATATGAATTATTTAGCGATAATGAAGTTTTATTTTATTCGTATTATTAACGTAATAAAACAGAAACATCTTTTTATATAAAACAGAATACTTTATTAAAGTTATTCTATAAATAGAATATATTATATTTTATTTAAAAGATTTTTCTTTAAATATGAACCGTCAGATTAAAGTAAATTAATCTGGATCGTTCATGGATTAGTTACTATGCATTCCATTTTCCTATAAATAGAAGCTCATTCCTTCATTATTTTCTTACGAATTCACTGAACTCTAGAGAGAGAAAGTATAGAGAGAAAGAAGAAAAGTATTCTGCTACTAACTACTTCTTTATTTCAGTTCTTCTTTAAAACGGTAAGGGGTATTATTTATTTTGTATTCATGAAGAGAACTTCTGTTATTCCATTATTTATTATTCTGTTGGAATAACCTGTATACGCGGTCTACCCTATACTTGGTGACATTCTTCTATTATTCTGTTGGAACATCCTGTCTGTGTATTTTACACCGAACCTGGTTTCGTCTTTATTATTATTCTGTTAGAATATCCTGTCTGTGCGTTTTACGCCGGACCTGGTTCCATTATTTATTATTCTGTTGGAATAACCTGTCTGTGCGGTCTATCGCATGCATGGAGATTTTTTTGTTATTCCATTATTTATTATACTCAGTTGGTTAAAACTTTGACTTCTATACTCCATGAAATTAGTGGAATATCTTTGATATTTGCGCTTCATCTAGTATCTTTTCATGAAAATATTCTTCTAAGAATTCTTGAATTTTACTCCACAAAGCAGTATCATATTGACAATTTGGACGTTGTTAATTCTTGAATAAATTACTTCTTGAACTTCTTTTATTGAATTCTTATATCATTGTCATCATCCTCATGTTTATAAAATGTTGAAAGTTATCTGTAGCCTGTAGTGCATAGATGGACTTGGTATGATTATGACCAGGGATTATTTCCTATAATCATGACCGTAATGTTGCAAATGAAGTGGTAAAAGTCCTCATTGGCCCGTAGTGCATTGATGGACAGTTGTTGGCATGATCATGACCATTAATGAATACACAAATATTCTTGGCCCGTAGTGCATGGATAATTGTGGTCGTGATACTAAAGAATATCCTTGGCCGTAGTGCAGGGGTGATTCGATGATATGAATTATTTTATTAAGCTGAGTCCCAGCGATAACAGTGTTGAAAAATCTTTTAAATCATAAAAAATAGTAGATTTTATTCTCTACTTAACTCTTCTAATGGATTGCTTGTTCCGCTGCAGTTAAACTTGATGTTTATTATATTTTATCAGTTTAACACTGTTGAAGGCTAATGATAATTTATTTTGCATTATCTTAGTCATACTATTTCTTACTGGGCTAGTTGAGCTCACCCTTTCTTTCACTGTTCTCTTCAGAAAATGAGAATATAGCTGGGACGAGTCGGGGAACGGAGTGATGGACCAGATGATAGTATTAGTAGTCCTCACTATTATGTTAAATAGCGTGACAATAATTGTAATGAGGACTCCTTTTGAGTTTGTATAATCTCTAGTAGACAATAATTGTATTCAAACTCACAGTTATGTTTTGTCGTAATGTACACGACAGTTGTATAATTAAGTTTTATTTGAATTCTGTACCATGTATCTAGCGACCCAAGATGGGTGATGTATACCTAATTTTGGGGGCGTCACATATGGGCCCCTATAATAAACCAAACTTACAACAAACGTCTCATAACAGACTTCTGATTTATATCAAAGATTGAATAAATATTTACAACAAATCATTTTATCTCTAATCAACACATTTTTTAATCTTTCAACAATTATTCATCATTAATATTATAACTCACAATATTGACAACCAGATCATTTTCAGGAAAAATGGGGCTTTCCGATAAGGACTTCTCCTTATTGGCACGAAATTAGGTGACCAAACCCCTTTCCTCGACAGAACTTTTTAGACATCGTCAATAATGCAAATAATAATATAAATAACTTTATCGTCTCAACTATTGATTTAATAATATAAAATATTGTGTTGATGATACTGCGACAATAATTGAATCAATAACGTGAGATATTATGCAGCAATTACTGTAGCAATAATTGAGTATAACTGAGTGACTTCTCACGTAAGCATTAATAATCAATACCGTGTGCTACTATACAACTACGCGTATTATTGTACTTTTATCACCGGGTATTTCAATAGTTAACGGTAAAACTTTCGCCGTTATTTTTATAAAAAGATAATTTTATCGTTTTCTAACTCTGACAATAATTCTGTTGTGGGGTCCACCAATGATTGTGTCATCATACGAATATTCTCCGACAAAAATAATATTCTCCGACCAAACGAATATTTTATAATTAACAACTTGCTTATTTTACAAAATTTATAACTATTACCCAGAACTATAACATTATATTAAATCCACACAATAATATTCAAAATGATATTTAAAGAAAAATAATCTTTATTTATGAAAGTTGGGGTCTTATAACATGGCTATTGTTATTAGATTTGTTGACAAAGATGGTTTTATTCGGGAGCGCTTTTTTGGTCTCATACATGTACCAAATATGAAGGCGTAAACTCTAAAGAGCGAGATATTTTCTACATTTTCCCGTTATGATCTTGACTTTCACAATATTCGAGGTCAAGGATATGACGGAGCAAGTAATATGCGAGGTGAATGGAATGAGTTACAAGCTCTAATTGCTAATGAATGTCCGTATGCATATTATGTCCATTGTTTTGCTCATCGTTTGTAATTAGCATTAGTTGCAACATCTAGAGAAGTTACTTTTGAAGATCAATTTTTTTCAAAATTGAGTTTTATTGTAAATATTGTGGGCGCTTCTTATAAACGCAACGATGAATTAAAAGTTGCTCAATCTTCCGATGTTGCTCATTTGATTTCCACTGAAGAGCTTGAGACTTGGACATGAATGAATCAGATTGGTACTTTACAAAGGGCTGGAGATACACGATGGGGTTCTCACTTAAGGTCTCTTTCTAGCTTGATAAAGATGTTTAGTGCAACTTGTCAGGTTTTATTGAACATCATCGATGATGGAACTTGGGATCAACGTGGAGATGCTGATTCGGCTTACACTTCTTTAACTTCTTTTGAGTTTGTGTTCATCTTGCATCTTATGAAAGCAATTATGAAAATCACTTATATGCTTTCTCAAGCTTTGCAGCGAAAATTTCATGATATTTTATATGCTATGCACCTTGTAAAAATCACAAAGAAACTTCTTCAGAAGTTGAGAGATGATGGATGTGATACTTTCATAGTAAAGGTGAAGTCTTTTTGTGAACGACATACAATAGATGTCCCATATTTAGATTCTTTATATGTTGAGAGAAGAGGCCGAGCTCGACATCAACAAGATAAATTTACAGTGATTGAGCATTATCGGATTGATATATTTGCAACTATAATAGACTCTCAGTTGCAAGAGCTAAACAATAGGTTTAGTGAGCATGCGGTGAAGTTACTTGTTCTTAGCTCTACATTGGATCCTCAAAATGGGCATACGTCTTTCAGTATTGATGGTATTTGTAAGATTGTGGATGAATTTTACCCCAAAGACTTCACAGAGAATGAGAAAGAAGACTTAATGATACAATTGCAACATTACGAGTTTGATGTACTCAAACATCAAGAATTTTAAAAGTTGTCCATTATTTCTGATCTCTGTCAATGGTTGGTGAAAACAAGAAAGTCAACAATCTATCCACTAATCGATAGACTGATCAGGCTTGTTCTAACTCTTTCAGTTTCTACTGCAACTACAGAACGTGCATTTTCAGCTATGAGTCTTGTCAAATCTGAACTTCCAAACAAGATGGAGGATGAATATCTTACAAATTCTCTTATTGTCTACATTGAAAAAGAAATTGTGAAACAGTTCAGTACAGAATCAATCATAGATGGATTTCGTGATTTGAAAGAACGTCGGGTATAATTTTGACGAAGATATGTTCTAAAAGACTTTTTTTGTTATGTTTTGTTGTATTTGGTAAAACAAATATATTACTACATTATTTTTATTTTTATAAAAATATATTTTGTAATGGTAGAACTTTACTTTTTAATAATAAATATATATTATGTTGTTAAAAAAATTCTTGAACCCCCATGTCAAATCCTGATTTCGTACCAGTTTCCACACCTAACTGGAAATTATGTCTACTAATAAAGATATGTCCTTATTGATGTATTTTCAAAAAGGAAGCACTGTGTCCGTTTTTAAAAGGATGATTTAAGTGGGAAAAAAATATATCTAAAGTACATAAGTTAATTTGATAAAATTTTATATTAATTAATTTATCCTTAATTATATTATATTTTAGTCAAATAATAAATCAATCGCATTACAAATGAATAATTTAAATTAATTCATTCTCTCTTACAAATTTAAGAGTCGATTAAAGCAACTAACACACATAACAATATAAGGATAAAATAAAAAATAAATTTATTCTGTTTTTTTATTTGATAATTTAAATTTTTGAAAAAATTATGTTCAAGTCATGCATGTTTTTAGGGACTAAAGTATACGTCGAGGTATAGGTGTAAATGAATCGATACTGGTAAAGTATTGAGTTGCTCAGATTTAATTCACAAAATTTATCGAGTATAAAATAAAGTTTGATTGAGGCTCGTTTAGCTACCGAGTCAAGTACGATCTAGAATCGAACCCGTGTAATTTAAACTTTTTGAACGAATATGATCCGAATATTAATAAAAAAATTACAATTTAAAGATGTTCGAGTAATTTATCTAACTTTAAAATTTATTCATATCAAATTCACTTATATTTTGAGTCGAGATCGAATCCAGCTTGAACTATGTGCTCATTTTACGTCATCTTTTTGTCTATGAGTCGATTCTTATTGGAAAAGACAAGGCATGCGTGGATATATCAATCAATACTATACATTGTGTAGCTTCATAATAACACTACCACTACTATTACTACGACTACTACTACTACTACACACAATACATATAAAAATAAATACTACTCCATATCCGATCGATCAGTTTCTTCAAACTTTTTTCCACTTAAAGATTATGAATCATTGAAATATCCAGCTCCTTTTTTTCTTGGATAAAAATCAACAAAGTTGGACTAAAGTAGATTGTAGTTTTAGGTTTCCTAAAATGTCCACTCCCTGATTACTTGTATTCAGGCAGCTGCTTTATTTCCGGGTGATATGAATCATGGCACTGTAGTCAATGCAGAGACTATACATTGCTATTGGAGCCATCTAGAGCCAATGTCACAGGGCTAGTAAAGTCTTTTTATAAAGCTATCTGATTTAATGAAAGGAAATTAAGAAAAGAGATGACGATGACCATCTATCCATCCCAAAAGAAATTATTTAAAGCAATGAAAAAAATTAAAATAAAATAAAATAAGAAGCACATGGATAAGATGATGATCAAAATAAAAAAGTAAAGTTGTTGCAAAAGTAAAACAAACAGAGTCGAAAATGAGAGAGAAAGAGACGGAAGGCGGAGGGGGTGAGGTGAGGGGAGGAGAAGGGGGGGAGGGCCGGGGAAGGGGCGAATATATATATATATATATATATATATATATATATATATATATATATATATATATGGGGTTTCATCCCTGGTTACTGTAGAGCAATTTTTTTTTTGGCCTGTTAAATTTTCGGCTAGACTAAAAAAAATAAAATAAAAAATTTCAATAGGCCAAAAAAGGGATTGCTTCACAACAACTGGTTGTGGATGGAACCCCTATATATATATTGTAAGACCCCAACTTTTATAAATAAAGATGAATTTTCTATAAATATCATTTTTGAATATTATGGAGTTAATTTGATATAATGTTATAGTCGTGGGTAATATTTATAAATTTTGCAAAGTAAGCAAGTTGTTATAAAATATTCGTTTGGTCGGAGAATATTCTTTTTGTCGGGGAATATTCGTACGACGGCACAATCATTGGTGGACCCCACAACAGAATTATTGTCGGATTGAGAAAACGACAAAAATATTTTATTAAAAATAACGGCTGAAGTGTTACCGTTAAAACCGTTAAAACTGTTGAACTACTCGGTAGTAAAAGTACAGTAATACGCGTGGTTGCATAGTAGCACACGGTATTGATTATTGATGCTTACGTGAGAAGTCACTCAGCTATACTCAATTATTGCTATAGTAATTGCTGCATCATATCTCTTAAATTATTGTCATAGTATCGTCTGTATAATATGTTATATTATTAAATCAATAATTGAGACGTTGTGGTAAGTTTGGTTATTTTATGGGGGGCCATATGTCATCATCTAAGAGTCTCTTCGTCAATAGTAATTACCGTCGTCAATAGTAATTACCGTCGTCAATAGTAATTACCTTCGTCAATAGTATTTACCTTGGTCAATAGTATTTACCTTGGTCAATAGTAATTACCTTCGTCAATAGTATTTACCTTGGTCAATAGTAATTACTTTCGTCAATAGTAGTTGTCCCTTCAATATTACCAAGAGTCATTTGACCCTTCGTTAAGACCAAGAGTCATTTGACCCTTCGTTAAGACCAAGAGCCACCCTCAGTTTTTCTATAAATAGAGGCCTAGGGCTTCATTATTTTTCACGAATTCATTCAAGCTATAGAGAGAGAAAGTATAGAGAGAATAAGAGAGAGAGAATAAAAGTATTCTGCTACATCACTTTTCCAATATCCAGTTCTTTTAAGGTAGGGAATATTATTTCTTTTATATTCATGAAGAGAACTTCTGTTATTCCATTTGTTATTATTCTGTTGGAATAACCAGTATACGCGGTCTACCCTATACTTGGTGACATTCTTCTATTATTCTGTTGGAACATCCTGTCTGTGTGTTTTACACCGGACCTGGTTCCGTTTATTATTCTGTTGGAACATCCTGTCTGTGTGTTTTACACCGGACCTGGTTCCGTTTTATTATTATTCTGTTGGAATATCCTGTCTGTGTGTTTTACACCGGACCTGGTTCCATTATTTATTATTCTGTCGGAATATCCTGTCTGTGCGTTTACGCCGGACCTGGTTCCATTATTTATTATT
This sequence comes from Panax notoginseng, assembly GCA_016801055.1. Taxonomy (NCBI): domain Eukaryota; kingdom Viridiplantae; phylum Streptophyta; class Magnoliopsida; order Apiales; family Araliaceae; genus Panax; species Panax notoginseng. Next base: position 157,523,084 of record CM029012.1, on the reverse strand, counting down.
CTATTTGAATAACCTGTCTGTGCGGTCTATCGCATGCATGGTGATTTCTTTTCTTATTCCATTCTTTATTGTACTCAGTTGGTTAAGTTTTGACTTCTATACTCCATGAAATTTGTGGAATATCCTTGATAGTTGCGTTTCATCCAGTATCTTTTCAAGAAAATATTTTTCTAAGCATTCTTGAATTTTACTCCACAATGCAGTATCATGTTGACAATTTGGACGTTGTTAATTCCTGGATAAATTAATTCTTGAACTTGTTTTATTGAATTCTTATATCATTGTCATCATCCTCATGTTTATAAAATGTTGAAAGTCATCTGTGGCCTGTATTGCATAGATGGACTTGGTATGATTATGACCAGGGATTATTCGGTATAATCATGACCGTAATGTTACAAATGATGTGATAAAAGTCCTCATTGGCCCGTAGTGCATTGATGGACAGTTGTTGGCATGATCATGACCATTAATGAATACACGAATATCCTTGGCCGTAGTGCAGGGGTGATTCGATGATGTGGATTATTTTATTAAGCTGAGTCTCAGCGATTACAGTGTTGAAAAACTTTTTAAATCATAAAAGATAGTAGAGTTTATTTTCTACTTGACTCTTTTAATGGATTGCTTGTTCCGCTACAGTTAAACTTGATGTCTATTATATTTTATCAGTTTAACATTGTTGAAGGCTAATGATAATTTATTCTGCATTATCTTAGTCATAATATTTCTTACTGGGCTAGTTGAGCTCACCCTTTCTTTCACTGTTCTCTTCAGGAAATGAGAACGTAGCTGGGACAAGTCGGGGTACGGAGTGATGGTCCGAATGATAGTATTAGTTAGTAGTCCTCACTATTCTATGTAATGGTGTGTTAATAAATGTAATGAGGACTCCTTTTGAGTACGAATACTCTCTAGAAGATAATATTTGTATTCAAACTCACAGTTTATGTTTTGTCGTATTGTACACGACAGATGTATTAATCAGTTGTATTTGTATTCTGTACTATGTATCTGACGACCCAAGATGGGTGATGTATACCTAATTTTGGGGGCGTCACAGTTGGTATCAGAGCTTAGGGATATGATCCCTGGCTAAGATGTGAGAATAGAACTAGGAGGGGAGAGACGGGGAATTCCTTCGCTAGTATGGCATACCTAAGTTTATTTGCATAGTATTTAATTGGTCGGTCATAATATAAGGATAATATATGACATATCAATTAATTTTTATTTTGTGGCAGTATCTGAAAATGGCATCTGAGAACGTTGAGAATAGCAATGGAGCACAGACGACTGTTGATTCACCACATATCAATAATCAGGATAATGTGCATCAGGAAGGTGTCAATCCTCATGTAAACAACAACACTGACCAAATGATGAATGATCAAATGTTCAGAGGCTTTATGCAATTCATGCAACAACAGGTGAAAGCGGCTCCTGTCCACAACTTAGGTGGAAATACTGGAAACTCTCTGGCGGTCACCGCTAAACAGTTTAAGGAGCTGGGACCACCGGAGTTTAAGGGAGAACCCAAACCACTTGTAGCTGAAACATGGATAAAGCAGATCACCAAGATATTTGATGTCTTGGGTTGCTCCGAGGAGCAAAAGGTTCCCTTTGCCGCCTTTATGTTGCGAGGAGAGGCAGATTACTGGTGGGAATCGATAAAGCGTACTCAACCTGCCGCACTGAAGATGTCCTGGGAGAAGTTCCAAGAGCTGTTTAACGACAAATACTTTCCCGAGAGTATTTGTCACATGAAGGAGGTGGAGTTCATCAAATTGGAGCAGAATAATATGACCGTGTCGCAGTACGAGGCAAAATTTGCGGAGTTATCCCGGTTTGCGTCCCACCTGGTGGATAATGAAGAAAGAATGACGCGGATGTTTTTAAGAGGTTTGAAGCCGGAGATACGTCAACATCTTGTTTCTCATAAACTGTGTTTGTATTCAGATGTTGTAAATAGGGCTCAGTTGGTGGAGCGCGATAACGAGACAACGCAACCAAAAGAGAGCAGCCGGCAAAATGATAATACCAGTGAGAGCAGTCATCGAAGCGGTGACAACAAGCGTGGAGGGAATCAACAGGCCAGAAATAGTAACCACTTCGGTGGTAATCAGGGCCAAAACAATAAGAATGAACATTTCAAGAAGAGGAGATTCAACAATGATGGAAAGACGTCAGCACCAGCACCTGTCGTTAAGGAAGGAGAACGACCACCTATCATATGTTTCAAATGCGGAGGGGAGGGGCACATCAGTCCAAACTGCGCGATGCCGTCCAAAGCATGTTATAATTGTGGAAGAGAAGGTCATTTAGCCCGATTTTATCGTTTACCGAAGACAAATTCAGCTAGGATGGAGGCATTACTTGTATGGGAAGAAGGTGGAGATCTTTACGGATCATAAAAGTCTCAAATATTTCTTCACTCAAAAGGAACTCAACATGCGACAACGACGTTGGCTTGAACTGTTGAAAGATTATGATCATACCATTCAATACCATCCTGGAAAAGCGAACGTGGTAGCTGACGCATTGAGTAGAAGATCATATGCGGGTACAAGTGCAATATTAACAACGCAAAGGCCCATTTTGTGTGACTTGCAAAGGATGGAGATAGAGTTAAAGACTCCAGGGACCCATGTGATGATGGCGAATATACGAGTAGAACCGACTTTAATCGATAAAGTTAAAGCTGCTCAAGCTACAGACCTGGAGCTGATGCGTATGAGGAAGAAAGTGCAAGAAGGTTCTATGCCGGAAGCAAGAATCGATGAAGAAGGAATACTTCGAGTCAACTCCAGACTCTGTGTTCCTAACAACCCTGATTTAAAGTATGAAATCATGATGGAGGCGCACAACACACCGTTTGCAATCCATCCTGGAAGTACCAAAATGTATCATGATCTTCGTCATACATTTTGGTGGAGCAATATGAAGAGAGAGATAGCGCTGTTTATCTCAAGGTGTCTAACTTGTCAACGAGTCAAAGCGGAGCATCAAGTACCAAAAGGTCCATTGCAACCACTTGAAATTCCAGAATGGAAGTGGGAGCACATCACCATGGATTTCGTTACCGGTCTTCCTAGGGTTTCTCAAGGTATTGATGCGATTTGGGTCATTGTTGATAGATTGACCAAGTCTGCTCATTTCTTACCGATACGAGAAACTTATACACTTGAACGTCTTGCTCGTATGTACATAAACGAGATTGTAAGACTGCATGGTATGCCAGTATCTATAGTTTCTGATCGAGACCCAAGATTCACTTCACGATTTTGGGTTAGTTTACAAAAAGCTATGGGCACGGAGTTACGATTTAGTTCAGCATATCATCCTCAGACGGACGGACAATCAGAGAGGACTATTCAAACTCTTGAAGATCTATTAAGACTCTGTGTCTTTGACTTCAAAGGAAGTTGGGACAAGTTCTTACCATTGGTGGAGTTTTCCTACAACAACAGTTATCAAGCAAGTATTGGCATGGCTCCATTCGAAGCATTGTATGGAAGAAAATGTCGTTCTCCAGTATGCTGGGATGAGGTGGGTGAAGCAACGTTGTTGGGACCGGAGTTGGTACGTATGACTACAGAAAAGATTCAAACGATCCGACAACGTATAAAAACCTCACAAGATCGACAAAAGAGTTATGCTGATCTTCATCGAAAGGACGTGGAATTTGATGTAGGAGATCATGTGTTCTTACGTGTTGCTCCATGGAAAGGAGTTACGAGATTTGGAAAGAGAGGAAAGCTAAATCCTCGATTCATCGGTCCATTTTTAATCCTCGATCGAGTAGGAACTGTGGCTTATAGACTCGCTTTACCGCCAAGTATGTCTCGTGTTCATAACGTTTTCCACATATCAATGTTACGCAAATATGTGGAAGACCCGAACCACATTATTGAGTTAGAACCGGACGAAATAGCGGAGGATTTGACGTATGAAGAAATTCCTGTTCAAATCTTGGATAAGAAGGAGCATATTCTACGCTCCAAGGTTATACCTCAAGTCAAAGTTTTGTGGAGAAACCACGATGTTGAGGAAATGACTTGGGATTTAGAATCAGAAATGAAATCAAGGTATCCTTACCTCTTCGACATACCAGGTACGTACCCTAATTTCGAGGGCGAAATTTCATAAGAACGGGAGGTTGTAAGACCCCAACTTTTATAAATAAAGATTAATTTTCTATAAATATCATTTTTGAATATTATGGAGTTAATTTGATATAATGTTATAGTCGTGGGTAATATTTATAAATTTTGCAAAGTAAGCAAGTTGTTATAAAATATTCGTTTGGTCGGAGAATATTCTTTTTGTCGGGGAATATTCGTACGACGGCACAATCATTGGTGGACCCCACAACAGAATTATTGTCGGATTGAGAAAACGACAAAAATATTTTATTAAAAATAACGGCTGAAGTGTTACCGTTAAAACCGTTAAAACTGTTGAACTACTCGGTAGTAAAAGTACAGTAATACGCGTGGTTGCATAGTAGCACACGGTATTGATTATTGATGCTTACGTGAGAAGTCACTCAGCTATACTCAATTATTGCTATAGTAATTGCTGCATCATATCTCTTAAATTATTGTCATAGTATCGTCTGTATAATATGTTATATTATTAAATCAATAATTGAGACGTTGTGGTAAGTTTGGTTATTTTATGGGGGGCCATATGTCATCATCTAAGAGTCTCTTCGTCAATAGTAATTACCGTCGTCAATAGTAATTACCGTGGTCAATAGTAATTACCTTCGTCAATAGTATTTACCTTGGTCAATAGTAATTACTTTCGTCAATAGTAGTTGTCCCTTCAATATTACCAAGAGTCATTTGACCCTTCGTTAAGACCAAGAGTCATTTGACCCTTCGTTAAGACCAAGAGCCACCCTCAGTTTTTCTATAAATAGAGGCCTAGGGCTTCATTATTTTTCACGAATTCATTCAAGCTATAGAGAGAGAAAGTATAGAGAGAATAAGAGAGAGAGAATAAAAGTATTCTGCTACATCACTTTTCTAATATCCAGTTCTTTTAAGGTAGGGAATATTATTTCTTTTATATTCATGAAGAGAACTTCTGTTATTCCATTTGTTATTATTCTGTTGGAATAACCAGTATACGCGGTCTACCCTATACTTGGTGACATTCTTCTATTATTCTGTTGGAACATCCTGTCTGTGTGTTTTACACCGGACCTGGTTCCGTTTATTATTCTGTTGGAACATCCTGTCTGTGTGTTTTACACCGGACCTAGTTCCGTTTTATTATTATTCTGTTGGAATATCCTGTCTGTGTGTTTTACACCGGACCTGGTTCCATTATTTATTATTCTGTCGGAATATCCTGTCTGTGCGTTTACGCCGGACCTGGTTCCATTATTTATTATTCTATTGGAATAACCTGTCTGTGCGGTCTATCGCATGCATGGTGATTTCTTTTCTTATTCCATTCTTTATTGTACTCAGTTGGTTAAGTTTTGACTTCTATACTCCATGAAATTTGTGGAATATCCTTGATAGTTGCGTTTCATCCAGTATCTTTTCAAGAAAATATTTTTCTAAGCATTCTTGAATTTTACTCCACAATGCAGTATCATGTTGACAATTTGGACGTTGTTAATTCCTGGATAAATTAATTCTTGAACTTGTTTTATTGAATTCTTATATCATTGTCATCATCCTCATGTTTATAAAATGTTGAAAGTCATCTGTGGCCTGTATTGCATAGATGGACTTGGTATGATTATGACCAGGGATTATTCGGTATAATCATTACCGTAATGTTACAAATGATGTGATAAAAGTCCTAATTGGCCCGTAGTGCATTGATGGACAGTTGTTGGCATGATCATGACCATTAATGAATACACGAATATCCTTGGCCGTAGTGCAGGGGTGATTCGATGATGTGGATTATTTTATTAAGCTGAGTCTCAGCGATTACAGTGTTGAAAAACTTTTTAAATCATAAAAGATAGTAGAGTTTATTTTCTACTTGACTCTTTTAATGGATTGCTTGTTCCGCTACAGTTAAACTTGATGTCTATTATATTTTATCAGTTTAACATTGTTGAAGGCTAATGATAATTTATTCTGCATTATCTTAGTCATAATATTTCTTACTGGGCTAGTTGAGCTCACCCTTTCTTTCACTGTTCTCTTCAGGAAATGAGAACGTAGCTGGGACAAGTCGGGGTACGGAGTGATGGTCCGAATGATAGTATTAGTTAGTAGTCCTCACTATTCTATGTAATGGTGTGTTAATAAATGTAATGAGGACTCCTTTTGAGTATGAATACTCTCTAGAAGATAATATTTGTATTCAAACTCACAGTTTATGTTTTGTCGTATTGTACACGACAGATGTATTAATCAGTTGTATTTGTATTCTGTACTATGTATCTGACGACCCAAGATGGGTGATGTATACCTAATTTTGGGGGCGTCACATATATGGGTGCTTCTAGACAGACCGGTCAATTGGACCGGTTTATTGGACAGGTGGTTTATTTATTTATTTTTGCTTGTGACTTCAAAAAAATATATAGTATTTATTCCAACAAGAATTTTTATAAAATATAGTGTTTTAAGTGTAATTTAGATACACATATAAAAATAGGATTATACAGGGTTATACAGAGTGTATAACCTTATTTTTATATGTGTATCCAAATTATACCTAAAACACTATATTTTATAAAAATTCCTCTTAAAATAAATATTATATATTTTTTTGAAGTCACAAGCCAAAAAAAAAATAAAAAAAATCCACCTGTCCAATTTTTTTATCCCATAAAGCTGTCCGGCAAGACTTATATATATATATATATATATATATATATATATATATATATATATATATATATATATCGTTTTCACGCCCCGAATCTCACTAACAGGTCAGCAGTAGTACTACCCAAAAGCAAAAAGCAAACCCACAGTAATAAATAATAATTTGCTTAACCCATTCCATTCTACAAGAATTAAAGACTACTACTATTTATATTTCAAGATGAAACAAATTTTGGTTTATGTTTTTCTTACAATTAAGTAATAATTTTTTTTGTAGTGGTGACACAGAAATTATGATGATAAATTTTAAAACATGATATTATTTTTATTTTTATTACTCTTCATAAAATATATAAAAAACATTTGACAAATAACACTATTTTTAAATATTAATTAGGAGTATTACCAAGCTCGATGTTTAAATATGTGCAAAGTTCTAAAGCATACTAAAAAAAATGATAAATTTCATGACATATTTGAATAACGTGAAACCCTAATTGATATTAAAATATAATAAATTAGGGTAAATTTTTTAGTTATTTTTTATTTTATATATACATATATTGTTAGAATTTGAGCCTAAATTAATGTGGGTGTCATTAATTATTTTTAATGATTTCATATATTAATGTGTTCTACTCAATGAGTAGATTAAATTAAATATTTGGAAGCTCAAATCCATAGAGTAATGAATGAGATATTAACTCTCAAAGATCACATTTGAAAATGATAAATGATAATAAATACATGTGAAAAAAAATCAAGCACCACATAGGTTAGGAATTGAACTTTTAATGTGTTTATATACAAGGAAATCACTACAACAAAAAAGGTTATTTTCGACGGAATATTCCGTCGGTAATAAGCATATTCCGTCGAGGTTAACCTTATTTTCGACCGAATATTCGGTCGAAAATTCGGTTGTATATAAGCAGGTCGAAATTAAGTCCGTCGATCTTTCGGTCGGGGTTACTTAACCTCAACGGACTTATCCTCGACTGAATATTCAGTCAGGGTTACTATATGTCCGACTGAAACACTTCGATCGAGGATATTCGGTCGATGATATTATGACACGTGGCAGCATAACAGAAATGACAAATTCCTTAAACTCGACGGAATTCCGTCGAGTATATCACTATTCCGTCGAGGATAGATGTGACACGTGTCATATGCAAAAAATGGGGAAGGACTTATTTCCAATGGAATTCCGTCGAGAATAGTACTATTCCGTCGAGAATAGCTTCTTTTTTTTTTGATAATTTTTTTGTTTTTGCAATATCTAAGAATTTAACCCACATCTTGTACATGTACTTGTATTCCCAACAACACATACATGTACACAAGCTAACAATATGACCAATAACATGAATTACAATTACCAAGGCCGACAATATGTCAAAAACCAACTAAATTAGAAGTAAAAAGATCAAAAACATCCAATTAACCTAAACTAAACTATATCAAACATCTCATTAGGCTAAATTAAACTAAATGTCAAACCGCAACAAAACCAAAGTAATGACAAGGTTTAAACTACAATACATCAAAAATAATGTAACTCAGAATGTAAACTAAGTCAAAAATAATGTAAACTACAAACGAATGTAAACTAAGTAAAACTAGTAGATCCCCCGGTATGAGGAGGATCATTGGGCGGGCGTCGACGCTGCTCTGGAGTATAAAAATCGCCACCATCGTCATCCCGCTCGTCAGTCCGCTCGTCACCCTGTTGATACAATATAATGCAACTCATTAGTCCATATATATGATTCAGTTAAAGATAATTAAATGAAAATTAAATTACATGCAGAATATATATTTGAATTTAAAACAAATAGTATACCTGAGCAGTCGAGGGCTGACTCAACATCGGCCCAAACGGGTCCTCAACTAAGGCAACCACCATCCGAACAATCTCGTCGCGTATCGCGGCCCACTGCTCCGGAGGGATACCCGTACTCTCGGCGGTGGCACCAGTTGCAACCTCCTGCGCAAGCTGATGGAGGCGAGAACGGCTGGGAAGGTCCTGATGATGGAACAGCGGATCGGTCTAAACCTCTCTGACACCGCATCCATAACACGCTGGAACAAAGCATCGTCTAAGCCAGCGCCCGTATGTGATGGTGCCACGGGGGCTTTCGAACGCAGACGCTGGCTAGAGCCTACAAAAATAAATATAACATGAATAATATGGCGAATTTTCTTTATTCATAAACAAGAAATAAACTAAAAATATTATACCTCCTGGCAGTGTATAGGCTAGTATCCTCGGTAACCCCAGCACTCGATACCGGCCGCTAGTACTAGTGGGAGTATCTTGAGACGCGACCCAAAGAGTCGTCTCCTCGTCCTGAGATAAACTAATCTCGGGCGGAGGGACGGTGGAATCTAACGTCTCAGCATCGCCCCTAGCAGCATGCAACTCCGCTATACAATGGCTGCGGATCTTCTCAAACCGCTCCTGTAATTTGATATATGTACATGTGAGTTATCTTGGTATCATCATATAAATTTCGTAATATTATCCTAAATAATATTAATTATAGTAAATGTATTACCTGTATAGCTAGTGCTGCTGGAGACATCGTCGACCCCGAAGTAGATCCCTTCGGCGTATGGACTCTATCCCAAAACTCCATCATAGTAGGAGGTCGGCCCAAGCTACTCCGCATGGCCTAAATCATATATACATAAAATAATATCACCTAAATTTACTATAGTTGCAATTTAATATTAAACTAAACTAAAGGGAAATACTTACCGCCTTAACCTCCTGAAACGACTGCGAGCCAAAAGTATGTACAACTCGCAGCTTGCCTCGATTCTTCTTCATCTGCTCTGACTTGGTCTTGAACGCAGCATCATCCCAGTATGAACACATCTCGTACAGCCAGCCGACATAATTCTTCGAGATGTGGGCAATGATAACGGCGTCACCATCCGCCTCGGTGATGCCGGTCTCGTATCTATAGTATCTCTATCAAACAGACATAACATACGTATAATTAATTATTTGAACAATATGTAAATAACATGAACCTTGATTTAATATATGTAATTCGAGTTACGTGAAACTCCCGCAACACTGTCACCATGAAGCCGACATCGTAACTTGAGTACTGGCTAAATCGTATGCAGCCAGTAGGGAGATGCGTCAGGCATATGGCGTGTACGGTCGCTGTAAAACCCCAGATTTTATGAATAAAGATTTAATTTTTCGAAATATTTTTTTAAATATTATGGTGTGAATTTGAGATAATGTTATAGTTGTGGGTAGTATTTATAAATTTTACAAAGTATGCAACTTGTTGTATTATTTTCGATTGGTCGGGAAATATTATTTTTGTCGGAGATATTCGTACGACGACACAATAATTGGTGGACCCCACAACGGAATTATTGTCGGATTGAGAAAATGACAAAAATATTTTATGAAAATGACGGCGGAAGTTTTACCGTTAATACTGTTGAACTACTCGGTAGTAAAAGTACAGCAATACGTGTGGTTGCATAGTAGCATACGGTATTGATTATTGAGGCTTACGTGATTAGTCACTCAGTTTGATTCAATTATTGTCAATTAATAATATGAATTATTTAGCGATAACGAAGTTTTGTTTTATTCGTATTATTAACGTAATAAAACAGAAATATCTTTTTATATAAAACAGAATACTTTATTAAAGTTATTCTATAAATAGAATATATTATATTTTATTTAAAAGATTTTTTTTTAAATATAGACCGTCAGATTAAAGTAAATCAATCTGGACCGTTCATGGATTAGTTACTATGCATTCCATTTTCCTATAAATAGAAGCTCATTCCTTCATTATTTTCTTACGAATTCACTGAACTCTAGAGAGAGAAACTAAATTGTTAACATGATACTGCTTTGTGGAGTAAAATTCAGGAATGCTTAGATGAATATTTTCATGAAAAGATACTGGATGAACCGCAATTATCAAGGATATTCCACTAATTTCATGGAGTATAGAAGTTAAAACTTAACCAACTGAGTATAATAAAGAATGAAATAATAAAAGAAATCACCCGGCATGCGATAGACCGAACAAACAGGTTATTCCAACAGAATAATAAATAATGGAACCAGGTCCAGCGTAAACGCACAGACAGGATATTTCGACAGAATAATAAATAATGGAACCAGGTCTGACGTAAAAGCACAGACATGATATTCTGACAGAATAATAAATAATAGAACTAGGTCCGGTGTAAAATACACAGACATGATGTTCCAACAGAATAATAACAAGACAAAACTAGGTCCGGTGCAAAATACACAGACATGATGTTCCAACAGAATAATAATAAAAACGGAACTAGGTCCGGTATAAAACACACAGACATGATGTTCCAACAGAATAATAGAAGAATGTCACCAAATATAGGGTAGACCGCGTATACAGGTTATTCCAACAGAATAATAAAAAATAAAATAACAACAGTTCTCTTCATAAATAAGAAAGAATAACACCCCTTACCGTTTTAAAGAAGAACTGAAATAAGGAAATAGTTAAGTAGCAGAATACTTTTCTTCTCTCTCTATAGTTTCTCTCTATAGTTTCTCTCTCTAGAGTTCAGTGAATTCGTAAGAAATAATAAAGGAATGAGCTGGTATTTATAGAAGAATGGACTGCATAGTAACTAATCCATGAACGGTCTAGATTGATTTTCTTTAATCTGACGGTCCATATTTAAAGAAAAATCTTTTAAATAAAATATAATATATTCTATTTATAGAATAACTTTAATAAAGTATTCTGTTTTATATAAAAAGATGTTTCTGTTTTATTACGTTAATAATACGAATAAAACAAAACTTCATTATCGCTAAATAATTCATATTATTAACTGACAATAATTGAATCAAACTAAACCGGGTTCAAGGTCGATACAAAATTCAATTTCACGCTCTGGGGGTAGGCCAGGAAGTTCTTCAGAGAATTTATTAACAATAGAAATATCATTTAAAACTGACATATTTTTGTTTAGATCCGTGATATGAGCTAAGAAAGCTTGACATCCGTTTTTTAATAAACGAATAGCTTTATGGCTTGAGATGACAGCGATTGATTTTAATGGTTTGGTTGCTTGAATTCGCATAATAGGTCGATTAGGAATATGAAAGCTAACAACCTTACGAAAATAATCAATTTTTGCATGATGAGTAGTTAACCAATCAATCCCTAGAATCACGTCAAATGCAAGTATTTTTAATGAAATAAGATCGACAGGTAATGTGTGGGTACCAACTTGAACCAAATAGGACTTACAAACCGTGGATGTAATGAAGGTTTCTCCCAATGGAGTTTCAACAGATAAGTCGAAGTCTAATTTCTCCGGAGTCAAATTTAATCGATGAGCGCAAGTAGGAGAAATAAAAGAATGGGTAGAACTGGTATCAAATAAAGTATAGACTTTGTTAGAGTTTATGATAAGCTTACCCGTGATGACCTCATTCGGATTCCTTGCTTTCTGGGAGGTCACAACAAACGCTCTCCCTTGCACTACCGGTTTTGACTTTTCTAGGACGGCCTTTGGTGTCTCCATCCTGGCTGAACTTGTTTTTGGTAAACGACAAAATCGAGCTCAATGTCCTTCTCTTCCACAATTATAACATGCTTTAGACGGCATCGTGCAGTTTGGACTGATGTGTCCCTCCCCTCCGCATTTGGAACTTATGATAGGTGGTCGTTCTCCTTCGTTAACAACGGGTGCTGGTGCTGACGTCTTTCCATCATTGTTGAATCTCCTCTTCTTGAAATGACCATTCTTATTGTTTTGGCCCTGATTACCACCGAAGTGGTTACCATTTCTGGCCTGTTGATTCCCTCCACGGTTGTTGTCACCGCTTCGATGACTGCTCTCACTGGTATTATCATTTTGCCGACTGCTCTCTTTTGGTTACGCTGACTCGTTATCGCGCTCCACTAACTGAGCCCTATTCACAACATCTGAATACAAACACAGTTTATGAGAAATAAGATGTTGACGTATCTCAGGTTTCAAACCTCGCAAAAATATTCGCGTCATTCGCTCTTCATTATCGACCAAGTGGGACGCAAACCGGGACAACTCAGCAAATTTAGCCTCATACTGCGACACGGTCATATTATTCTGCTCCAATTTAATGAACTCCACCTCCTTCATGTGACGAACACTTTCGAAAAAGTATTTATCATTGAACAGCTCTTGAAACATCTCCCAAGACATCTTCAGTGCGGCAGGTTGAGTACGCTTAATCGATTCCCACCAGTAATCTGCCTCTCTTCGCAACATAAGGCGGCAAAGGAAACCTTTTACTCCTCAGAGCATCGCAAGACATCAAATATCTTGGTGATCTGCTTTATCCATGTTTCCGCTATAAGTGGTTTTGGCTCTCCCTTAAACTCCTGTGGTCCCAGCTCTTTGAACTGCTTAGCGGTGACCGTCCGAGAGTTTTCAGTGTTTCCCCTGCTGTTGCATGAACTGCATAAAGCTTCTGAACATTATATCATTCATCATCTGGTCAGTGCTGTTGTTTGCATGAGGATTGTCACCTTTCTGATGCACATTATCCTGATTATTGATATGTGGTGAATCAACAGTCGCATGTGCTCCATTGCTATTCTCAACATTCTCAGATGCCATTTTCAGATACTGCCACAAAATAAAAGTTAATTGATATGTCATATATTATTCTTATATTCTGACCGACCAATTAAATACCATGCAAATAAACTTAGGTAGGTCATACTAGCGAAGGAATTCCCCGTCTCTCCCCTCCTAGTTCTATTCTCACATCTTAGCCAGGGATCATATCCCTAAGCTCTGATACCAACTGTGACGCCCCTAAAATTATGTATACATCACCCATCTTGGGTCGTCAGATACATGGTACAGAATACAAATACAACTTACTAATACAACTGTCGTGTACAATACGACAAAATATAACTGTGAGTTTGAATACAATTATTGTCTACTAGAGACTATACAAACTCAAAAGGAGTCCTCATTACAATTATTGTCACACTATTTAATAGAATAGTGAGGACTACTAATACTATCATCTGGTCCATCACTCCATTCCCCGACTCGTCCCAGCTATATTCTTATTTCCTGAAGAGAACAGTGAAAGAAAGGGTGAGCTCAACTAGCCCAGTAAGAAATATTATGACTAAGATAATGCAGAATAAATTATCATTAGCCTTCAACAGTGTTAAACTGATAAAATATAACTAACATCAAGTTTAACTGCAGCGGAACAAGCAATCCATTAAAAGAGTCAAGTAGAGAATAAAATCTACAATCTTCTATGATTTAAAAAGTTTTTCAACACAGTTCTCGCTGGGACTCAGCTTAATAAAATAATCCACATCATCGAATCACCCCTACACTACGGCTAAGGATATTCTTTAGTATCACGACCACAATTATGCATGCACTACGGGCCAAGAATATTTGTGTACTCATTAATGATCATGATCATGCCAACAACTGTCCATCAATGCACTACAGGCCAATGAAGACTTTTACCACATCATTTGTAACATTGCGGTCATGATTATACCGAATAATCCTTGGTCATAATCATACCAAGTCCATCTATGCACTACAGGCCACAGATGACTTTCAACATTTTATAAACATGAGGATGATGACAATGATATAAGAATTCAATAAAACAAGTTCAAGATTTAATTTATCCAAGAATTAACAATGTCCAAATTGTCAACATGACACTGCTTTGTGGAGTAAAATTCAAGAATCCTTAGAAGAATATTTTCATGAAAAGATACTGGATGAACCGCAATTATCAAGGATATTCCACTAATTTCATGGAGTATAGAAGTTAAAACTTAACCAACTGAGTATAATAAAGAATGGAATAATAAAAGAAATCACCCGGCATGCGATAGACCGAACAGACAGGTTATTCTAACAGAATAATAAATAATGGAACCAGGTCCGGCGTAAACGCACAGACAGGATATTCCGACAGAATAATAAATAATGGAACCTGGTCTGGCGTAAACGCACAGACAGGATATTCCGACAGAATAATAAATAATGAAACCAGGTTCGGTGTAAAATACACAGACATGATGTTTCAACAGAATAATAACAAGACGGAACCAGGTCCGGTGTAAAACACACAGACAGGATGTTCCAACAGAATAATAGAAGAATGCCACCAAGTATAGGGTAGACCGCGTATACAGGTTATTCCAACAGAATAATAAGAAATGGAATAACAACAGTTCTCTTCATGAATAAGAAAGAATAACACCCCTTACCGTTTTAAAGAAGAACTGAAATAAGAAAGTAGTTAAGTAGCAGAATATTTTTCTTCTCTCTCTCTATAGTCTCTCTCTCTAGAGTTCAGTGAATTCGTAAGAAATAATGAAGGAATGAGCTGCTATTTATAGAAGAATGGACTGCATAGTAACTAATCCATGAACGGTCCAGATTGATTTACTTTAATCTGACGGTCCATATTTAAAGAAAATTTTTTTAAATAAAATATAATATATTCTATTTATAGAATAACTTTAATAAAGTATTCTGTTTTATATAAAAAGATGTTTCTGTTTTATTACGTTAATAATATGAATAAAACAAAACTTCATTATCGCTAAATAATTCATATTATTAATTGACAATAATTGAATCAAACTGAGTGACTTCTCACATAAGCATTAATAATCAATACCGTGTGTTACTATGTAACCATACGTATTACTGTACTTTTACTACCGAGTAGTTCAACAGTATCAATGGTAAAACTTCCGTCGTTATTTTTAATAAAATATTTTTGTCGTTTTCTCAATCCGATAATAATTTCGTTGTGGGGTCCACCAATGATTGTGCCGTTGTACGAATATTCCCTGTTAAAACGAATATTCTCCGACCAATCGAATATTATATAACAACTTGCGTACCTTGCAAAATATATAAATATTACCCACAACTATAACATTATATCAAATTAACTCTATAATATTCAAAAATGATATTTATAGAAAATTCATCTTTATTTATAAAAGTTGGGGTCTTACAACCTTAGTACATCGAGAGATGTTAGAAGCATAACCATCTGGTAGCTTCAATGCACTAAGCCACTTGCAAATGTTTTCAACCTGTTGCTTGGTAAGACAAAATGGAGCTTTTGGTTTTGAGTTGTTAGGACGGAGCCACAATTCCCGCCTGATGTTCATTTCCTCCAAGTCATTACGTGATTTATCATTGTCTTTTGTTTTACCACTCGTATCTAGCACAGTGAAAAACAAGTTCTCGAACACATTTTTCTCCGTATGCATGACATCTATGCAATGACGAAGTGCTAGTGTGCCCCAGTACGGCAACTCAAACCAAATGGCGAGTGTGTCCAATTATGAGCTTTACCGTACCCTATTGCTCTCAAATTACCATGCTCCTTCCCAGGCAGTGGAAATGTCAAATAATTTAGCCATCCCAATACATCGCTGCCCGACAAGCGACCAACAACCCCTTTCTTTTCTGTTTTTCTATTGAACTGTATAGACATCTTTCTATAACTGTGCTCAACAGGCAAGAATCTTCGAGTAGTTCCAAAGAAACTAGTTTTTTGCCCATGACGCAGTTGTGTGCCCTGCAATTTACAGACTGGACATGACAATTTACCTTGGGTCGACTAACCACTGTCCATCCCAAGTGTCGGAAAGTTAGTGATATTCCACAACAAGGCTGCCTTCATCAAAAAATTCTGCCCGACATATTTATCAAAAGTCTGAACCCCTATTTCCCACAACATCTTAAGTTCATCGACTAACGGTCTAAGGTACACGTTGATGTCTTTTGTAGGACTCTTATCCCCCGGTATTAGTAAAGTCAAGAAAAGATACGGATCCCTCATGCACATTGACGATGGAAGATTGTAACCTACCATAATCACTGGCCAAACAGAGTATGGCTGACAAAAATTATTAAACGGATAAAATCCATCTGTAGCCATGCCAAGCCT
This sequence comes from Panax notoginseng, assembly GCA_016801055.1. NCBI lineage: Eukaryota > Viridiplantae > Streptophyta > Magnoliopsida > Apiales > Araliaceae > Panax > Panax notoginseng. Next base: position 157,506,263 of record CM029012.1, on the reverse strand, counting down.
GACATTCCTAACATCGTCGGCAAATTGTGGAAAATTAGCATCAAAATTCTTCCACTAATCTCCATCTGCTGGGTGAGTAAGCTGACCAGGGACGACGTCCCTTGTCCTATGCCAACGCATACTGGGTGCAGTATGCGAAGACATGAATAGATGCTACAACCTCGGCGCAAGAGGAAAGTACCGTAATATCTTCTTCGGAACATGTTTCTCCTTCCCCCCACGTTTTGTGATTTTGTACCGAGGCAAATTGAATATATCACACTTCACCTTATCTTTGTCCTCCCCATAGTATAACATACAATCCTGCTCACAAGCATCGATCTTCTCATACTTGATGAGCGGGATTTATACCCCGCGAATAAGATATTTTATGACTTAAATAGTTGCATGTTCTCATAGATTTTATATGATTGTAGTGTTATTATGCTTAATTGATGCAATGCAGAGTTATTTTCCAGCTTACAGGGCATATTGGCCATTTTTCCTGCACTGGCACCGCAGCGCCAGTGTTACACTTGGAAGTCGCGCCCCAGCGCAACATCTGGCGCCCCAGCACCCCAGTTCGCGCCCCAGCGCCAATGCTAGGCAAAGCTACTGACTTTTGGCGCCTCGCTTGAGCTATGTGTGGCGCCCCAGCGCCAAGACCGATGCCAGACTCGCGCCCCAACGCCGAATTCGGTGCCCCAGAGCCAATGACCGCGCCCCAGCACCACTGACCCTTCTTTGGCTCGCGCTGCAGCGCGAGCTCCGTGTCTTTCATACTAATGTGGCGCCGCAGCGCCATCCAGAGAGCTTTTGCTCGCGCAGCAGCGCGAGCTCCATGTCCGGGCAAAGAGGGCTTGTGTTTGACCTAGCAAAGGGAGGAGACGCATATATAACATAGAGGCAGTGTGACGCCCCCAAATCTGGGTTCCCTAATCTCGGGTTTGGTGCTCACGATCCTTCATATATATCACATCTAACTACCCATTCATTAATGAAAAATATCATTCATAATATTCCTTAATACAACTTATAACAATATCTCATGTTAACTAACCTTGACATAACTTACATACCCTTATATAACCAAAAGGTTTACATAAATAATTACATAATACAACATAACCATTAAAAGTTGACACTAACTACTCCTGAACCTTGCCTTTGCCTTTGTCCCTATTAGAACCTTCTACTACATCGGCATTAACTGAAATATTTTATTTAAGCAAGAGTGAGCAACCAGTTTGCCCAACAAGTTAAAATATACAACAAATGATATATTCCATGAATAAAAGAGTCTAGCTTCTTTAGAACTTCAACAATAATCAAAAGATTTCGAAGTAGCTGAATAATAATTCAATCTCAATAATAAAACTTTCTCCCATTTCATATTGAATAACATATCAAAGATGAAAGAGTAAAATTCTTTCAAAGATTCAATAATATTCAATTGAATAATAAGAATTAACAATACTGCAATAATATTCAATAAAGTGGGATATACCCAGATTTCATGCTGAGTGATCACAAAAGGATCATGAACTAATAGAGGAATTGTAAGACCCCAAATTTTATGAAATAAAAGTATTTAATTTTTCTTATAATTACAATTCAGTAAATGGTTAAATTGATAACAAGTTAAAGTTAAGGGTAATATATGAAATTTTTCAAAATACGCAAGTGGTTATAAAATATTCATTGTTGTCGGGAAATATTCGCTTAGTCGTGGAATATTATTTCTGTCGGGGAATATTCGTACGACGGCGCAACCATTTGTGGGCCCCATAACAGAATAACTGTCGGATGAAGAAAACGACAAATTTGAGTTTTTATAAGTAACGGCGTAGTTGTTACCGTTAACACTGTTGGAATACCCGGTGATTAAAATACAGTAATACACGTTATTGCACAGTAGCACACGGTATTCCACAGTATTTTTGAAATTATTGATTCTTAAGTAAAAAGACACTACTCAATAATTGTTATAGTAATTACTGTTCAATATTTTATTTTATTGATTCAATAATTGCTACGTTGAAATTTTATATTATTGTTGTTCAATAATTGTCACTGCATAGTATTTCCCATTATCAGATCAATAATTTATATTATTTGAATAATATTATTAGATAACATTATTGGCAATGTCTAGAAAGTTCTGTCTAAGGAGAGGTTTGGTCACCTAATTGCGCGCCAATAAGGAGAAATCCTTATTGGAAAGCCCCCTCTTTCCTGGGAACGGCCCGGTTGTCATAAATGTGATTCTGTAATATTATTTGTGAATAATTAATTATTGATTCATATGATAAGGAAATATTTATTTTATGTGGATATAAATGAGGGATATATTTTTGTGGTTAAAAATGAAGGAGTTAATGTTGAGGTATTTTATCTGTATTTTTGTCGGAACGGAGGTATTGAAAATTATAATAGGGTTTTTGAGATATTTTGTGAGGGTTATAATTTTTAATCCGACCGTTGGATCGTGGTAATATTTGGATATGTTATACATATATAAGTTGAGTATATGTCCATAAATTTTGAACCGTTAAAAATGAACGTATGATTTGTTATGAATTTTACGAGATGACTGGTTCAGAAATTGTTGGAGTTTCGGAATATATCATTTTGGTAGAAAATTCTAGAATTGGTGGACCCCACTCTTGGTTGGTAAAAAAATGTGCTGAGATTTTTATTCAAATGTGCTGGGTAGGAATAGTAGCAGGTAAAGCCATCAGGTTACAGGTTAAGTCTGCTTAGGCGTGCTAACATTTTCCTATAAATAGAGGGCTAAGTTAGAATTGAAAATCAAACCAGAATTCATAAGTTTTCTCTCTTTCTCTCTCTAGATTATTGAGTGTATTTTGTGAGTATTTAGATACTCTGTGAGTTTCTATTCATCAGTGCAAGTTTTCTTCAGCCTTATACCGATCAGAAGTACTGCTCTTTTGAGGTAAGGGATAGTAAGGGATTTTAAGGGTTGTTATGTTTTTCAGTTTTGTAATTTTTCTGACCTTCAAAAATTCTAAAAAAATTTGAAATGATATTTTGATGAGTTTTCTTGATTGTGTCCAAAAATAGTGATTTTTGGCTGTATAAATTAAGAGTTATGAATTTTATGAGAAAAGACTATTTTAAAAATAACCGCTTATAACTCCTTGTGGTTAACTCCAAAATTGATGAAATTTTTATTGGGAGTACATGTATATGATAGAAGTATACTCTGTGAATTTCAGAATTTTTAAATAAAAGTACAATTTTTGATAAATGTCTAAATATTCGGCTGTTTTGGCCATATAAAAAATAGTAAATGACTTTTAAAAATTCTGAGAAAAATATATGTTCACTATGAGACTATATTATGCTAAATCCCAGAAAAGAAATATTTTTGTAACTGATTTGGTATTTTTCATGAAAATAGTCTAGTTATGCGTAAATGAATTAAATATGTTATATGAAGTAAGAAAATTGGAAAATAGAATTTTATGACTTGAGAATCCTATATGAGGTATATGCAGATTTTTGATGAGGGTTTTGGTTATTGGTGATGAAATCTTATGAGTTTGACATTTTAAATAATTAAATACATTATTTTAGTAAAGTGTAAACAATTAAAACAAATTGTTTATAAATTTAAGAAATGTTATTCTTTCAATATCATTATATCGAAATATTGGTATAAATTTTATTGTGAAATTTTTACCTTTTTGAGTCGGAGTTACTATTCACGAGTTACTATTCACTAATTACTATTCATGGGCTATTATTCACGAGTTACTATTTATGACAAAATTGGTTTCTTTTTCTGACCAAATTATAGTTGAGTTATGAATATTTCTCTTGAGATTAAATCTATATATTGATTATATTGTTTTTATTATCATATATAATATTTTTATAACCCTGATGTTGAATTTCTCTTTCACTTGAGTGTAAAGATGGGTAAATTATTGGTATGATCGTGACTGAAAAATGTCTTTGGCCTGTAGTGTAAAGATGAATTGCTAACTGGTATGATCATGACCATTAAATTTATAATTGAATATCTTTAGCTTAAGTGTAAAGATGAATTGATTAACATGGTTATAATTATTATTTATATAAATTCTGAAATGATTATATATTTATTTGAGATATGAATATATTTGGCCTGTAGTGCAAATATGAACTGTTGATGAATATCTTTGGCCTGTAATGCAAAGATAAATTATTGATGAATATCTTTGGCCTGTAGTGCAAAGATGAATTATTGATGAATATCTTTGGTCTGTAGTACAAAGATGAATTGTTGATGAATATCTTTGGTCCGTAGTGCAAAGATGACATGTTGTTGAATATCTTTGGCCAGTAGTGCAAAGATAAACAGGTGTTGAGATGAACATGACCAACTGGTGATACAAATGAATATCTTTGGCCGTGGTGCATAGATGAAGTTATTAGTATGATTATGAACAGGAAATATAATTTAGTGTAATCATGATCTTTGATGTTTCAGGTAAAGATAGGTGATGAAAATTATCTTCGTCCTGGATGAGAAGAGGAATTTAGAACTACAGTTATGATTTTTAGTTATTCATATGATTGTGGACCAGAATTGTTGATTGATGTTACAGGGATAAAATATTGTTGGTGAATTTTTAACATGGAGAAGATAATAGACTTTATAGTCTATTTGACTCTTCTAATGGATTGCTCGTTCCGCTGCAACTATGGTTGAAATTTTTTATCATCTATCATATGTTCTAAATCTCTGATTTATTACTGATGAAGACTATTGATAATTTATTTATCTTTAGTCATGATATTCTTTACTGGGCTAGTTGTGATCACCCTTCTGTTCACAATTCCTTTCAGGTAATAAGTGTGTAGCTGGGTCGAGCGGGGGTAACAGGGGAATAGAACGGTGGTCATCATTTAGGAGTTATATTTGGTGAATCATCTAGGGTGAAGCGAACCCAACGTTTGAAGGGTGTTTGTCACTATCATACAAGATGTCTAATGACATACAACCTCGTATCATCATAAGACAGGATTGTGCTCATCCACTTGCTGAGTATATTTACGAGCACTACCTATATAATCTTGGTGTTTGTTTGAAGTATAATTCTCAATTAGAGACAGTGGAGATAATGATAAGTCAAGAGAAGACTCACCATTGAGAAGAATATGATAGTAATCTTCTCGTTTTTTTGGGGTATATTGGGTCAACCAAGGATAATTATTTGGCCATATGATATCTATCACAACCTAGAAGCATGGCCTCCCATGTACAAAGGTTTTCTTGAGCACTTCCCAAAGATTTTAATTTCTAAAATAATTTTTGACTATACCTTTATGTAAGGTGTCATTGTGAGGTGCTGTCCACGGTTGGGACATGAGTCACATTTTGTATATATTTGTATCCAAACTCACAGCATATGTGTTGTTGTATTTTGCACGATAATTGTTGTAATAAAGTTGTAGTTGTTTTCTGAACCATGTATTGGCGACTCAGAATAGGTTGGATGGAATGGACCTATTTTGGGGTTGTCACAGTTGGTATCAGAGCTTAGGGATATGATCTCTGGCGGAGATCGGGGAATAGAACTAGGAGGAGAGAGATGAGTAAATCATTCGCTAGTGTGTCCTACCTAAGCTTATTTGTTGGTCAGTCATAATATCGGGATATTATGTCAATGTTAATTTGTTCAATTAACCCTTGTTTTGAAGCTGTATTCTAGAATGATATCTGAAATACAGGAGATAATCAATGGAGAAATCGTGATGACAGGAAAGATGGAATCTGAAATGAAAGTAAGGTATTCTCAACTCTTTGAAATACCGGGTATGTAAATTTCGGGGACGAAATTTCATAAGGAAGGGAGATTGTAAGACCCCAAATTTTATGAAATAAAAGTATTTAATTTTTCTTATAATTACAATTCAGTAAATGGTTAAATTGATAACAAGTTAAAGTTAAGGGTAATATATGAAATTTTTCAAAATACGCAAGTGGTTATAAAATATTCATTGTTGTCGGGGAATATTCGTTTAGGTGTGGAATATTCTTTCTGTCGGGGAATATTTGTACGACAGCGCAGCCATTTATGGGCCCCATAACAGAATAACTGTCGGATGAAGAAAACGACAAATTTGAGTTTTTATAAATAACGGCGTAGTTGTTACCGTTAACACTGTTAGAATACCCGGTGGTTAAAATACAGTAATACGCGTTATTGCACAGTAGCACACGGTATTGCACAGTATTTTTGAAATTATTGATTCTTACGTAAGAAGACACTACTCAATAATTGTTACAGTAATTACTGTTCAATATTTTATTTTATTGATTCAATAATTGCTACGTTGAAATTTTATATTATTGTTGTTCAATAATTGTCACTGCATAGTATTTTCCATTATCAGATCAATAATTCATATTATTTGAATAATATTATTAGATAACATTATTGGCAATGTCTAGAAAGTTCTGTCTAAGGAGAGGTTTGGTCACCTAATTGCGCGCCAGTAAGGAGAAATCCTTATTGAAAAGCACCCTCTTTCCTGGAAACGGCCTGGTTGTCATAAATATGATTCTGTAATATTATTTGTGAATAATTAATTATTGATTCATATGATAAGGAAATATTTATTTTATGTGGATATAAATGAGGGATATATTTTTGTGGTTAAAAATGAAGGAGTTAATGTTAAGGTATTTTATCTGTATTTTTGTCGGAACGGAGGTATTGAAAATCAAATTAGGGTTTTTGAGATATTTTGCGAGGGTTATAATTTTTAATCCGACTGTTGGATCGTGGTAATATTTGGATATGTTATACATATATAAGTTGAGTATATGTCCATAAATTTTGAACCGTTAAAAATGAACGTATGATTTGTTATGAATTTTACGAGATGACTGGTTCAGAAATTGTTGGAGTTTCGGAATATATCATTTTGGTGGAAAATTCTAGAATTGGTGGACCCCACTCTTGGTTGGTGAAAAATGTGCTGAGATTTTTATTCAAATGTGGTGGGTAGGAATAGTAGCAGGTAAAGCCATCAGGTTACAGGTTAAGTCTGCTTAGGCGTGCTAACATTTTCCTATAAATAGAGGGCTAAGTTAGAATTGAAAATCACACCAGAATTCATAAGTTTTCTCTCTTTCTCTCTCTAGATTATTGAGTGTATTTTGTGAGTATTTAGATACTCTGTGAGTTTCTATTCATCGGTGCAAGTTTTCTTCAGCCTTATACCGATCAGAAGTACTGCTCTTTTGAGGTAAGGGATAGTAAAGGATTTTAAGGGTTGTTATGTTTTTCAGTTTTGTAATTTTTCTGACCTTCAAAAATTCTGAAAAAATTTGAAATGATATTTTGATGAGTTTTCTTGATTGTGTCCAAAAATGGTGATTTTTGGCTGTATGAATTAAGAGTTATGAATTTTATGAGAAAAGACTATTTTAAAAGTAACCGCTTATAACTCCTTGTGGTTAACTCCAAAATTGATGAAATTTTTATTGGGAGTACATGTATATGATAGGAGTGTACTCTGTGAATTTCAGAATTTTTAGATAAAAGTATAATTTTTGATAAATGTCTAAATATTCGGCTGTTTTGGCCATATGAAAAATAGTAAATGACTTTTAAAAATTCTGAGAAAAATATATGTTCACTATGGGACTATATTATGCTAAATTCCAGAAAAGAAATATTTTTGGAACTGATTTGGTATTTTTCATGAAAATAGTCTAGTTATGAGTAAATGAATTAAATATGTTATATGAAGTAAGAAAATTGGAAAATAGAATTTTATGACTTGAGAATCCTATATGAGGTATATGCAGATTTTTGATGAGGGTTTTGGTTATTGGTGATGAAATCTTATGAGTTTGACATTTTAAAATAATTAAATACATTATTTTAGTAAAGTGTAAACAATTAAAACAAATTGTTTATAAATTTAAGAAATGTTATTCTTTCAATATCATTATATCGAAATATTGGTATAAATTTTATTGTGAAATTTTTACCTTTTTGAGTCAGAGTTACTATTCACGAGTTACTATTCACTAATTACTATTCATGGGCTATTATTCACGAGTTACTATTTATGACAAAATTGGTTTCTTTTTCTGACCAAATTATAGTTGAGTTATGAATATTTCTCTTGAGATTAAATCTATATATTGATTATATTATTTTTATTATCATATATAATATTTTTATAACCCTAATGTTGAATTTCTCTTTCACTTGAGTGTAAAGATGGGTAAATTATTGGTATGATCGTGACTGAAAAATGTCTTTGGCCTGTAGTGTAAAGATGAATTGCTAACTGGTATGATCATGACCATTGAATTTATAATTGAATATCTTTAGCTTAAGTGTAAAGATGAATTGATTAACATGGTTATAATTATTATTTATATAAATTCTGAAATGATTATATATTTATTTGAGATATGAATATATTTGGCCTGTAGTGCAAATATGAACTGTTGATGAATATCTTTGGCCTGTAGTGCAAAGATGAATTATTGATGAATATCTTTGGCCTGTAGTACAAAGATGAATTGTTGATGAATATCTTTGGTCCGTAGTGCAAAGATGACATGTTGTTGAATATCTTTGGCCAGTAGTGCAAAGATGAACAGGTGTTGAGATGAACATGACCAACTGGTGATACAAATGAATATCTTTGGCCGTGGTGCATAGATGAAGTTATTAGTATGATTATGAACAGGAAATATAATTTAGTGTAATCATGATCTTTGATGTTTCAGGTAAAGATAGGTGATGAAAATTATCTTCGTCCTGGATGAGAAGAGGAATTTAGAACTACAGTTATGATTTTTAGTTATTCATATGATTGTGGACCAGAATTGTTGATTGATGTTACAGGGATAAAATATTGTTGGTGAATTTTTAACATGGAGAAGATAATAGACTTTATAGTCTATTTGACTCTTCTAATGGATTGCTCGTTCCGCTGCAACTATGGTTGAAAATTTTTATCATCTATCATATGTTCTAAATCTCTGATTTATTACTGATGAAGACTATTGATAATTTATTTATCTTTAGTCATGATATTCTTTACTGAGCTAGTTGTGATCACCCTTCTGTTCACAATTCCTTTCAGGTAATAAGTGTGTAGCTGGGTCGAGCGGGGGTAACAGGGAATAGAACGGTGGTCATCATTTAGAGTTATATTTGGTGAATCATCTAGGGTGAAGCGAACCCAACGTTTGAAGGGTGTTTGTCACTATCATACAAGATGTCTAATGACATACAACCTCGTGTCATCATAAGACAGGATTGTGCTCATCCACTTGCTGAGTATATTTACGAGCACTACCTATATAATCTTGGTATTTGTTTGAAGTATAATTCTCAATTAGAGACAGTGGAGTTAATGATAAGTCAAGAGAAGACTCACCATTGAGAAGAATATGATAGTAATCTTCTCGTTTTTTTTGGGGTATATTGGGTCAACCAAGGATAATTATTTGGCCATATGATATCTATCACAACCTAGAAGCATGGCCTCCCATGTACAAAGGTTTTCTTGAGCACTTCCCAAAGATTTTAATTTCTAAAATAATTTTTGACTATACCTTTATGTAAGGTGTCATTGTGAGGTGCTGTCCACGGTTGGGACATGAGTCACATTTTGTATATATTTGTATCCAAACTCACAGCATATGTGTTGTTGTATTTTGCACGACAATTGTTGTAATAAAGTTGTAGTTGTTTTCTGAACCATGTATTGGCGACTCAGAATAGGTTGGATGGAATGGACCTATTTTGGGGTTGTCACAGTTGGTATCAGAGCTTAGGGATATGATCTCTGGCGGAGATCGGGGAATAGAACTAGGAGGAGAGAGATGAGTAAATCCTTCGCTAGTGTGTCCTACCTAAGCTTATTTGTTGGTCAGTCATAATATCGGGATATTATGTCAATGTTAATTTGTTCAATTAACCCTTGTTTTGAAGCTGTATTCTAGAATGATATCTGAAATACAGGAGATAATCAATGGAGAAATCGTGATGACAGGAAAGATGGAATCTGAAATGAAAGTAAGGTATTCTCAACTCTTTGAAATACCGGGTATGTAAATTTCGGGGACGAAATTTCATAAGGAAGGGAGATTGTAAGACCCCAAATTTTATGAAATAAAAGTATTTAATTTTTCTTATAATTACAATTCAGTAAATGGTTAAATTGATAACAAGTTAAAGTTAAGGGTAATATATGAAATTTTTCAAAATACGCAAGTGGTTATAAAATATTCATTGTTGTCGGGGAATATTCGTTTAGGTGTGGAATATTCTTTCTGTCGGGGAATATTTGTACGACAGCGCAACCATTTATGGGCCCCATAACAGAATAACTGTCGGATGAAGAAAACGACAAATTTGAGTTTTTATAAATAACGGCGTAGTTGTTACCGTTAACACTGTTAGAATACCCAGTGGTTAAAATACAGTAATACGCGTTATTGCACAGTAGCACACGGTATTGCACAGTATTTTTGAAATTATTGATTCTTACGTAAGAAGACACTACTCAATAATTGTTACAGTAATTACTGTTCAATATTTTATTTTATTGATTCAATAATTGCTACGTTGAAATTTTATATTATTGTTGTTCAATAATTGTCACTGCATAGTATTTCCCATTATCAGATCAATAATTCATATTATTTGAATAATATTATTAGATAACATTATTGGCAATGTCTAGAAAGTTCTGTCTAAGGAGGGGTTTGGTCACCTAATTGCGCGCCAGTAAGGAGAAATCCTTATTGAAAAGCACCCTCTTTCCTGGAAACGGCCTGGTTGTCATAAATATGATTCTGTAATATTATTTGTGAATAATTAATTATTGATTCATATGATAAGGAAATATTTATTTTATGTGGATATAAATGAGGGATATATTTTTGTGGTTAAAAATGAAGGAGTTAATGTTAAGGTATTTTATCTGTATTTTTGTCGGAACGTAGGTATTAAAAATCAAATTAGGGTTTTTGAGATATTTTGTGAGGGTTATAATTTTTAATCCGACTGTTGGATCGTGGTAATATTTGGATATGTTATACATATATAAGTTGAGTATATGTCCATAAATTTTGAACCGTTAAAAATGAACGTATGATTTGTTATGAATTTTACGAGATGACTGGTTCAGAAATTGTTGGAGTTTCGGAATATATCATTTTGGTGGAAAATTCTAGAATTGGTGGACCCCACTCTTGGTTGGTGAAAAAATGTGCTGAGATTTTTATTCAAATGTGCTGGGTAGGAATAGTAGCAGGTAAAGCCATCAGGTTACAGGTTAAGTCTGCTTAGGCGTGCTAACATTTTCCTATAAATAGAGGGCTAAGTTAGAATTGAAAATCACACCAGAATTCATAAGTTTTCTCTCTTTCTCTCTCTAGATTATTGAGTGTATTTTGTGAGTATTTAGATACTCTGTGAGTTTCTATTCATCAGTGCAAGTTTTCTTCAGCCTTATACCGATCAGAAGTACTGCTCTTTTGAGGTAAGGGATAGTAAGGGATTTTAAGGGTTGTTATGTTTTTCAGTTTTGTAATTTTTCTGACCTTCAAAAATTCTGAAAAAATTTGAAATGATATTTTGATGAGTTTTCTTGATTGTGTCCAAAAATGGTGATTTTTGGCTGTATGAATTAAGAGTTATGAATTTTATGAGAAAAGACTATTTTAAAAGTAACCGCTTATAACTCCTTGTGGTTAACTCCAAAATTGATGAAATTTTTATTGGGAGTACATGTATATGATAGGAGTGTACTCTGTGAATTTCAGAATTTTTAGATAAAAGTATAATTTTTGATAAATGTCTAAATATTCGGCTGTTTTGGCCATATGAAAAATAGTAAATGACTTTTAAAAATTCTGAGAAAAATATATGTTCACTATGGGACTATATTATGCTAAATTCCGGAAAAGAAATATTTTTGTAACTGATTTGGTATTTTTCATGAAAATAGTCTAGTTATGCGTAAAGGAATTAAATATGTTATATGAAGTAAGAAAATTGGAAAATAGAATTTTATGACTTGAGAATCCTATATGAGGTATATGCAGATTTTTGATGAGGGTTTTGGTTATTGGTGATGAAATCTTATGAGTTTGACATTTTAAAATGATTAAATATATTATTTTAGTAAAGTGTAAACAATTAAAACAAATTGTTTATAAATTTAAGAAATGTTATTCTTTCAATATCATTATATCGAAATATTGACATGGATTTTATTGTGAAATTTTTACCTTTTTGAGTCGGGGTTACTATTCACGGGTTACTATTCACGAGTTACTATTCATGGATTACTATTCACGAGTTACTATTCATGACAAAATTGGTTTCTTTTTCTGACCAAATTATAGTTGAGTTATGAATATTACTCTTGAGATTAAATCTATATGTTGATTATATTATTTTTATTATCATATATAACATTTTTATAACCTTGATGTTGAATTTCTCTTTCACTTGAGTGTAAAGATGGGTAAATTATTGGTATGATCGTGACTGAAAAATGTCTTTGGCCTGTAGTGCAAAGATGAATTGCTAACTGGTATGATCATGACCATTGAATTTATAATTGAATATCTTTAGCTTAAGTGTAAAGATGAATTGATTAACATGGTTATAATTATTGTTTATATAAATTCTGAAATGATTATATATTTCTTTGAGATATGAATATATTTGGCCTGTAGTGCAAATATGAACTGTTGATGAATATCTTTGGCCTGTAGCGCAAAGATAAATTATTGATGAATATCTTTGGCCTGTAGTGCAAAGATGAATTATTGATGAATATCTTTGGCCTGTAGTACAAAGATGAATTGTTGATGAATATCTTTGGTCCGTAGTGCTAAGATGACATGTTGTTGAATATCTTTGGCCAGTAGTGCAAAGATGAACATGTGTTGAGATGAACATGACCAACTGGTGATACAAATGAATATCTTTGGCCGTGGTGCAAAGATGAAGTTATTAGTATGATTATGAACAGGAAATGTGATTTGGTGTAACCATGATCTTTGATGTTTCAGGTAAAGATAGGTGATGAAAATTATCTTCGTCCTGGATGAGAAGAGGAATTTAGAACTACAGTTATGATTATTAGTTATTCATATGATTGTGGACCAGAATTGTGGATTGATGTTACAGGGATAAAATATTGTTGGTGGATTTTTAACATGGAGAAGATAATAGACTTTATAGTCTATTTGACTCTTCTAATGGATTGCTCGTTCCGCTGCAACTATGGTTGAAAATTTTTATCATCTACCATATGTTCTAAATCTCTGATTTATTACTGATGAAGACTATTGATAATTTATTTATCTTTAGTCATGATATTTTTTACTGGGCTAGTTGTGCTCACCCTTCTGTTCACAATTCCTTTCAGGTAATAAGAGTGTAGCTGGATCAAGCGGGGGTAACAGGGGAATCGAACGGTGGTCATCATTTAGGAGTTATATTTGGTGAATCATCTAGGGTGAAGCGAACCCATCGTTTGAAGGGTGTTTTACCACTATCATACAAGATGTCTAATGACATACAATCTCGTGTCATCATAAAACAGGATTGTGCTCATCCACTTGCTGAGTATATTTACGAGCACTACCTATATAATCTTGATGTTTGTTTGAAGTATAATTCTCAATTAGAGACAGTGGAGATAATGACAAGTCAAGAGAAGACTCACCATTGGGAAGAATATGATAGTAATCTTATCGTTTTTTATGGGGTATATTGGGTCAACCAAGGATAATTATGTGGCCATATGATATCTATCACAACCTAGAAGCATGGCCTCCCATGTACAAAGGTTTCCTTGAGCACTTCCCAAATATTCTAATTTCTAAAACAGTTTTTGACTATACCTTTATGTAAGGTGTCATTGTGAGGTGCTGTCCACGGTTGGGACATGAGTCACATTTGGTATATATTTGTATCCAAACTCACAGCATATGTGTTGTTGTATTTTGCACGATAATTGTTGTAATAAAGTTGTAGTTATTTTCTGTACCATGTATTTGGCGACTCAGAATAGGTTGGATGGAATGTACCTATTTTGGGGTTGTCACAGGAATCATTTAGTTATTAAAACTAAATTATTCCACAAGAATATAAATTAGTTATAAAAACTAAAATATTCTCTTCTGCAAGTACCTGGAGCGGCCAACTCCTTTGTACCCTATATTATGCATAATACTCAATAATAGCGCATAGGTCGATTTACGACATTAAAATTTTGTTCATCTCAGTCTTACATCACGAGTCCGTACCACAACAATAAGGTTTGGATTACTTTCAAAGAAATAATATGATTTCAATAATTAATAACAATACTAATCTAGCCGAAATCAATGGCATAGATCTTCCAATAACAATTCAGTTCATAATAAATAGAACATTTCATGATTTCATAAATATTAGTCTTGCCAAAATAATTAGCTGAGACATGATTTATAAATAGTTCAAATAATAGAACAAGAATCAATTGCACTACGTGCGAATTACAATAATCATTATAGATGTGAATAACTATCAATAATTATTCACTACCATGCTTGAAAAATAGTAACTCAAGTTGAGTTAGGAAACTTGCCTGATTCGTTGACTACTGCTACGTAATTTAAGTTAACTTCTATTGTAAGACCTATCATTGATAAAATCGATCTCTTAATTAGCATCACATATCTTACTCATAGCAATTTCACATGAAATCACATAACCAATCATTAGTGAGTACATTATACTATCTTAGACTTAACATTTACTCGTTCATTTATAAGTTCGTAATATAACTTGACAACTATTTATGAACTCAGTAGACTTAATATATCATTTCAGTTTCTATTTCAGCAAACTAAAATAAAACTGACTTCACTTCCTGACATTTCAATTTCCCTTTTCAGCAACCTGAAATGTTCATTTCGGGAAGCTGAAATATACTATTCACGAAAATATGAAATCAGCTTATTCTTTTCTAATCTTTTGGCCAATCATATATACATATATTCTATACACAAAAAGTATTTTTCTGGAATTTTTCAACTCCCTCAAGTATTTTTCAAAAATCAATTTCTAGTTAATTCCTTAAGAAATTAGCTACCTCATACTTAACTCCAAAAATTCCCAACTCTTGGCGAGATCTTACACATGTTAACGTGAGCTTACAGTTTAAATTTCAAGGCCATCGGAGTTATACAACTCCGGTTATAGCAATTTTTGTCAGGAAAACAAAAAAATTGAAATAGTCATAACTTGCTCAATTTAAGTCGGAATGAGCTCATTTTTGGACACAACCTACTTTATCCCATATATTTTCATCCCCCAAAAGGCCGGATTTTATCTCATTAAATAAGTGGCCAAAACAACCCTTCCAATATTTTGGGCAGCAGCTTTTTAAACATTTTCTTATATTTCATCCTTTACCAAAATCATTCCACACGAAAATCTACAAATCCTTTTTCAGTGATTTCACTTGAATATATTAGAAGACTCATATATCTAACTCCAAAAATTGACCACACTCAAAAATTCAAAGTAGAATGAGAGATATGGTCGTTTCCATATCATACTTTGTTTTCTCAAAAATCTGTTTTTCAACTCTTTATGTTTTGTATGAAAACTTTCATGATCTCTCATAAAACCAACATAACTCATCATATTAACTCAAAATAACTCATATACTCATGGATCTAACATGATCCATGGTTTAATTCACCAAATAATCAACAAACACAAGATCAAACACAACAAAAGCAAAGCAAAATTTTATTTTCAATCTTTTGAAAAACCTAACTCATATTTCTTAGTTTAGATTCCACTTTTGAACTACAAAAGAGTTGGATCTAAACATAAAACACTTTTAAACACCAAGATCTAAGGTTTTAAGCCTCAAGATCATAGTTTTACAAAAATCAAAACTCAAATCATCACAAAGAGAAATTAAACTATAAAAGTAGGGATTTCTTTATACCTTCTATTGATTCCTCTTCTTCTTCTTCCTAATACTTAGATTATGGAACTTAGAAACTTAAAAAACTATCCCTCTCTCTTATTCTCTCTTGACCGAAGTCTCTCTTTGCTCTCTCTCTCTCTCTTTCTCTCTCTCTTACTTTGTTTTGATAGCTAACTTAGAAAATAAAATGAAAGAAAGAACAAAATAGTTTTTTGTTAGTAAATTAAGTATAGATATATTATGTATATCTATAATCATCATCCAATGTCTCACTCTTCCTCTCTCTTCTTATCATTATAAGCTTGCTTGCACTCTTGGTTTAACTTGTGGGTTGGATTAAAAAGATAAGAATGAGACCAAAGCTTGACACCTAGCAAGTTAGTCACCTACTAAAGCAATATAATGATTACATGTCTCCCCCTTTCTCCCCTCTATGTAAATTTCTGCCATGATGGCCTTCTTGGGCCCTTTTTTATTGTCTTTTAAGCTCCATTTAGCTTACTTAATGGTCCAAAAAGGTTCCCTCCCAATTAGGCTAAGTGTTGGGCCAATCAATTAATTACTAAGGCTAGAAATTCTAATTCTTTGGGCTTGAAATTCAACACAGTCCAATACTTTTAATTTTTTATCCATTTCCCATTATTTAATTAGGGTTCCCTTACACACATTAGTAAGTTAATTTCTTACTCATATATCTTTAATTTCATAACTCAATTAGACTTGCTATTCTTAGGTTATAAAATTAATTAATTGAGATGTATAAAATAAATCTCTTAGGATTAGTATATCTTTTTAAATACTATCATTCTCTTAAATTATAACCCATTAGGTTATTTAATTATCATACATAATATATGTATTAGGTTACATAACTTTATTCTTCATCTCTTTACAAAATAAATGTACACACATTATAAAATACATATTTACGCAAGCACGTACCTAATTCACATATGTCCTAACATATTTCTCCTAGTTTATTAACTTATTATCACAAATTGACTTAATAAGTTATAAACACATACATACCCATATCAATATTCAATTACTTAAGGATTGTAAATCCTTTTAGTTTAGTAATCAAGGCTAACATTCAAGCTATGTTAATTTCTTACATAACTTTCATTACTCTTCCTTGAAAATGATTAATTATACTTCTTAGTTAAAAAAAATTAACTATCTAGCTTAATTATCATATACACTTATATGATTCAAGTACTTTCTCTTTTAAAAAAAAATTATTCAAAAATTTTGAATTATGTGAAATTCTGGGTTCTCACAGGCAGCACTGCATTTCTCTCTCTCTCGAATATTTATCAGATAGCTTAGCTTAGATTATTTTTCTCTTTTCTTTTGTACTTTCTCTCTCTAGTTCTTAGTTGATGTCTGTAAATATAGATTAGGTAGATTAGGGAGAAGTTTGGCTTTTCTTTGGAGCACAAGAGCAACGAGCGACACGGATTGGAAAGCTTGAAAGAAGCGGATTGCGTGGAGATTGAAGGTGCTTTGACAGAGTTTCTTCTATCCATTTATCCTCTCTGATTTTGTAATCTATAAATGTTGTATTATTTGCTACTTGTATTTGGTTTATTAACTATGAACTGAATATTGGCTCTAAGGTTATAATGGATCCCTTTGCTATTTGAATTGACTGTCTTTATCTCTTTGGTTGGCACCATATGATTTGGTTTAATATATTTGTGCTTTATAATTCTCGCTAAGACATTAGTAATGATTTTGGTAATCTACATGATATCGACAGAAGAATTGTAGATTTACACCTAAATATAATAACATGTGATTGTGGGTTTCGACTGCATAAGTTGTGCGTAGAATAGACATATCTCTGTGCGCCACTGCGACCTGATGAGAACTTATGCTTAAATCCTTGTTATGATTGATTTGCATAGACATGTGTAGGATTGCATTTAGCTTGGACGTTCTTTTCTATTCTATTCCCTTTAGGGTGGATCTGGAGAGGTTATGTTTGTGCATACCTCGACAGAGGTGCATTAGCACATGTGCGTTCTCGGTCGACAAATTGTCGTGACCATTAAGACCAAAGAGAGAAAGGGTAGCTAGTTTGATGAAACATAACACGCCAGGTGTTCGACAGAATGATTGTGTGGGGGTGATGTTGTGACCTTAGCTTGTAATTCCTTAGATTTCCATTCGTTATCCATTTACTTGCTTTGTTAAGTAGTATAATTAGATTAATCACCCTTCCATTTACTGCTGTTCGAATAAGACTTTAGCGATAAACAATCGGTACTTGGTAAATATTAGTCATAGTTTCTCGTGGGTACGACACACTTCTTATCACTGTATTACTTGTTAGACCGCGTATACTTGCGCGTGTTTAGTAATCGGTATTCCGACCAATAATACCCAAGATTTAACCCCTTAACCATCTTCTTAACTTCATAGTAACTCGCGAGCAAGGTATTATCCTTAGGTAAGAACTCTCTGAAAATAGCAAGCAAATCATTGAATCCTCTCTCACTACAGTCATGCTCATTCTTGTAGTGTAAAAGCTTCGTCACTGCAGAAAGCCTGGTGTGCTTGTCGTGTTCAGGATACAAATGGGGTCCCTGATTCAGATAGCATCTTGTAGAAGGCAGCTGCTGAATCATTTGGCTTTTGTTCATGATCAGCACTGCTTGACGCAGGCTCATTTTCAGCCCAGTCAATATTCGTAGGGCCATACGCATCTACCAACATCTCCACGACATCATAGTTATCTGACTGGTCTACAGTACTGTCTGACAGTTCTCTAAACTCAACTAATTTCCCGTGATGAATCCATACCGAATACCCATCCACAAATCCACGTGAATATAAGTCAAATTTCACATCATCGGCAGTATTCCATATCATGTTCTTACACTTGAGACACGGGCATCTCATCTTTTTGTTCAGATCATCAGCATGTTCTATTGCTTTATTCATAAAATTAGACACCCCGTCACGGTACGCATCAACTAATCCCCTCCCATCAATCTTTATCCTACAGTACATTCAACTCTGGTCGGCATCCATCTTTAATTGAAGAAAATACCCAATTAGATCAAGAATAATCATGAATGTGGTCCAAGCATGAATTTAGTTTACCTATTTTATATCTCCACTCTACAGGGGTTAGACTTCTATCCCGTTCCTGGATGCGTCTCCTCACTAGTGCCAATCTTAAGCACGTTTCTACTATTTTTAGAAATTTTTAGCAGCACCTCCACATGGTCTCCAAGTACACGAAATAGACCAAGAAAACTTAGTCTAAGTATGCACTCGGAGAACATGTAGAGACACCAGCTGAAAGTTTCTCAAAATTTATAAAAACGCACACAGTTCATTGGCACCGACCTAAGTGAGAGACATAATATCTAGTAACAGTCCCAAACTGGGGACTATTCGACATTCACTCCTAATAAGTGAATGTCGAACGGGTTTCTAAGTTGACACCTCCAAAGCATGTATGTCTTCATCAAGATAAACTAAGTATATCATTTGCTTAGTTTGAGCGATATGATCTGGTTCCCATATTTTTTTATGGGAACCAGATCATATCATTCAAAGTAAGCAAATGCTACTTGGTTTATTTTGCCAATGAAAAACTAAGTAAGTGCTACTTAGTTTATTGAAAATTTCACCCCAACTAAGCAAATGCTACTTAGTTATATTGCATCCCTACTAAACAAATGTTACTTAGTTATTAGTTGTATTTAATTGTATTTTATTTTATTGTATTGTATTTTATTTAATTTTGATTTTATTTAACTAAGTAAGTGCTACTCAGTTTAATTATATTTATTTTATATTATATTATATTAAATTAAATTAAGTCAATTTTTTTTGAATTTAATTTAATTTGTATTATCTTAAATTAAATCATATTTTTATTTTATTTTATTGTATTTTATTTAATTTTGATTTTATTTAACTAAGTAAGTGCTACTCAGTTTAATTATATTTATTTTGTATTATATTATATTAAATTAAATTAAGTCAATTTTTTTTAATTTAATTTAATTTGTATTTGTATTATCTTAAATTAAATCATATTTTTATTTTATTTTATTGTATTTTATTTAATTTTGATTTTATTTAACTAAGTAAGTACTATTCAGTTTAATTATATTTATTTTGTAGTATATTATTTTAAATTAAATTAAGTCAATTTTTTTTAATTTAATTTAATTTAATTTGTATTATCTTAAATTAAATCATATTTTTATTTTATTTTCTTTTATTTTAAATTATTTATTTGAATTTAATTTAATTTATTTGTATTTGTATTATATTACATTATAATATTTAATTTATTTAAATTTTATTATATTAAATTAATTAAATTTAATTAATTTAAATTTAATTTGTATTATATTATATCATATTTTTTATTTTATTTTAAATTTAATTAAATTTTTATTATATTATATAATTTAATTTTAAATAATTTATTTAAATTTTACTATCTTAAATTAAATTAAGTCAATTTTTTATTTTATTTAATTAAACAAAATTTCTATTATATTATATAATTTAATTTATTTAAATTGTATTTTAGTATTGAGAAACTATTAACTATACATTAATATAATAAAAAGGACGCACATAAATTGCAATTGATGAATTCTGACAGAATTCCGTCGGATATAACAAATATGTCACTGTGAGAAACAAAATACCTACAAATTTTCAGACCCAAATTACATACCCACAAATTTTGAGAACAAACAATACCAGTATAACATTAGGGCATGAACAAACTTATGCAGATTCATAGCATTATAAATTACATAGCAATTTATATAACTCAATCAGGGAATGGACACAATATGTACCAACAGTTTTTCAGACCCAAAGCAGCCAACAAAATACATAGCAGTTTATGTAACACAATTTGCAAAATTAAGGCATAGATTTAAAAGCATAATAATCAAAATCAAATGGCAATTCATCAAATATACCTGATTAACTTGAAAATTTAACAAACAAATGAAAGTGCGCTACCAATTTGAGAAGAAATCGGCCGGAGCTGTAAGACCCCGAATTTTATGAAATAAAAGTATTTAATTTTTCTTATAATTACTATTCAGTAAATTGTTAAATCGATAAAAGTTAAAGTTAAGGGTGATATATGAAATTTTTTTCAAAATACGCAAGTGGTTATAAAATATTCATTGTTGTCGGGGAATATTCGTTTAGTCGTGGAATATTCTTTCTGTCGGAGAATATTCGTACGACGGCGCAGCCATTTGTAGGCCCCATAACAGAATAACTGTCGGATGAAGAAAACGATAAATTTGAGTTTTTATAAATAACGGCGTAGTTATTACCGTTAACACTGTTGGAATACCTGGTGGTTAAAATACAGTAATACGCGTAGTTGCACAGTAGCACACGGTTTTGCACAGTATTTTTGAATTATTGATCCTTACGTAAGTTGACACTACTCAATAATTGTTATAGTAGTTACTGTTCAATATTTTATTTTATTGATTCAATAATTGCTGTGTTGATATTTTATATTATTTTGTTTCAATAATTGTTACTGCACAGTATTTTCCATTATCAGATCAATAATTCATATTATTTGAATAATATTATTAGATAATATTATTGATAATGTCTAGAAAGTTCTGTCTAAGAAAATATTTGGTCACCTAATTGCGCGCCAGTAAGGAGAAATCCTTATTGAAAAGCCCCCTCTTTCCTGGGAACTGACTGGTTGTTATTATTGTGATTTTGTAATATTATTTGTGAATAATTAATTATTGATCTATATGATAATGAAATATTTATTTGATGTGGATATAAATGATGAATTTATTTATGTGGTTATAAATGAAGGAATTAATGTTGAGTTATTTTATCGGTATTTTTGTCGGATTGGAGGTATTAAAAAATTAAATCAGTGTTCTTACAGCTTTATTGTGTGAGTTATAATTTTTAATCTGACCGTTGGATCGTTGTGATTTTTGGATATGTTATACATATATAAGTTGAGTATATGTTCACAAATTTTGAACCGTTAAAATAAACGAATGATTTGTTATGAATTTTAAGAAGTGACTGATTCGAAAATTAGGTTTATAAATGATTTTGGTAGAAAATTTTAAAAATGAGTGGGCCCCACTTTTGGTTGTTGGGGAAGATGGCTAATTTTTGATAGGTAGAATAGTAGCAGGTAAAGCCATCAGGTAGCAGGTCAAGTCTGCTTCGGCGTGCTAACATTTTCCTATATATAGAGGGCTAAGTTAGAATTGAAAATCACACCAGAATTCATAGGTTTTCTCTCTTTTTTTCTCTAGATTATCGAGTGTATTTTGTGAGTATTTAGATACTTGGTGAGTTGCTATTCATCAGTGCAAGTTTCCTTCAGCGTCATATCCGATATCCAGTCAGAAGTGCTGCTCTTTTGAGGTAAGGGATAGTAAGGGATTGTAAAGGATGGTAAGGGATGTTATTTTCTTCTTATATGATATTATTTTCTTCAATATCATTATGCCGAATTATTGATATAAGTTTTATTGTGAAATTTCTACCTTTTTGTGTCGGAGTTGCTATTCACGTATACGGCACTATTCACGTATACGACACTATTTATGTATATGGCACTATTTACGTATATGACATTATTTACGTATACAGTACTATGTACGAATACGGAGTACTATTCATGAGTTACTATTCATGAGCTACTATTCACGAGCTACTACGAGCTACTATTCACGGGTACTATTCACGACAAAATTAATTTCTTTTTCTGACCAAATATTCGTTGATTTATGAATATTGCTCTTGAAATTAAATACAGTTGTTGATCATATTATTTTTATTATCATATATAACATTTTTATAATCCTGATGATGAAATTTCTCTTTGACTTGAGTGTAAAGATGAGTAGATTATTGGTATGATCGTGACTATGGGTTCTCTTTGGCCAGTAGTGCAAAGTTGAATTGTTGAATGGTATGATCATGACTATTGAATTTATAATTGAATATCTTTAGCTTAAGTGCAAAGGTAAATTGATCAACATGGTTATAATTATTGTTTATATAAATGATTATATATTGCTTTGAGATATGAATATCTTTGGCCTGTAGTGCAAAGATAATCTGTTGTTGAATATCTTTGGCCTGTAGTGCAAAGATGATCTGTTGTTCTTTGATCTGTTGTTGAATATCTTTGGCATGTAGTGCAAAGATGATCTGTGGTTGAATATCTTTGGCATGTAGTGCAAAGATGATCTGTGGTTGAATATCTTTGGCCAGTAGTGCAAAGATGAACTGTTGACGAATATCGTTGGCCCGTAGTGCAAAGATGAATTTATTAGTATGATTATGAACAGGAACTGTGATTTGGTATAACCATGATCTTTGATGTTTCAGGTAAAGACATGTGATGAAAATTATCTTCGTCTTGGATGCGAAGAGGAATTTAGAATCACAATTATGATTATGAGTTATTTATATGATTGTGGACCAAAACTGTTGATTGATATTACAGGGATAAAACATTGTTGATGAATTTTTAACATGGAGAAGATAATAGATTTTATGGTCTATTTGACTCTTCTAATGCATTGCTCGTTCCGCTGCAACTATGGTTAAAATTTTTTATCATTTACCATATGTTCTAAATCTCTGATTTATTACTGATGAAGGCTATTGATAATTTATTTATCTTTAGTCATGATATTCTTTACTGGGCTAGTTGAGCTCACCATTTTGCTTCACAATTCTTTTCAAGTAATAAGAGTGTAGCTGGGTCGAACGAGGGTAACAGGAAAATAGAACGGTGGTCATCATTTAGTAGTTATATTTGGTGAATCATATAGGGTGAGGCGAACCCAACGTTGGAAGGGTGTTTTGTCACTATCATATAAGATGTCTAATGACATACAACCTCGTGTCATCATAAGACACGGTTGTGCACATCCACTTGCTGAGTATATCTACGAGCACTACCTATATAATCTTGGTGTTTGTTTGAAGTATAATTCTCAATTAGAGGCAGTGGAGATAATGATATGTCAAGAGAAGACTCACTACTGGAATGAATATGATAGTAATCTTCTCGTTTTTCTTTGGGGTCTATTGGGTCAACCAAGGATAATTCTGTGCACATATGATATCTATCATAACCTAGACGCATGGCCTCCCATGTACGAAGGTTTCCTTGAGCACTTCTCAAAGATTTTAATTTCTAAAACAGTTAGTGACTGTACCTTTATGTAATGTATCAATGTGAGGTGCTGTCCATAGTTGGGACATGAGTCACAGTTGGTAATAAAACTCACAGTATATGTGTTGTTGTATTTTGCACGATAATTGTTGTAATAAAGTTGTATTTGTTTCTGTACCATGTATTTGGCGACATAGAATGGGTGATGTATACCTATTTTGGGGGCGTCACAGGAGCTGCTTGAAATGGCCGGAATTGGCCGGAACTACTTGACCGGAGCAGCTTGGTCGGCCAGAAGGTGGCGCCAGCGTCGGTCGGAGCTGCTTCAGGCGGCCGGAGAGGAAGAGAGATCGTGAGAGAGAGAGAGCAGACGTGAGAGTGTGAGAGGGAAAGAGGCAAAAATGAAATGAGGGGAGCGTATCATTCTGTTAGGTTTTAAAAGATAAAATCGACGGACTTCCGTCGATCTTATGTCCGTCGGTTTTAAGCTAACTTCGACTGAATTCCGTCGATTGTAACGTGATATTCAGTCGACCGTAGTGTTGGTTCTGGCGGGAGAGTTTGGCGCCATGCTGGGTTGTGTTTTCGACAGAAGTCCGTCGGAAATACGTTATGTACGACCGAACTATTCTCGACTGAAGAATAAGTCAGAAATAGTCTAATATCGACTGAATGTATTCCGTCGGAGTTAATTCCGTCGGAGATAAACCATTTTCTTGTAGTGAATTGCTCTTAGATTTGGGCCCCAATGTATGCCCTACTTTTGTGGAAGGGAGATGACCTAGCGAAGATTTGGTTCGAATTCACACGCGCACCGCCACTGATTTTATTTATTTAATTATATTATCAAAATTGTGTCGTTTTGAGAAGTAATATCTGCTAAAAGGGTATCAGCCTAAACAGACGGTCTAAAATTACGTCGTTTTACTAAGCCTAAAACTACGACGTTTTGATTTATTTGAAATAAATTAATATATATATATATATATATATATATATATATATATATAATATATATATATATATATATATATATATATATATATATAGTTTTCTTTGAGACATATAACATATATTATGAACATACTTTTAATTACGTATGAGAGAGAGAGTAAACGTTGCACGGGAGGAACGGTTTTGGTTAATGCTCTAATAGTCTAATGTATGCTTTTTGAATAGTAGAGAAAAAAAGGATTTTTGAATAGAAGAGAAAAAAAGGAAAAATTTTATGCTAACATAAAAATTGGAGATTAGTCTTTTATAATTTTATTTATTTGTATTTTTATATTAAAAATTATATATAAATAAATAAAATTATAAAACGGTCCAATTATCATGTTGATAGGGAAAAGTTCAAAAAAAGAAAAGAAAAAGATAAGTAGCAGTAGTAGTACACAGTTGGATGCAACTTTTGTTTGTTTGTTTTTGACCACTTTCCCACTCTAAGCTTTTGTATTGAATTGAATTGAATGCATGGATGAGTTTTTCTATTCTGTTTTCTTCTGATTTTGTATGCGTAATAAACCGTTTCGCTTTTTAGCGGGACGATAATTTTCCGTTACACACACACGTGCGGATCGATCGTCGCCGAACACGTGTACGGCTCCCCCATTTGCTGTTAGAATGGCGAAACCTTAGCTAGAGCTCAGAGTTAAAAGTAGCAAAATGTCCATGAAATCATTTTGGCTTACTTTTACTTTATTTTTTTCCTTTTTCTTTAAAGTTTTTTGGTCCCAAAAGAAAATAAATAACTCAATTATCTTTTTTGCGTGGGCTTTGAAGAAAGAAGATATCATTTCATAACACACACTTTAGTTAATTTTAATTAGATAAAATTATTTTCTTACTAAAACCACAATTTTATTTGTATTAAAAGAAAAATGTTGAGATAATATTATTTGTATTTTTAATTTTATTTGTATTATTTCTATTTTATGTTTTTTATTTTTATTTGTTTATACAATTTTATTTGTATTATTTGTGTGTGTGTGTGTGTATATATATATATATATATATATATATATATATATATATATATATATATAAGCATTCCACTAATTCCAAGGGCACCTGATAACTTAACTTTACCAACTAGGTGGTATTTGTTTATCTCTTAATAACTTCATATTTAATTTGGTAAAATGATAAAATTGTGTTGGTAAAACTTTGTTTCTCTTAATCGGTAAAAGAAATATATAAATTTAAATTATTAATAACTGTCTCTTAATAAAAAATTTAAATTTATGGAGCCTTAATAAATATTTTACTCATTTCATTCCGAATTTTAAAATTATTATTGAGTATTGAAAAGTCAATATTAAATATTTTTAAATTTAAAATTCATTCATGTTTTATGTTTTTTAGTTACAAAATAATTTTTTAGGTTTATATATATGTTATTTCACTCAGATGATCTAATTTATTAAGATATATCAACTTTTCGTATCATAATTGCTCACCCTAAACATAAACATGTGCAACTATATATATTACTCCCCCTTAAATGACAAAAAAAAATAAAAAATTGTTCTCAAAAACATCTTTAAAAGTATATAACTCAACTACAAAAAATTATATATACATCTTAACCCTACATTAAAACAATCACATCACAAATGAGTGACTTAAATTAATTCTCTCTCTCTCTCTCTCAAAATCCAAGAGTCAATTAAAATAATTAATATACAGATATCAATATAAGAGCAAAATAAAAAATAAATTTATATTATCTGCTATTTTTCAATTATTTTTATTAATTTATATGAAATTTGTCCTTAAATTATTTTTTTGGGCACGAAGGTTATTGGAGTTGGGACAAAATTTGAGTAAATATATATGATCTCTCTAGCTTATAGAAACAACTCCACGTGAGTCTAAGACATGATTTGACACCGAATCTAATCTATGCAGGCAAGAGGCAACAATTAATTACCTCAACTTTTTGGATAAAATTGACAGATGTAGATGTGAGGTAAATAGGTAAATAATTGATTCCAAATTCCACGCTAATTATGCATGGTACACTACAAAAACTAACATGCATGCAGGTTTTAGTCGGTTTAAATGGGTGAACCCGGACAAATTTTTTCTAGAGTATTCCGAAGAAAATTAACTAAACAATCCAAAGCAAAATCAAATGCAAATCGTAGTTATAATCGGTTCATTTTTAATTTATTCTCCATAGTTTGTTAAAAAAACGGATTATATATATATATATATATATATATATAATCTATTTCTTAAGCTCACCTTTATTGAGCTCACCTCGAGCTCACCCTGCCTTCTTTTTTTTTATAAAAAAAAACATAACTAATAAAAAATGTATAATAATTTTTGGAATTGAAAGTTATTTTAAAAAAAGTGTTTTGGGTGTGATTTGGGTATATATAATAAAACAGTGTTGTACAGACTGTATAACACTGTTTTGTTATATGTACCCAAATCACACCCAAAACACTTTTTTTTAAAAAAAAATTTAATTCCAAAAAATATTATACATTTTTTATTAGTTATGTTTTTTTTTTAAAAGAAAAAAGAAAAAAAAAAAGATAAGGTGAGCTCAAGATCCTTGCTCTATATATATATATTTAAAAATTTTACCAAATCCAATTTTATTCGACCCATCACATCCTTTCATTTCCCTAGCTCAAACAAATTTAGTTTCAACTAGTGTGCCTAACTTTTTTCCATAAATAAATAAATGGGTTGCATTAAACCGACATATAACATCAAGCTGGTGCGAGCATACTTTGTTCTTTCCTCCCCCAAATTGAAGATCAAGGTGAGACTAGTTCTTAATTACCGGCACTACTTAATTACTTAATTCCTCCGTTCCTTAATGTATGACGTTTTATATTTGTGTACAAAAATTAAAAAAAAATAATTGTATAGTATTAAATATATTATTAATTATCTATAATACCATTTACCATATATTTATCTCACATTTTCTCTCATCTGTAATATTTTTCAATAAGGGGTAATTTTAAAAAGATTGTGGTTAATTCTCTAAATTAATTTAAAACGTCAAATAATTTGAAAAAAATAAAATCATCTAAAACGTCATTTATTATGGAACGAAGTGAGTATTAAAGGGGAAAAGAATTACTTAGGAAGTTAAAACTTAGAAATATACTCCGTATGAAAAACATCAAGATCCGACGACTAATTAATTAGTACTAGGCATGTATGTTAGCATATCCATCAATTTTATACTCCTGTATAAAAAGATTGAAATCGTATAATATAGGAGTATGTAATTATATTAGATACTACTGCTATCATATCATGCAACTTATTAGTTGGAATTAATGAGCTGCCTAACAACGTACGCCAAAGCGATCGATGCTTATATATATATATATATATATATATATATATATATATATATATATATATATATATATATATCTTATTAGTTGGAATTAATGAGCTGCCTAACAACGTACGCCAAAGCGATCGATGCTTATATATATATATATATATATATATATATATATATATATATATGTTACTTTAGATAAAAATGAAATGATTTATTAGATTATATAATCCCTTAATTCAAACGGATCGAAATGATTATTATATGCACTTCATCTAGCTAAAGTAATATATAGTGATCGAATATCATTCCGATCCTAGCTAGCTAGCTAGCGCATGTTTATTGAATTCCATATATACAGACATTCTTTATTGTTCGATCAAATTTTCCGTAAAAAGCATATATATATATATATATATATATATATATATATATATATATATATATATATATATATGTTTAAAACGAATGTTGATTTTTTCTCATTCTCCTGGGAAACATCTACTTGTCAATTTAGTAAAGCTGGGTTGGTCTTCAAGTATCAGTTCGTACCAATTACCAGTAGTACTAGCTAGTTGACTCCCTTCATGAAAATGTTATTGTGGTAAGTAAAACATAAGGATATCCCTCCATGAAAATGCTAATGTGATAAAACATAAGTATACGTATATTAATTGATAGTGGAAATTGACGGATGAGCTCTTAGCCTTGTAACCTTTTAAGATTGGATTTTTTTAGGTGAGTTTATTTCTTTTTTTATGTGAAGGTTGTTTGGTTTGTGAGTTTATTTCTTCATCTTCTAGTGAACTTGATTGGTTAATTTCTTGATACCCAAAATATATATATGTATTGCAACATCTCTCTGCAAGAATGACAATAGTAAACCTAATATATATATAGATTAATAATGTATTTAATAAACAAACATATATAATAAGATTAATTTATTTATAGCCTAATGGAGTATATACTACTAGATGTTTTGTGGGTCAAAACAAAAGCATATATGACGGCCCAAGTTCCCAGTCCCAACCGACCAGAAAACAACCACCAAGACCCAGCCAGCAATTTAAACTAGTTGGAAAACAATGAATATATATATATATATATATATATATATATATATATATATATATATATTCATGTTCTGTCATTTTCTTAACCAGCCCCCTTTTCTAATTATTTTAATTCCAAATTTAGAACTAATTAAGCCAAAAGAACTCGATCAAACATGTAAAGTTCCTTCCTTGACTACATATTCATAGCTCCTTTTGTTCTTCTCATCAATTCCCCTAAGTTAACTAACTACATTTCCAAGCCAAGTATATATTCAAATTATTTTTGAGCTAGGTGCATGGGTTTTCTTAACAAGAAATTGTACATTTTCTGACGCCCCCAAAATTAGGTATACATCACCCATCTTGGGTCGTCAGATACAAAATACAGAATACAAATACAACTTACTAATACAACTGTCGTGTACAATACGACAAAACATAAACTGCGAGTTTGAATACAAATATTATCTTCTAGAGAGTATTCATACTCAAAAGGAGTCATCATTACATTTATTAACACACTATTACATAGAATAGTGAGGACTACTAACTAATACTATCATTCGAACCATCACTCCGTTTCCCGACTTGCCCCAGCTACGTTCTCATTTCCTGAAGAGAACAGTGAAAGAAAGGGTGAGCTCAACTAGCCCAGTAAGAAATATTATGACTAAGATAATGCAGAATAAATTATCATTAGCCTTCAACAATGTTAAATTGATAAAATATAATAGACATCAAGTTTAACTGCAGCGAAACAAGCAATCCATTAAAAGAGTCAAGTAGAAAATAAACTCTACTATCTTTTATGATTTAAAAGGTTTTTCAACATTGTTATCGCTGGGACTCAGCTTAATAAAATAATCCACATCATCGAATCTCCCCTGCACTACGGCCAAGGATATTCGTATATTTATTAATGGTCATGATCATGCCAACAACTGTCCATCAACGCACTACGGGCCAATGAGGACTTTTACCACATCATTTGTAACATTACGGTCATGATTATACCGAATAATTCCTGGTCATAATCATACCAAGTCCATCTATGCACTATAGGCCACAGATGACTTTTAACATTTTATAAACATGAGGATGATGACAATGATATAAGAATTCAATAAAACAAGTTCAAGAATTAATTTATCCAAGAATTAACAACGTCCAAATTGTCAACATGATACTGCTTTGTGGAGTAAAATTCAAGAATGCTTAGAAGAATATTTTTATGAAAAGATACTGGATGAAACACAATTATCAAGGATATTCCACAAATTTCATGGAGTATAGAAGTCAAAACTTAACCAACTGAGTACAATAAAGAATGGAATAACAAAAGAAATCACCATGCATGCGATAGACCGCACAGACAGGTTATTTTAACAGAATAATAAATAATGGAACCAGGTCCGGCGTAAACGCACAGACAGGATATTCCGACAGAATAATAAATAATGGAATCAGGTCCGGCGTAAACGCACAGACAGGATATTCCGACAGAATAATAAATAATGGAACCAGGTCTGGTGTAAAACACACAGACAGGATGTTCCAACAGAATAATAACAAGACGGAACCAGGTCCGGTGTAAAACACACAGACAGGATGTTCCAACAGAATAATAATAAAAACGGAACCAGGTCCGGTGTAAAACACACAAACATGATGTTCCAACAGAATAATAGAAGAATGTCACCAAGTATAGGGTAGACCGCGTATACAGGTTATTCAAACAGAATAATAAGAAATAGAATAACAACAGTTCTCTTCATGAATAAGAAAGAATAACACCCCTTACCGTTTTAAAGAAGAGCTGAAATAAGGAAGTAGTTAAGTAGCAGAATACTCTTCTTCTCTCTCTCTATAGTTTCTCTCTCTAGAGTTCAGTGAATTCGTAAAAAATAATGAAGGAATGAGCTGCTATTTATAGAAAAATAGAATGCATAATAACTAATCCATGAACGGTCCAGATTGATTACTTTAATCTGACGGTCCATATTTAATGAAAAATCTTTTAAATAAAATATAATATATTCTATTTATAGAATAACTTTAATAAAGTATTCTGTTTTATATAAAAAGATGTTTCTGTTTTATTACGTTAATAATACGAATAAAACAAAACGTCATTATCGCTAAATAATTCATATTATTTACTGACAATAATTGAATCAAACTGAGTGACTTCTCACATAAGCATTAATAATCAATACCGTGTGCTACTATGCAACCACACGTATTACTGTACTTTTACTACCGAGTAGTTCAACAGTAACAATGGTAAAACTTTCGCCGTTATTTTTAATAAAATATTTTTGTCGTTTTCTCAATCCGACAATAATTCCGTTGTGGGGTCCACCAATGATTGTGTCGTTGTACGAATATTTCCTGTTAAAACGAATATTCCCCGACCAATCGAATATTATATAACAACTTGCGTACTTTGTAAAATTTATAAATATTACCCACAACTATAACATTATATCAAATTAACTCCATAATATTCAAAAATGATATTTATAGAAAATTCATCTTTATTTATAAAAGTTGGGGTCTTACAACCTCCCCTTCTTATGAAATTTCGCCCTCGAAATTAGGGTACGTACCTGGTATGTCGAAGAGGTAAGGATACCTTGATTTCATTTCAGATTCTAACTCCCAAGTCATTTCCTCAACATCGTGGTTTCTCCACAAAACTTTGACTTGAGGTATAACCTTGGAGCGTAGAATATGTTCCTTCTTATCCAAGATTTGAACAGGAACTTCTTCATACGTCAAATCCTCCGCTATTTCGTCCGGTTCTAACTCAATAATGTGGTTCGGGTCTTCCACATATTTGCGTAACATGGATATGTGAAAAACGTTATGAACACGAGACATACTTGGCGGTAAAGCGAGTCTATAAGCCACAGTTCCTACTCGATCGAGGATTAAAAATGGACCGATGAATCGAGGATTGAGCTTTCCTCTCTTTTCAAATCTCGTAACTCCTTTCCATGGAGCAACACGTAAGAACACATGATCTCCTACATCAAATTTCACGTCCTTTCGATGAAGATCAGCTTAACTCTTTTGTCGATCTTGTGAGGTTTTATACGTTGTCGGATCGTTTGAATCTTTTCTGTAGTCATACGTACCAACTCCGGTCCCAACAACGTTGCTTCATCTACCTCATCCCAGCATACTGGAGAACGACATTTTCTTCCATACAATGCTTCGAATGGAGCCATGCCAATACTTGCTTGATAACTGTTGTTGTAGAAAACCTCCACCAATGGTAAGAACTTGTCCCAACTTCCCTTGAAGTCAAAGACACAGAGTCTTAATAGATCTTCAAGAGTTTGAATAGTCCTCTCTGATTGTCCGTCCGTCTGAGGATGATATGCTGAACTAAATCGTAAATCCGTGCCCATAGCTTTCTGTAAACTAACCCAAAATCGTGAAGTGAATCTTGGGTCTCGGTCAGAAACTATGGATACTGGCATACCATGCAGTCTTACAATCTCGTTTATGTACATACGAGCAAGACGTTCAAGTGTATAAGTTTCTCGTATCGGTAAGAAATGAGCAGACTTGGTCAATCTATCAACAATGACCCAAATCGCATCAATACCTTGAGAAACCCTAGGAAGACCGGTAACGAAATCCATGGTAATGTGCTCCCACTTCCATTCTGGAATTTCAAGTGGTTGCAATGGACCTTTTGGTACTTGATGCTCCGCTTTGACTCGTTGACAAGTTAGACACCTTGAGATAAACAACGCTATCTCTCTCTTCATATTGCTCCACCAAAATGTATGACGAAGATCATGATACATTTTGGTACTTCCAGGATGGATTGCAAACGGTGTGTTGTGCGCCTCCATCATGATTTCATACTTTAAATCAGGGTTGTTAGGAACACAAAGTCTGGAGTTGACTCGAAGTATTCCTTCTTCATCGATTCTTGCTTCCGGCATAGCACCTTCTTGCACTTTCTTCCTCATACGCATCAGCTCCAGGTCTGTAGCTTGAGCAGCTTTAACTTTATCGATTAAAGTCGGTTCTACTCGTATATTCGCCATCATCACATGGGTCCCTGGAGTCTTTAACTCTATCTCCATCCTTTGCAAATCACACAAAATGGGCCTTTGTGTTGACAATATCGCACTCGTACTTGCATATGATCTTCTACTCAATGCGTCAGCTACCACGTTCGCTTTTCCAGGATGGTATTGAATGGTATGATCATAATCTTTCAACAGTTCAAGCCAACGTCGTTGTCGCATGTTGAGTTCCTTTTGAGTGAAGAAATATTTGAGGCTTTTATGATCCGTAAAGATCTCCACCTTCTCCCCATACAAGTAATGCCTCCAAATTTTAAGTGCAAAGACAACAGCTGCCAACTCTAGATCATGAGTAGGATAATTCCTCTCATATTCCTTGAGTTGTCTTGATGCATAGGCTATGACTTTTCCATGTTGCATGAGAACGCATCCCAACCCTTTGCTCGAAGCATCACTGTAGATGACAAATCCCTCCGAGCCAGATGGTATTGTTAGAACAGGTGCTGAAATGAGTCTCCTCTTGAGTTCTTGAAAACTCTGCTCACATTCTTCGCTCCAACCGAACTTTGTATCTTTTCGAGTCAGCTGAGTTAATGGAGTAGCGATTCGAGAAAATCCTTCCACGAATCTCCGATAATAACCAGCTAAACCAAGAAAGCTACGTACTTCGGTCACTGATTTAGGTTGCTCCCAGCTTTGAATAGCTTCAATCTTTGCCGGGTCAACCGATATTCCACGACTTGATACTACGTGCCCAAGGAATGCTACCTCCTCCAGCCAGAACTCGCATTTCTTCAACTTGGCATAAAGCTTGTATTCACGAAGCTTTTGGAGTACCAGCCTCAAGTGTTGCTCATGATCTTCACGGCTTTTGGAATAAATAAGGATGTCATCAATAAAGACGACCACAAAGTGATCCAAATATTCCTTGAATACCCGGTTCATCATATCCATGAAGGCAGCAGGAGCATTAGTCAATCCAAAGGACATGACTAGGAATTCATAATGCCCATACCGAGTTCTAAAAGCCGTCTTTGGAATATCCTCAGTTCTAACCTTCAGCTGATGATATCCAGAACGAAGATCGATCTTTGAAAAGAATTGTGCTCCTTGCAACTGGTCAAACAGGTCATCAATACGTGGCAATGGGTACCTGTTTTTGATGGTGACATGATTCAACTCCCGATAATCAATACAAAGTCGCATACTTCCATCTTTCTTCTTCACGAATAGAACAGGAGCACCCCAAGGAGAAGTACTAGGACGAATAAAGCCAATGTCTAACAATTCCTGCAGTTGGATCTTTAACTCCTGAAGTTCAATAGGAGCCATTCGATATGGGGCTTTGGAAATGGGTTTTGTACCGGGTTCAAGGTCGATACAAAATTCAATTTCACGCTCTGGGGGTAGGCCAGGAAGTTCTTCAGGGAATACGTCAGGGAATTTATTAACAATAGAAATATCATTCAAAACTGACGTATTTTTGTTTAGATCCGTGACATGAGCTAAGAAAGCTTGACATCCGTTTTTCAATAAACGAATAGCTTTATGGCTTGAGATGACAGCGATTGATTTTAATGGTTTGGTTGCTTGAATTCGCATAATAGGTCGATTAGGAATATGAAAGCTAACAACCTTACGAAAACAATCAATTTTTGCATGATGAGTAGTTAACCAATCAATCCCTAGAATCACGTCAAATGCAAGTATTTTTAATGAAATAAGATCGACAGGTAATGTGTGGGTACCAACTTGAACCAAACAAGACTTATAAACCGTGGATGTAATGAAGGTTTCTCCCAATGGAGTTTCAACAGATAAGTCAAAGTCTAATTTCTCCGGAATCAAATTTAATCGATGAGCGCAAGTAGGAGAAATAAAAGAATGGGTAGAACCGGTATCAAATAAAGTATAGACTTCGTTAGAGTTTATGATAAGCTTACTCGTGATGACCTCATTCGGGTTCCTTGCTTTCTGGGAGGTCACAACAAACGCTCTCCCTTGCACTACCGATTTTGACTTTTCTGGGACGGCCTTTGGTGTCTCCATATTGGCTGAACTTGTTTTTGGTAAACGACAAAATCGAGCTAAATGACATTCTCTTCTATAATTATAACATGCTTTAGATGGCATCGCGCAGTTTGGACTGATGTGCC
The DNA here is from genome assembly GCA_016801055.1 of Panax notoginseng. Lineage (NCBI taxonomy): Eukaryota > Viridiplantae > Streptophyta > Magnoliopsida > Apiales > Araliaceae > Panax > Panax notoginseng. The sequence goes on along the minus strand of CM029012.1, from coordinate 157,470,504 downwards.
CCTCCCCTCCGCATTTGAAACATATGATAGGTGGTCGTTCTCCTTCCTTAACAACGGGTGCTGGTGCTGACGTCTTTCCATCATTGTTGAATCTCCTCTTCTTGAAATGACCATTCTTATTATTTTGGCCCTGATTACCACCAAAGTGGTTACCATTTCTGGCCTGTTGATTCCCTCCACGCTTGTTGTCACCGCTTCGATGACTGCTCTCACTGGTATTATCATTTTGCCGACTGCTCTCTTTTGGTTGCGTTGACTCGTTATCGCGCTCCACTAACTGAGCCCTATTTACAACATCTGAATACAAACACAGTTTATGAGAAATAAGATGTTGACGTATCTCAGGTTTCAAACCTTGCAAAAACATTCGCGTCATTCGCTCTTCATTATCCACCAAGTGGGACGCAAACCGGGACAACTCAGCAAATTTAGCCTCATACTGCGACACGGTCATATTATTCTGCTCCAATTTGATGAACTCCACCTCCTTCATGTGACGAACACTTTCGGGAAAGTATTTGTCATTGAAAAGCTCTTGGAACTTCTCCCAAGACATCTTCAGTGCGGCAGGTTGAGTACGCTTAATCGATTCCCACCAGTAATCTGCCTCTCCTCGCAACATAAAGGCGGCAAAGGGAACCTTTTGCTCCTCGGAGCATCCCAAGACATCAAATATCTTGGTAATCTGCTTTATCCATGTTTCCGCTATAAGTGGTTTTGGCTCTCCCTTAAACTCTGGTGGTCCCAGCTCCTTGAACTGTTTAGCGGTGACCGTCCGAGAGTTTTCAGTGTTTCCACCTATATTTTGGACAGGAGCCGCTCTCGCCTGCTGTTGCATGAACTGCATAAAGTTTCTGAACATTCCATCATTCATCATCTGGTCAGTGTTGTTGTTTGCATGAGGATTGTCACCTTCCTGATGCACATTATCCTGATTATTGATATGTGGTGAATCAACAGTCGCATGTGCTCCATTGCTATTCTCAACATTCTCAGATGCCATTTTCAGATACTGCCACAAAATAAAAGTTAATTGATATGTCATATATTATCCTTATATTATGACCGACCAATTAAATACCATGCAAATAAACTTAGGTAGGTCATACTAGCGAAGGAATTCCCCGTCTCTCCCCTCCTAGTTCTATTCTCACATCTTAGCCAGGGATCATATCCCTAAGCTCTGATACCAACTGTGACGCCCCCAAAATTAGGTATACATCACCCATCTTGGGTCGTCAGATACATAGTACAGAATACAAATACAACTTACTAATACAACTGTCGTGTACAATACGACAAAACATAAACTGTGAGTTTGAATACAAATATTATCTTCTAGAGAGTATTCATACTCAAAAGGAGTCCTCATTACATTTATTAACACACTATTACATAGAATAGTGAGGACTACTAACTAATACTATCATTCGAACCATCACTCCGTTTCCCGACTTGCCCCAGCTACGTTCTCATTTCCTGAAGAGAACAGTGAAAGAAAGGGTGAGCTCAACTAGCCCAGTAAGAAATATTATGACTAAGATAATGCAGAATAAATTATCATTAGCCTTCAACAATGTTAAACTGATAAAATATAATAGACATCAAGTTTAACTGCAGCGGAACAAGCAATCCATTAAAAGAGTCAAGTAGAAAATAAACTCTACTATCTTTTATGATTTAAAAGGTTTTTCAACACTGTTATCGCTGGGACTCAGCTTAATAAAATAATCCACATCATCGAATCACCCCTGCACTACGGCCAAGGATATTCGTGTATTCATTAATGGTCATGATCATGCCAACAACTGTCCATCAATGCACTACGGGCCAATGAGGACTTTTACCACATCATTTGTAACATTACGGTCATGATTATACCGAATAATCCCTGGTCATAATCATACCAAGTCCATCTATGCACTACAGGCCACAGATGACTTTTAACATTTTATAAACATGAGGATGATGACAATGATATAAGAATTCAATAAAACAAGTTCAAGAATTAATTTATCCAAGAATTAACAACGTCCAAATTGTCAACATGATACTGCTTTGTGGAGTAAAATTCAAGAATGCTTAGAAGAATATTTTCATGAAAAGATACTGGATGAAACGCAATTATCAAGGATATTCCACAAATTTCATGGAGTATAGAAGTCAAAACTTAACCAACTGAGTACAATAAAGAATGGAATAACAAAAGAAATTACCATGCATGCGATAGACCGCACAGACAGGTTATTCCAACAGAATAATAAATAATGGAACCAGGTCCGGCGTAAACGCACAGACAGGATATTCCGACAGAATAATAAATAATGGAACCAGGTCCGGCGTAAACGCACAGACAGGATATTCCGACAGAATAATAAATAATGGAACCAGGTCCGGTGTAAAACACACAGACAGGATGTTCCAACAGAATAATAACAAGACGGAACCAGGTCCGGTGTAAAACACACAGACAGGATGTTCCAACAGAATAATAATAAAAACGGAACCAGGTCCGGCGTAAACGCACAGACAGGATATTCCGACAGAATAATAAATAAAGAAACCAGGTCCGGTGTAAAACACACAGACAGGATGTTCCAACAGAATAATAATAAAAACGGAACCAGGTCCAGTGTAAAACACACATACAGGATGTTCCAACAGAATAATAATAAAAACGGAACCAGGTCCAGTGTAAAACACACAGACATGATGTTCCAACAGAATAATGGAAGAATGTCACCAAGTATAGGGTAGACCGCGTATACAGGTTATTCCAACAGAATAATAAGAAATGGAACAACAACAGTTCTCTTCATGAATAAGAAAGAATAACACCCCTTACCGTTTTAAAGAAGAGCTGAAATAAGAAAGTAGTTAAGTAGTAGAATACTCTTCTTCTATCTCTCTATAGTTTCTCTCTATAGTTTCTCTCTCTAGATTTCAGTGAATTCGTAAGAAATAATGAAGGAATGAGCTGCTATTTATAGAAAAATAGAATGCATAGTAACTAATCCATGAACGGTCCAGATTGATTACTTTAATCTGACGGTCCATATTTAAAGAAAAATCTTTTAAATAAAATATAATATATTCTATTTATAGAATAACTTTAATAAAGTATTCTGTTTTATATAAAAAGATGTTTCTGTTTTATTACGTTAATAATACGAATAAAATAAAATGTCATTATCGCTAAATAATTCATATTATTAACTGACAATAATTGAATCAAACTGAGTGACTTCTCACATAAGCATTAATAATCAATACCGTGTGCTACTATGCAACCACACGTATTACTGTACTTTTACTACCGAGTAGTTCAACGATAACAATGGTAAAACTTCCGCTGTTATTTTTAATAAAATATTTTTGTCGTTTTCTCAATCCGACAATAATTCCGTTGTGGGGTCCACCAATGATTGTGTCGTTGTACGAATATTCCCTGTTAAAACGAATATTTCCCGACCAAACGAATATTATATAACAACTTGCGTACTTTGTAAAATTTATAAATATTACCCACAACTATAGCATTATATCAAATTAACTCCATAATATTCAAAAATGATATTTATAAAAAATTCATCTTTATTTATAAAAGTTGGGGTCTTACACATTTCCCATGTGCCAAACAATGGACCCTTAACACGAGGTAAATATTCAAAGTACGTACTAAACTAAAACCCACTTTATGCATATATATATATATATATAATATATAATATATATATATATATATAATTATATATATATAATTATAGTAGTATTTGTTTACTACTAATACAATACTACACCCGTACGTTTGAAGGAATTAAAATATTAATTATACCTTAAAGAACTTTTGGGTAGAGTGATACTACAGACACAAACTATTTTACAAACATTTTATAAATTGCTGATGTGGCATACTCCACCTCTGTGACGCCCCCAAAATTAAGTATACATCACCCATCTTGGGTCGTCAGATACATAGTACAGAATACAAATACAACTTACTAATACAACTGTCGTGTACAATACGACAAAACATAAGCTGCGAGTTTGAATACAAATATTATCTTCTAGAGAGTATTCATACTCAAAAGGAGTCCTCATTATATTTATTGACACACCATTACATAGAATAGTGAGGACTACTAACTAATACTATTATTCGGACCATCACTCCGTTCCCCGACTTGCCCCAGCTACGTTCTCATTTCCTGAAGAGAACAGTGAAAGAAAGGGTGAGCTCAACTAGCCCAGTAAGAAATATTATGACTAAGATAATGCAGAATAAATTATCATTAGCCTTCAACAATGTTAAACTGTTAAAATATAATAGACATCAAGTTTAACTGTAGCGGAACAAGCAATCCATTAAAAGAGTCAAGTAAAAAATAAACTCTACTATCTTTTATAATTTAAAATGTTTTTCAACACTGTGATCGCTGGGACTCAGCTTAATAAAATAATCCACATCATCGAATCACCCCTGTACTACGGCCAAGGATATTCGTATATTCATTAATGGTCATGATCATGCCAACAACTGTCCATCAATGCACTACGGGCCAATGAGGACTTTTACCACATCATTTGTAACATTACGGTCATGATTATACAGAATAATCCTTAGTCATAATCATACCAAGTCCATCTATGCACTACAGGCCACAGATGACTTTCAACATTTTATAAACATGAGAATGATGACAATGATATAAGAATTCAATAAAACAAGTCCAAGAATTAATTTATCCAAGAATTTACAACGTCCAAATTGTCAACATGATACTGCTTTGTGGAGTAAAATTTAAGAATGCTTAGAATAATATTTTCTTGAAAAGATACTGGATGAACCGCAATTATCAAGGATATTCCACTAATTTCATGGAGTATAGAAGTTAAAACTTAACCAACTGAGTATAGTAAAGAATAGAATAACAAAAGAAATCACCCGGCATGCGATAGACCGCACAGACAGGTTATTTCAATAAAATAATAAATAATGGAACCAGGTCCGGCGTAAACGCACAGACAGGATATTCCGACAGAATAATAAATAATGAAACCAGGTCTGGTGTAAAACACACAGACAGGATGTTCCAACAGAATAATAATAAAAACGGAATCAGGTCCAGTGTAAAACACACAGACAGGATGTTCCAACAGAATAATAGAAGAATGTCACCAAGTATAGGGTAGACCGCGTATACAGGTTATTCCAACAGAATAATAAGAAATGGAACAACAACAGTTCTCTTCATGAATAAGAAAGAATAACACCCCTTACCGTTTTAAAGAAGAGCTGAAATAAGGAAGTAGTTAAGTAGCAGAATACTCTTCTTCTATCTCTCTATAGTTTCTCTCTCTAGAGTTCAATGAATTCGTAAGAAATAATGAAGGAATGAGCTGCTATTTATAGAAAAATAGAATGCATAGTAACTAATCCATGAACGGTCCAGATTGATTACTTTAATCTGACGGTCCATATTTAAAGAAAAATCTTTTAAATAAAATATAATATATTCTATTTACAGAATAACTTTAATAAAGTATTCTGTTTTATATAAAAAGATGTTTCTATTTTATTACGTTAATAATACGAATAAAACAAAACGTCATTATCGCTAAATAATTCATATTATTAACTGATAATAATTGAATCAAACTGAGTGACTTCTCACATAAGCATTAATAATCAATACCGTGTGCTACTATGCAACCACACGTATTACTGTACTTTTACTACCGAGTAGTTCAACAGTATCAATGGTAAAACTTCCGCCGTTATTTTTAATAAAATATTTTTGTCATTTTCTCAATCCAACAATAATTTCGTTGTGGGGTCCACCAATGATTGTGCCGTTGTACGAATATTCCCTGTTAAAACGAATATTCCCCGACCAATCGAATATTATATAACAACTTGCGTACTTTGCAAAATTTATAAATATTACCCACAACTATAACATTATATCAAATTAACTCCATAATATTCAAAAATGATATTTATAGAAAATTCATCTTTATTTATAAAAGTTGGGGTCTTACAACCTCCCCTTCTTATGAAATTTCGCCCTCGAAATTAGGGTACGTACCTGGTATGTCGAAGAGGTAAGGATACCTTGATTTCATTTCAGATTCTAACTCCCAAGTCATTTCCTCAACATCGTGGTTTCTCCACAAAACTTTGACTTGAGGTATAACCTTGGAGCGTAGAATATGTTCCTTCTTATCCAAGATTTGAACAGGAACTTCTTCATACGTCAAATCCTCCGCTATTTCGTCCGGTTCTAACTCAATAATGTGGTTCGGGTCTTCCACATATTTGCGTAACATGGATATGTGAAAAATGTTATGAACACGAGACATACTTGGCGGTAAAGCGAGTCTATAAGCCACAGTTCCTACTCGATCGAGGATTAAAAATGGACCGATGAATCGAGGATTGAGCTTTCCTCTCTTTTCAAATCTCGTAACTCCTTTCCATGGAGCAACACGTAAGAACACATGATCTCCTACATCAAATTTCACGTCCTTTCGATGAAGATCAGCTTAACTCTTTTGTCGATCTTGTGAGGTTTTATACGTTGTCGGATCGTTTGAATCTTTTCTGTAGTCATACGTACCAACTCCGGTCCCAACAACGTTGCTTCATCTACCTCATCCCAGCATACTGGAGAACGACATTTTCTTCCATACAATGCTTCGAATGGAGCCATGCCAATACTTGCTTGATAACTGTTGTTGTAGAAAAACTCCACCAATGGTAAGAACTTGTCCCAACTTCCCTTGAAGTCAAAGACACAGAGTCTTAATAGATCTTCAAGAGTTTGAATAGTCCTCTCTGATTGTCCGTCCGTCTGAGGATGATATGCTGAACTAAATCGTAAATCCGTGCCCATAGCTTTCTGTAAACTAACCCAAAATCGTGAAGTGAATCTTGGGTCTCGGTCAGAAACTATGGATACTGGCATACCATGCAGTCTTACAATCTCGTTTATGTACATACGAGCAAGACGTTCAAGTGTATAAGTTTCTCGTATCGGTAAGAAATGAGCAGACTTGGTCAATCTATCAACAATGACCCAAATCGCATCAATACCTTGAGAAACCCTAGGAAGACCGGTAACGAAATCCATGGTAATGTGCTCCCACTTCCATTCTGGAATTTCAAGTGGTTGCAATGGACCTTTTGGTACTTGATGCTCCGCTTTGACTCGTTGACAAGTTTGACACCTTGAGATAAACAACGCTATCTCTCTCTTCATATTGCTCCACCAAAATGTATGACGAAGATCATGATACATTTTGGTACTTCCAAGATGGATTGCAAACGGTGTGTTGTGCGCCTCCATCATGATTTCATACTTTAAATCAGGGTTGTTAGGAACACAAAGTCTGGAGTTGACTCGAAGTATTCCTTCTTCATCGATTCTTGCTTCCGGCATAGCACCTTCTTGCACTTTCTTCCTCATACGCATCAGCTCCAGGTCTGTAGCTTGAGCAGCTTTAACTTTATCGATTAAAGTCGGTTCTACTTGTATATTCGCCATCATCACATGGGTCCCTGGAGTCTTTAAATCTATCTCCATCCTTTGTAAATCACACAAAATAGGCCTTTGTGTTGACAATATCGCACTCGTACTTGCATATGATCTTCTACCCAATGCGTCAGCAACCACGTTCGCTTTTCCAAGATGGTATTGAATGGTATGATCATAATCTTTCAACAGTTCAAGCCAACGTCGTTGTCGCATGTTGAGTTCCTTTTGAGTGAAGAAATATTTAAGGCTTTTATGATCCGTAAAGATCTCCACCTTCTCCCCATACAAGTAATGCCTCCAAATTTTAAGTGCAAAGACAACAGCTGCCAACTCTAGATCATGAGTAGGATAATTCCTCTCATATTCCTTGAGTTGTCTTGATGCATAGGCTATGACTTTTCTATGTTGCATGAGAACGCATCCCAACCCTTTGCTCGAAGCATCATTGTAGATGACAAATCCCTCCGAGCCAGATGGTATTGTTAGAACAGGTGCTGAAATGAGTCTCCTCTTGAGTTCTTGAAAACTCTGCTCACATTTTTCGTTCTAACCGAACTTTGTATCTTTTCGAGTCAGCTGAGTTAATGGAGTAGCGATTCGAGAAAATCCTTCCACGAATCTCCGATAATAACCAGCTAAACCAAGAAATCTACGTAATTCGGTCACTGATTTAGGTTGCTCGCAGCTTTGAATAGCTTCAATCTTTGCCGGGTCAACCGATATTCCACGACTTGATACTACGTGCCCAAGGAATGCTACCTCCTCCAGCCAGAAATCACATTTCTTTAACTTGGCATAAAGCTTGTATTCACGAAGCTTTTGGAGTACCAGCCTCAAGTGTTGCTCATGATCTTCACGGCTTTTGGAATAAATAAGGATGTCATCAATAAAGACGACCACAAAGTGATCCAAATATTCCTTGAATACCCGGTTCATCATATCCATGAAGGCAGCAGGAGCATTAGTCAATCCAAATGACATGACTAGGAATTCATAATGCCCGTACCGAGTTCTAAAAGCCGTCTTTGGAATATCCTCAGTTCTAACCTTCAGCTGATGATATCCAGAACGAAGATCGATCTTTGAAAAGAATTGTGCTCCTTGCAACTGGTCAAACAGGTCATCAATACGTGGCAATGGGTACCTGTTTTTGATGGTGACATGATTCAACTCCCGATAATCAATACAAAGTCGCATACTTCCATCTTTCTTCTTCACGAATAGCACAGGAGCACCCCAAGGAGAAGTACTAGGACGAATAAAGCCAATGTCTAACAATTTCTGCAGTTGGATCTTTAACTCCTGAAGTTCAATAGGAGCCATTCGATATGGGGCTTTGGAAATGGGTTTTGTACCGGGTTCAAGGTCGATACAAAATTTAATTTCACGCTCTGGGGGTAGGCTAGGAAGTTCTTCAGGGAATACGTCAGGGAATTTATTAACAATAGAAATATCATTCAAAACTGACGTATTTTTGTTTAGATCCGTGACATGAGCTAAGAAAGCTTGACATCCGTTTTTTAATAAACGAATAGCTTTATGGCTTGAGATGACAGCGATTGATTTTAATGGTTTGGTTGCTTGAATTCGCATAATAGGTCGATTAGAAATATGAAAGCTAACAACCTTACGAAAACAATCAATTTTTACATGATGATTAGTTAACCAATCAATCCCTAGAATCACGTCAAATACAAGTATTTTTAATGAAATCAGATCGACAGGTAATGTTTGGGTACCAACTTGAACCAAACAAGACTTATAAACCGTGGATGTAATGAAGGTTTCTCCCAATGGAGTTTCAACAGATAAATCAAAGTCTAATTTCTCCGGAGTCAAATTTAATCGATGAGCGCAAGTAGGAGAAATAAAAGAATGGGTAGAACCGGTGTCAAATAAAGTATAGATTTCGTTAGAGTTTATGATAAGCTTACCCGTGATGACCTCATTCGGGTTCCTTGCTTTCTGGGAGGTCACAACAAACGCTCTCCCTTGCACTACCGATTTTGACTTTTCTGGGACGGCCTTTGGTGTCTCCATCTTGGCTGAACTTGTTTTTGGTAAACGATAAAATCGAGCTAAATGACCTTCTCTTCGACAATTATAACATGCTTTAGACGGCATCGCGCAGTTTGGACTGATGTGCCCCTCCCCTCCGCATTTGAAACATATGATAGGTGGTCGTTCTCCTTCCTTAACAACGGGTGCTGGTGCTGACGTCTTTCCATCATTGTTGAATCTCCTCTTCTTAAAATGACCATTCTTATTGTTTTGGCCCTGATTACCACCGAAGTGGTTACCATTTCTGGCATGTTGATTCCCTCCACGCTTGTTGTCACCGCTTCGATGACTGCTCTCACTGGTATTATCATTTTGCCGACTGCTCTCTTTTGGTTACGTTGACTCGTTATCGCGCTCCACTAACTGAGCCCTATTCACAACATCTGAATACAAACACAATTTATGAGAAATAAGATGTTGACGTATCTCAGGTTTCAAACCTCGCAAAAACATTCGCGTCATTCGCTCTTCATTATCCATCAAGTGGGACGCAAACCGGGACAACTCAGCAAATTTAGCCTCATACTGCGACACGGTCATATTATTCTGCTCCAATTTGATGTACTCCACCTCCTTCATGTGACGAACACTTTCGGAAAAGTATTTGTCATTGAACAGCTCTTGGAACTTCTCCCAAGACATCTTCAGTGCGGCAGGTTGAGTACGTTTAATCGATTTCCACCAGTAATCTGCCTCTCCTCGCAACATAAAGGCGGCAAAGGGAACCTTTTGCTCCTCGGAGCATCCCAAGATATTAAATATCTTGGCAATCTGCTTTATCCATGTTTCCGCTATAAGTGGTTTTGGCTCTCCCTTAAACTCTGGTGGTCCCAGCTCCTTGAACTGTTTAGCGGAGACCGTCCGAGAGTTTTCAGTGTTTTCACCTATATTTTGGACAGGAGCCGCTCTCGCCTGCTGTTGCATGAACTGCATAAAGTTTCTGAACATTCCATCATTCATCATCTGGTCAGTGTTGTTGTTTGTATGAGGATTGTTATCTTCCTGATGCACATTATCCTGATTATTGATATGTCGTGAATCAACAGTCGCCTGTGCTCCATTGCTATTCTCAATATTCTCAGATGCCATTTTCAGATACTGCCACAAAATAAAAGTTAATTGATATGTCATATATTATCCTTATATTATGACCGACCAATTAAATACCATGCAAATAAACTTAGGTAGGTCATACTAGCGAAGGAATTCCCCGTTTCTCCCATCCTAGTTCTATTCTCACATCTTAGTCAGGGATCATATCCCTAAGCTCTGATACCAACTGTGACGCCCCCAAAATAAGGTATACATCACCCATCTTGGGTCGTCAGATACATAGTACAGAATACAAATACAACTGTCGTGTACAATACGACAAAACATAAACGGTGAGTTTGAATACAAATATTATCTTCTAGAGAGTATTCATACTCAAAAGGAGTCCTCATTACATTTATTAACACACCATTACATAGAATAGTGAGGACTACTAACTAATACTATTATTCGGACCATCACTCCGTTCCCCAACTTGCTCTAGCTACGTTCTCATTTCCTGAAGAGAATAGTGAAAGAAAGGGTGAGCTCAACTAGCCCAGTAAGAAATATTATGACTAAGATAATGCAGAATAAATTATCATTAGCCTTCAACAATGTTAAACTGATAAAATATAATAGACATCAAGTTTAACTGTAATGGAATAAGCAATCCATTAAAAGAGTCAAGTAGAAAATAAACTCTACTATCTTTTATGATTTAAAAAGTTTTTCAACACTGTGATCGCTGGGACTCAGCTTAATAAAATAATTCACATCATCGAATCACCCATGCACTACGGCCAAGGATATTCGTATATTCATTAATGGTCATGATCATGCCAACAACTGTCCATCAACGCACTACGGGCCAATGAGGACTTTTACCACATCATTTATAACATTACGGTCATGATTATACCGAATAATCCCTGGTCATAATCATACCAAGTCCATCTATGCACTACAGGCCACAGATGACTTTCAACATTTTATAAACATGAGGATGATGACAATGATTTAAGAATTCAATAAAACAAGTCCAAGAATTAATTTATCCAAGAATTTACAACGTCCAAATTGTCAACATGATACTGCTTTGTGGAGTAAAATTTAAGAATGCTTAGAAGAATATTTTCTTAAAAAGATACTGGATGAACTGTAATTATCAAGGATATTCCACTAATTTCATGGAGTATAGAAGTTAAAACTTAACCAACTGAGTATAGTAAAGAATGGAATAACAAAAGAAATCATCCGGCATGCGATAGACCGCACAGACAGGTTATTCCAACAGAATAATAAATAATGGAACCAAGTCCGGCGTAAACGCACAGACAGGATATTCCGACAGAATAATAAATAATGGAACCAGGTCCGGCGTAAACGCACAGACAGGATATTCCGACAGAATAATAAATAAAGGAACCAGGTCCGGTGTAAAATACACAGACAAGATGTTCCAACAGAATAATAATAAAACGGAACCAGGTCCGGTGTAAAACACACAGACAGGATGTTCCAACAGAATAATAAACGGAACCAGGTCCAGTGTAAAACACACAGACAGGATGTTCCAACAGAATAATAGAAGAATGTCACCAAGTATAGGGTAGACCGCGTATACAGGTTATTCCAACAGAATAATAAGAAATGGAACAACAACAGTTCTCTTCATGAATAAGAAAGAATAACACCCCTTACCGTTTTAAAGAAGAGCTGAAATAAGGAAGTAGTTAAGTAGTAGAATACTCTTCTTCTATCTCTCTATAGTTTCTCTCTAGAGTTCAGTGAATTCGTAAGAAATAATGAAGGAATGAGCTGCTATTTATAGAAAAATAGAATGCATAGTAACTAATCCATGAACGGTCCAGATTGATTACTTTAATCTGACGGTGTAAGACCCCAACTTATTAATGAATAAAATCAAATTTTCTCTAAATATTATTGTGAATAATAAGGGGTTAATTTGATATAATACTTTGGTTATGGGTGAAATGTGCAAATTTTGCAAAATAAGCAAGTGGTTATAAAATATTTATTTTTGGTCGGTGAATATTCGGTTGGTCGTGGAATATTCTTGCTGTCGGGGAATATTCGTACGACGACGCAGCCTTGTGTGGGCCCCATAACGGAAAGCGATTGGATGAAGAAAACGACAAGTATAAGTTGTTTATTAATAATGGCGAAGTTGTTACCGTTAACACTGTTTAAATACCCGGTGGTTAAAAATACAGTAATAACGCGTGGTTGCATAGTAGCACACGGATTGCACAGTATAGTTGAATTATTGATTCGTACGTAAGAAGGCACTACTCAATAATTGTTACAGTGATTACTGTTCAATATTTTATTTTATTGGTTCAATAATTGCTGCATTGATATTTTATATTATTGTTGTTTCAATAATTATTGTTGCACAGTATTTTCATTTATCAGATCAATAATTCATATTATTTGAATAATATTATTAGATAACATTATTGGCAATGTCTAGAAAGTTCTGTCTAAGGAGAGGTTTGGTCATCTAATTGCGCGCCAGTAAGGAGAAATCCTTATTGGAAAGCCCCCTCTTTCCTGGGAACGGCCTGGTTGTCATAAATGTGATTCTGTAATATTATTTATGAATAATTAATTATTGATTCATATGATAAGGAAATATTTATTTTATGTGGATATAAATGAGGGATATATTTTTGTGGTTAAAAATGAAGGAGTTAATGTTGAGGTTTTTATCCATATTTTTGTCGGAATGGAGGTATTAAAAATCAAGGTTTTTGAGATATTTTGCGGGGGTTATAATTTTTAATCCGACCGTTGGATCGTGGTAATTTTTGGATATGTTATACATATATAAGTTGAGTATATGCCCACAAATTTTGAACCGTTAAAAATGAACGTATGATTTATTATGAATTTTACAAGATGACTGGTTCAGAAATTGTTGAATTTTCGGAGTTTATCATTTTGATGGAAAATTCTAGAATTGGTGGGCCCCACTTGTGGTTGGTGAAGAAATGTGCTGAATTATATTTCAAATGTGGTAGGTGGGAATAGTAGCAGGTAAAGCCATCAGGTTGCAGGTCAAACCTACCAAAATTTTCCTATAAATAGAGGGCTAAGTTAGAATTGAAAATACACCAGAAACAAGTTTTCTCTCTTTCTCTCTCTAGATTATTGAGTGTATTTTGTGAGTATTTAGATACTTTGAGAGTTTCTATTCATCAGAGCAAGTTTCTTTCAGCCTTATACCGGTATTCCGACCAGAAGTACTGATATTTTGAGGTAAGGGATATTATTTTCTTCTTAATGATATTATTTTCTTCAATATCATTATGCTGAAATATTGATATGAGTTTTTATCAAATTTGGAACTTTTGTGTCGGGGGTTACTATTCACGTATACGGCACTATTCACGTATACGGCACTATTCACGAATACGGCACTATTCACCGAAAAATAAAATTTTTCCTTTTTGTCCAAGATGTCTATTATGGTTACTATCTTTGATTGTATCCATGTTTTGATCTTTATTTTTGAATTCTGCTTCACAATTGATTATTATGAAGTATTATTGATCTTGGATAAACTGTTATACGAATCCCTACTATTTGTCCTTCTGTCTCATTGGATTCGTTCTCTTTAAGATATTTTTCATCATCCTCAGTCCTAAATGATGATATTACTGAATATCTTTGGCCTGTAGTGCAAAGATGTATAATTACTTGATGAATATCTTTGGCCTGTAGTGCAAAGATGAACAGGTGTTGAGATGAACATGACCGACTGATGATACAAATGAATATCTTTGGCCTGTAGTGCAAAGATGAATATTTGGTTAAAGATGATTATTAATTGATGTTACAGGGATAAAATATTGATGATGGACTTTTAAATCTTAGAAGATAGTAGAATTCTTTCTCTACTTGACTCTTCTAATGGTTTGTTGTTTCCGCTGCAGTTGTTGATCTAAAACTTGTTGTCGATTATATTTTATCAGATTTTTCCCTGTTGAAGACTAACGATAATTTGTTGTATATTATCTTAGTCATAATATTCTTTACTGGGCTAGTTGAGCTCACCCTTTTCCTTTTTGTTCCATTTTTCTTCTCAGGAGGTGAGAACATAGCAGGATCTAGTCGGGGTATGGAGTGATGGTTCTAGAAAGATGTATTAGCAGTCCTCACTATTTCTGTAAAATAGTGTTTGAATAATTGTAATGAGGATTTATTTGAGTGTGGATATTGTCTAGAAGACAATATTTGTATTTAAACTCACAGTATGTGTTGTCGTATTTTGCACGACAATTGTATTATTGAAGTTGTAGTTTGCTTTCTGTACCATGTATTTGGCGACTCAGAATGGGTGTTGTATACCTATTCTGGGGGCGTCACAGTTGGTATCAGAGCTTAGGGATATGATCCCTGGCTGAGATGTGAGACAAGAACTAGGAGGGGAGAGACGGGGAATTCCTTCGCTAGTATGACCTGACTAAGTTTATTTGGTGTTTATTTGGTCGGTCAGAGTATAGGGATAATATATGACATGACTATTAACCCTTGTTTTATGGCAGTATTTAAGAATGGCAGCTGAGAACGTTAATAATGGAGTAAATCAGACCGTGGAGACACCTTTGATCACTACCCAGGGGAACGTGCAACAGGAAGGCAATATTCCTCCTGTAAACAACGTTACCGAGCAAACGATGAATGATGGAATGTTTAGGAGCTTTTTGCAGTTCATGCAAAATCAGACGAGGGAGACTCGTGTGCAGAATACGGGTGGAAATGATAACAACGCGCGGTTTGTCACAGCTAAGCAGTTCAAAGAATTGGGACCACCAGAATTTAAGGGAAAGCCGGATCCGATCATGGCGGAAACGTGGGTCAAGCAAATTACCAAGATATTTGATGTCTTGGGATGCACGGAGGAACAGAAGGTTCCATTCGCCACATTTATGTTCCGCGGTGAGGCAGACTACTGGTGGGAGTCTGTGAAGCGTACCCAGCCTGACGCACTCAACATGTCCTGGGAAACATTTCAAAAACTGTTCAATGACAAGTACTTTCCTGAAAGTATTCGTCATATGAAGGAGGTTGAGTTTATTAGACTGGAACAAAACAACATGACGGTGTCCCAGTACGAGGCGAAGTTTGCAGAGTTATCCAGGTTTGCACCTCATTTGGTCGAAAATGAGGAACGAATGACGCGGATGTTTCTGAGAGGTTTAAAACCTGAGATTCGTCAATACCTTATCTCTCATAAATTTTCTCTGTATTCAGACGTTGTCAACAGGGCCCAATTATTAGAGAGAGATAATGAGTATACTCAACCGAGGGACCACAACCAGGGTCATACCGGTGACAGCAATCATCAGAGCGATGATAACCAACGAGGAGGGAAAAATACGAACAAAGGCGGTAACCACTCGGGTGGTCATCGTGGCCATGATAATAGGAGAGGTGAGTCAAGTGGAAATTTCAGAAAGAGGAGATTCAACAATGACGGGAAGACATCAGCACCAGCACCAGCACCAACAACAAATTTTAGGGGAGGAGAACGACCGCCAGTTAGATGTTACAAATGCGGGAAAGAGGGACATATCAGCCCAAACTGTCCACAACAATCCAAGGTGTGTTACAACTGTGGGAAGGAAGGCCACATCGCTCGAGATTGTACTATAGCGAAACCAAGTTCAGCGGGAGTGGTGATTCCAAGGGCTGTCCCGGATAAGGCGAAATCAGCGGTTCCTGGAAGAGCGTTTGTCGTAACTGGCCAAAACGTGAGAAACCCGAACGAGGTGATCACGGGTAAGCTAATCTTGAATTCTTGCGAAGTTTATACTTTACTAGATACCGGTTCTACCCATTCTTTTATCTCTCCTGCTTGTGCTCAACGTTTAAACTTGACTCCGGAGAAATTGGACTTTAACTTATCTGTTGAAACTCCGTTGGGTGAAACCTTCGTTACATCTACAGTTTATAAATCTTGCATGATCCAAGTTGGCACTATCACATTACCTGTTGATCTTATCTCTTTAAAGATACTTGCTTTTGATGTGATTTTAGGAATTGATTGGTTAACCACTCATCATGCTAAAATTGATTGTTTTCGTAAGGTTGTTAGTTTTCATATTCCTAACCAACCTGTCATACGAATTCAAACTACTAAACCACTAAAATCAGTCACTGTCATATCAAGCCACAAAGCTATTCGTTTATTGAAAAACGGATGTCAAGCTTTCTTAGCCCATGTTATGGATTTGAACAAAGACAAGTCAGATTTGAATAATATTTCTATTGTTAGAGAATTTTCCGATGTATTTCCTGAAGAACTTCCCGGTCTACCCCCGGAACGAGAAATTGAATTCTTTATTGACCTTGAACCCGGTACAAAGCCCATTTCTAAAACCCCATATCGAATGGCTCCTATTGAACTTCAGGAGTTAAAAGTCCAACTACAGGAGTTGTTGGACATCGGTTTTATTCGTCCTAGTACGTCTCCTTGGGGTGCTCCTGTTTTATTCGTAAAGAAGAAAGACGGGAGTATGCGACTTTGTATTGACTATCGAGAATTGAACCATGTCACCATCAAGAATAGGTATCCGCTACCTCGCATTGATGACCTGTTTGACCAGTTGCAAGGAGCACAATTCTTTTCAAAGATCGATCTTCGTTCTGGATATCATCAGCTGAAGATTAAAACTGAGGATATTCCAAAGACTGCCTTCAGAACTCGGTACGGGCATTATGAATTCTTAGTAATGTCTTTTGGATTGACTAATGCTCCTGCTGCCTTCATGGATATGATGAACCGTGTATTCAAAGAATATTTGGATCAGTTCGTTGTTGTCTTTATTGATGACATCCTCATCTATTCCAAAAGCCGTGAAGATCATGAGCGCCATTTGAAGCTGGTACTGCAAAGGCTTCGTGAAAACAAGCTATATGCCAAACTGAAGAAATGCGAGTTCTGGCTTGAGGAAGTAGCATTCCTTGGGCACGTGGTGTCAAAACATGGAGTATCTGTCGACCCGGCGAAGATTGAAGCCATACAAAGTTGGGAGCAACCGAAGTCGGTAACCGAAGTACGTAGCTTTCTGGGCTTAGCTGGTTATTATCGGAGATTTGTGGAAGGATTTTCTCGAATCGCTACTCCGTTAACTCAGCTGACTCGGAAAGATACAAAATTCGTATGGAGTGAGGAATGCGAGAAGAGTTTCCAAGAACTCAAGAGGAGACTCATTTCGGCACCTGTTTTGACAATACCATCTGGTTCGGATGGATTTGTTATCTACAGCGATGCTTCAGGCAAAGGGTTAGGATGTGTTCTCATGCAACATGGGAAAGTCATAGCCTATGCCTCACGACAACTCAAAGAATATGAGAGGAATTATCCTACTCATGATTTGGAGTTGGCAGCAGTCGTTTTTGCGTTGAAGATCTGGAGACACTACTTGTATGGGGAGAAAGTGGAGATCTATACAGATCATAAAAGCCTCAAATATTTCTTCACCCAAAAGGAACTCAACATGCGGCAACGACGTTGGCTTGAGCTGTTGAAAGATTACGATCATACCATCCAATACCATCCTGGAAAAGCAAACGTAGTAGCTGACGCATTGAGTAGAAGATCATATGCGGGTACGAGTGCAATGTTTTTAACACAAAGGCCCATTTTGTATGACTTGCAAAGGATGGAGATAGAGATGAAGGCTCCAAGTACCCACATGATGATATCAAATATACGAGTAGAACCGACTTTAATCGATAAAGTTAAAGCTGCTCAAGCTACGGATATAGAGCTGATGCGTATGAAGAAGAAAGTGCAAGAAGGTGCTATTCCAGAAGCAAGAATCGATGAAGAAGGAATACTTCGAGTCAACTCCAGACTTTGTGTTCCTAACGATTTTGACTTGAAGCATAGAATAATGATGGAGGCACACAACACACCGTTTGCAATCCATCCTGGGAGTACCAAAATGTATCACGATCTTCGACATACATTTTGGTGGAGCAATATGAAAAGAGAGATCGCGGAGTTTATCTCGAGGTGTTTAACTTGTCAACGTGTAAAGGCGGAGCATCAAGTGCCAAAGGGTCCATTGCAACCACTTGAGATCCCGAAATGGAAGTGGGAACACATTACTATGGATTTTGTTACAGGTCTTCCCAAGGTTTCTCAAGGCATAGATGCGATTTGGGTTATTGTTGATAGATTAACCAAGTCCGCTCATTTCTTGCCGATACGTGAGACTTATTCCCTTGAACGTCTTGCTAGTATGTACGTGAACGAGATTGTGAGATTGCATGGCATGCCAGTATCCATAGTTTCGGATCGTGACCCAAGATTCACTTCACGATTTTGGGTTAGCTTGCAGAAAGCTATGGGCACGGATTTACGATTCAGTTCAGCATACCATCCTCAAACGGACGGACAATCAGAGAGGACTATTCAAACTCTTGAAGATCTATTAAGACTTTGTGTCTTAGATCTCAAAGGGAGTTGGGATAAGTACCTACCATTGGTGGAATTCTCCTACAACAACAGTTATCAGGCGAGCATAGGTATGGCTCCATTTGAGGCGTTGTATGGAAGAAAATGTCGTTCTCCAGTATGCTGGGACGAGGTGGGTGAAGCAACATTGTTGGGACCAGAATTGGTACGCATTACTACAGAGAAGATCCAAACGATTCGACAACGTATACAAACGGCACAGGATCGACAAAAGAGTTATGCGGATCTTCATCGGAAGGACGTGGAATTTAATATTGGGGATCATGTATTGTTACGTGTTGCACCATGGAAGGGAGTTACAAGATTTGGGAAGAGAGGAAAGCTCAATCCAAGATTTGTTGGTCCATTTGAGATTCTTGAGCGAATAGGAAATGTGGCATATAGACTCGCATTACCTCCAAGCATGTCTCGTGTTCATAATGTTTTTCACATATCTATGCTTCGTAAATATGTTAAAGACCCGAACCACATTATTGAGTTAGAACCAGACGAGATAGCTGAAGATTTAACGTACGAGGAGGTACCTGTTAAGATCTTGGATAGGAAAGAGCATGTCCTACGCACGAAGGTTATACCACAAGTTAAGGTTTTGTGGAGAAACCATGCTATTGAAGAAATGACCTGGGAGTTGGAATCAGAAATGAAAGCGAGGTATCCTCACCTTTTTGAAACATCAGGTACGTACGTCAATTTCGAGGACGAAATTTCATAAGGAGGGGAGGTTGTAAGACCCCAACTTATTAATGAATAAAATCAAATTTTCTCTAAATATTATTGTGAATAATAAGGGGTTAATTTGATATAATACTTTGGTTATGGGTGAAATGTGCAAATTTTGCAAAATAAGCAAGTGGTTATAAAATATTTATTTTTGGTCGGTGAATATTCGGTTGGTCGTGGAATATTCTTGCTGTCGGGGAATATTCGTACGACGACGCAGCCTTGTGTGGGCCCCATAACGGAAAGCGATTGGATGAAGAAAACGACAAGTATAAGTTGTTTATTAATAACGGCGTAGTTGTTACCGTTAACACTGTTTAAATACCCGGTGGTTAAAATACAGTAATAACGCGTGGTTGCATAGTAGCACACGGATTGCACAGTATAGTTGAATTATTGATTCGTACGTAAGAAGGCACTACTCAATAATTGTTACAGTGATTACTGTTCAATATTTTATTTTATTGATTCAATAATTGCTGCATTGATATTTTATATTATTGTTGTTTCAATAATTGTTGTTGCACAGTATTTTCATTTATCAGATCAATAATTCATATTATTTGAATAATATTATTAGATAACATTATTGGCAATGTCTAGAAAGTTCTGTCTAAGGAGAGGTTTGGTCATCTAATTGCGCGCCAGTAAGGAGAAATCCTTATTGGAAAGCCCCCTCTTTCCTGGGAACGGCCTGGTTGTCATAAATGTGATTCTGTAATATTATTTATGAATAATTAATTATTGATTCATATGATAAGGAAATATTTATTTTATGTGGATATAAATGAGGGATATATTTTTGTGGTTAAAAATGAAGGAGTTAATGTTGAGGTTTTTATCCATATTTTTGTCGGAATGGAGGTATTAAAAATCAGGGTTTTTGAGATATTTTGCGGGGGTTATAATTTTTAATCCGACCGTTGGATCGTGGTAATTTTTGGATATGTTATACATATATAAGTTGAGTATATGTCCACAAATTTTGAACCGTTAAAAATGAACGTATGATTTATTATGAATTTTACAAGATGACTGGTTCAGAAATTGTTGAATTTTCGGAGTTTATCATTTTGATGGAAAATTCTAGAATTGGTGGGCCCCACTTGTGGTTGGTGAAGAAATGTGCTGAATTATATTTCAAATGTGGTAGGTGGGAATAGTAGCAGGTAAAGCCATCAGGTTGCAGGTCAAACCTACCAAAATTTTCCTATAAATAGAGGGCTAAGTTAGAATTGAAAATTACACCAGAAACAAGTTTTCTCTCTTTCTCTCTCTAGATTATTGAGTGTATTTTGTGAGTATTTAGATACTTTGAGAGTTTCTATTCATCAGAGCAAGTTTCTTTCAGCCTTATACCGGTATTCCGACCAGAAGTACTGATATTTTGAGGTAAGGGATATTATTTTCTTCTTAATGATATTATTTTCTTCAATATCATTATGCTGAAATATTGATATGAGTTTTTATCAAATTTGGAACTTTTGTGTCGGGGGTTACTATTCACGTATACGGCACTATTCACGTATACGGCACTATTCACGAATACGGCACTATTCACCGAAAAATAAAATTTTTCCTTTTTGTCCAAGATGTCTATTATGGTTACTATCTTTGATTGTATCCATGTTTTGATCTTTATTTTTGAATTCTGCTTCACAATTGATTATTATGAAGTATTATTGATCTTGGATAAACTGTTATACGAATCCCTACTATTTGTCCTTCTGTCTCATTGGATTCGTTCTCTTTAAGATATTTTTCATCATCCTCAGTCCTAAATGATGATATTACTGAATATCTTTGGCCTGTAGTGCAAAGATGTATAATTACTTGATGAATATCTTTGGCCTGTAGTGCAAAGATGAACAGGTGTTGAGATGAACATGACCGACTGATGATACAAATGAATATCTTTGGCCTGTAGTGCAAAGATGAATATTTGGTTAAAGATGATTATTAATTGATGTTACAGGGATAAAATATTGATGATGGACTTTTAAATCTTAGAAGATAGTAGAATTCTTTCTCTACTTGACTCTTCTAATGGTTTGTTGTTTCCGCTGCAGTTGTTGATCTAAAACTTGTTGTCGATTATATTTTATCAGATTTTTCCCTGTTGAAGACTAACGATAATTTGTTGTATATTATCTTAGTCATAATATTCTTTACTGGGCTAGTTGAGCTCACCCTTTTCCTTTTTGTTCCATTTTTCTTCTCAGGAGGTGAGAACATAGCAGGATCTAGTCGGGGTATGGAGTGATGGTTCTAGAAAGATGTATTAGCAGTCCTCACTATTTCTGTAAAATAGTGTTTGAATAATTGTAATGAGGATTTATTTGAGTGTGGATATTGTCTAGAAGACAATATTTGTATTTAAACTCACAGTATGTGTTGTCGTATTTTGCACGACAATTGTATTATTGAAGTTGTAGTTTGCTTTCTGTACCATGTATTTGGCGACTCAGAATGGGTGTTGTATACCTATTCTGGGGGCGTCACAGACGGTCCATAATTAAAGAAAATCTTTTAAATAAAATATAATATATTCTATTTATAGAATAACTTTAATAAAGTATTCTGTTTTATATAAAAAGATGTTTCTGTTTTATTACGTTAATAATACGAATAAAACAAAACGTCATTATCGCTAAATAATTCATATTATTAACTGACACTACAAGAAAATGCTCTAACAGCGACCAATCTTATCAGCGACCGCATTTTTTGGTCGCAGATAGATTTTTGGCGACCACCTTTAGCGACTGCACTTGAATTTGGTCGCTAGTTTATATTAGCGACCGATATCGGTCGCTATTCGGTCGCAGACTCATTTTTGCCTCCAAAAAATTGGCTGGAAATGTTGGCGCGCTGCTTATTTGCGACCAATAAGTAACAGCGACCGCATTCGATCGCGAATACTTCCACATCATTAAAAATCAGCGACCGCATGTGGTCGCGGATAGCGGTCGTGAATGTATTTCAATAAACCAGTATCAGTTCGTCACTGTCGATCCAGAACAGAAGAAAAAAAGAGGGAGAAGAGGGAGAAGGGGGAGAAAAGAAGAGGGAGAAGGGGGAGAAAAGAAGAGGGAGAAGCCGCCACCCACCACTACCTCAGCCGCCGCTGGCGCCACCGCTACCTGCAAATCTTTTGAAAGGTATGTTCAATTGTATTAACCTAGTTCGTTAGCTTGTAAATACTAGTGTTTGATTTGATGATATGTTAGAAGTACTTGGACAGTGATGACTGACATTGAGGAGGGGGGCTGGATTTGATAGATTGTCGTGGATATACTAGCAAAATCTCGCGTATTTTGAAAGATGCAATCAACTGTGACCATGTCTGTGTTGGTCTTGCTTCATCTTTACATATGCATGTATATATTTATATGCATTGTTCATTGTGATGCAGGGACCCCTTCATTTTCTTTTGTAATTCAGACTACTGTAGGTAGGGTGCGTAATCAATCTGATTTTTGTTGAATCTTTTTATTGAATAGTGGTAATAATTTAAGAAAAATAGTATATATTGCAACTAAATTGATGTAGTGGGTTAATTTTATGTATTGATATAGTAGGATTCATAATTTCTGAGATATATCTAAAACTGTGACTACAAAGAGTGAGCAGCAGTAAAGAATGACAAACTATTTTATTTCTTCCCCTTCTGACTTCAAAGAATAATAATCTAAGAATTTCAACTTAATGAGCAATAAGTCACTTGACAATACTAATGAGCAATAAGTAACTTGACAACTAAATACAGAAGCAAAAAAATTAGATGGGATATAATGATGAAAAAAGAAACTGAAGCAATTATAAAGGTGTGATGTTACATGTAATAGCAAGAGCAGTGTTTGACTGACTGCTATGAAAAATAATCAATTATTAGTTCAACTTGTAATCTGCATTAAATTTCAATTCCTAACAAAAACAAAGTTTCAAGTCTTTCCAAGTAGGGATAATGTTATGATTATTTATATATTTCTCTTGCTTTGTGTCTTGGGTGCCTAGAAATGACAATATATGCATGTCGTCGTGCATGTGGCTAGTCCATATTATAGGGGAGACTCTGGCAAAAAATTTTTGTTGGTCGGGTAGTTGCGAACATTTATAAAGTACAACGAGCTAATCAAATGCTTAGTAGCTTAGTAGCTAATCAAATGTACACGCAGCGCTTGAAACTTTTTTATTTAAATAACTCACAGTGGTGGTCCAACATCTCATTCACTTGGAAACTGACACATACGTTAGAACCGTACTTAAAGCAAGATATATCCCATATAAGGGACTAATAGGACTAATAGTCCCACATTAAGAGACTAATAGTATGCCTTCTTCTGCAATCTTGATATACGCAGCATATGCAGACCATACATGATGTAATGATTCGTATTCTACCCCTATGAATCTATTGGCTTTAGGTTGGCTGTAGTTAAAATATGTAGGATGACATAAGACCATACTCTAATTTAAGATCCATAACAATATACCATGCCTTTGGGTAGTCGATCTCAAGCGGTGTAAATTTGTTTTGGCATGTATCCTTGTTCAATTCCCGAATAATCATATATGATGCACGCTCATGTTATATATGTATATATACATCTATATGTATTTATAAGCATCATAAATGGGATTGAGCTGAATTGTAAATCTCTAACAAGGGAATACAATAAATTCATGTCAACATAGGTACCGTGAAATCATGGACCTCTATTTAGACCGTAGTTGGATGGCACGACGAAAGTCAAGTGCCCAGTTAGGTGCTACAGCTGAATTTAGAGCTGGTTGCCAAGTGTTTTTGGAGTATGCGTATAGTCACCCGGAATGTATGAATGGTAAGTCGCAGATACGATGTCCATGTTTGAAGTGTAAGAATGTAAATTATATGGATAGAGACATGATAAACTATCATTTACTTGTTTCTGGGTTCATGAGAAATTACGAAGAATGCTGGTGGGCACATGGGCAGAGAAGATATGGTGGCATCACACAAGTACATAATTCTGGCAGTAGTACTCATCGTATGAATGAAATGGTTCATGATATTGCAGGGCCAGATTTTGATTGGGAGCAAGGCAGAGAACAACCTATGAATTCTGATGCCAAAGAATTCTTTAAGTTGTTAAACGAGGGTAGCGAGCCATTGTGGCATGGTTGCACCAAACACACTACATTGTCTGCAGTGGCGACATTACTTAACATCAAGGTTGATCACAACATGAGCCATGAGTGTTTTGAGTCGCTCTTGAAGGCCATTAAGAGTATGTTGCCTGACGGTGCGAAATTACCTGGTAACTATTACTTTTGTAAGAAAATGGTGAAGAAGTTGGGTCTTGGATACCAAAAGATCGATGCATGTCCCAACGATTGCATGTTGTTTTATAAGGAAAATGAACAGATGACAAGGTGCACGTTTTGCAGTCATGATCGGTTTAGGCCTAATAAAGAGGGTGTGACTACAAAAAAATCAAGTATACCATTTAAGATTCTAAGGTATTTTCCAATAACACATCGGCTAAAAAGATTGTACATGTCTTCAAGAACAGCTGAACATATGAGTTGGCATGCGAAATCTCCAGCTAAAGATGGAGAACTAAATCATCCCGCAGATGGGAAGGCTTGGAAAGATTTTAACTTAGCACATCCTGGATTTGCATTGGAACCTAGAAATGTGAGGCTTGGATTGTCCACCGATGGTTTCAATCCGTTTGGCCACTCAGCTGTTCCGTACTCATGTTGGCCTGTGATTGTTACTCCGTACAACTTGCCACCTTGGATGTGTATGAAACAGCCATACTTGTTTCTTTCACTCGTGGTTCCTGGTCCTAAGAGTCCTGGAAAGAACTTAGATGTTTACTTGAGACCTCTTATAGACGAGTTGAAGGTATTGTGGGAGGATGGAGTACAGACTTGGGATGTTGCAACGAAAATAAATTTCAACCTTAGGGCAGCGGTTATGTGGACTATAAGTGACTTCCCAGCTTATGGTATGTTAGCTGGATGGAGTACACACGGGAAGTTGGCTTGTCCGTATTGTATGGAGCATACAAAGTCGTTTAATCTATCAAAAGGTCGAAAGCCTTGTTGGTTTGACTGTCATCGTCGGTTTTTACCGGTAGATCACCCATTTCGAAGAAATAGAGAACACTTCAGGAAAGGGAAAGTAGACAATGATATGCCTGCACCGCGATTTTCGGGAACGGAGATGCGAGATCGTGTGATGAGATTGCCGGTTATCCCATTTGGTAAGGTTGATGCCACAAATATAATCAATGGGTTTGGCGAATCTCATAACTGGGTTCGGAGAAGCATCTTTTGGGAACTGCCTTATTGGTCTACAAATTTGATTCGTCATAATCTAGATGTGATGCATATTGAGAAGAATGTGTTTGACAATGTGTTTAACACTGTGATGAATGTTACGGGGAAGACAAAAGATAACGATAAGGCACGTTTGCACATGAAAGATATTTGTAAGCGTCCCAGATTAGAACTTTACGAATCTCCTAATGGTAAGATTGTCAAACCGCATGCAAGGTACACATTGTCCAAAAAGCAAGTTGAAGATGTATGCACATGGGTTAAGTCTCTGAAACTACCAGATGGATATGCATCAAACATTGCAAGGTGTGTTACGGGTGGGAAATTGCAAGGGATGAAGAGTCATGACTGTCATGTTGTGACGCCCCCAGAATAGGTATACAACACCCATTCTGAGTCGCCAAATACATGGTACAGAAAGCAAACTACAACTTCAATAATACAATTGTCGTGCAAAATACGACAACACATACTGTGAGTTTAAATACAAATATTGTCTTCTAGACAATATCCACACTCAAATAAATACTCATTATAATTATTCAAACACTATTTTACAGAAATAGTGAGGACTGCTAATACATCTTTCTAGAACCATCACTCCATACCCCGACTAGATCCTGCTATGTTCTCACCTCCTGAGAAGAAAAATGGAACAAAAAGGAAAAGGGTGAGCTCAACTAGCCCAGTAAAGAATATTATGACTAAGATAATATACAACAAATTATCGTTAGTCTTCAACAGGGAAAAATCTGATAAAATATAATCGACAACAAGTTTTAGATCAACAACTGCAGCGGAAACAGCAAACCATTAGAAGAGTCAAGTAGAGAAAGAATTCTACTATCTTCTAAGATTTAAAAGTCCATCATCAATATTTTATCCCTGTAACATCAATTAATAATCATCTTTAACCAAATATTCATCTTTGCACTACAGGCCAAAGATATTCATTTGTATCATCAGTCGGTCATGTTCATCTCAACACCTGTTCATCTTTGCACTACAGGCCAAAGATATTCATCAAGTAATTATACATCTTTGCACTACAGGCCAAAGATATTCAGTAATATCATCATTTAGGATTGAGGATGATGAAAAATATCTTAAAGAGAACGAATCCAATGAGACAGAAGGACAAATAGTAGGGATTCGTATAACAGTTTATCCAAGATCAATAATACTTCATAATAATCAATTGTGAAGCAGAATTCAAAAATAAAGATCAAACCATGGATACAATCAAAGATAGTAACCATAATAGACATCTTGGACAAAAAGGAAAAATTTTATTTTTCGGTGAATAGTGTCGTATTCGTGAATAGTGTCGTATACGTGAATAGTACCGTATACGTGAATAGTAACCCCGACACAAAAAGTTCCAAATTTGATAAAAACTCGTATCAATATTTCAGCATAATGATATTGAAGAAAATAATATCATTTAAGAAGAAAATAATATCCCTTACCTCAAGATATCAGTACTTCTGGTCGGAATACCGGTATAAGGCTGAAAGAAACTTGCTCTGATGAATAGAAACTCTCAAAGTATCTAAATACTCACAAAATACACTCAATAATCTAGAGAGAGAAAGAGAGAAAACTTGTTTCTGGTGTGATTTTCAATTCTAACTTAGCCCTCTATTTATAGGAAAATTTTGGTAGGTTTGACCTGCAACCTGATGGCTTTACCTGCTACTATTCCCACCTACCACATTTGAAATATAATTCAGCACATTTCTTCACCAACCACAAGTGGGGCCCACCAATTCTAGAATTTTCCATCAAAATGATAAACTCCGAAAATTCAACAATTTCTGAACCAGTTATCTCGTAAAATTCATAATAAATCATACGTTCATTTTTAACGGTTCAAAATTTGTGGACATATACTCAACTTATATATGTATAATATATCCAAAAATTACCACGATCCAACGGTCGGATTAAAAATTATAACACCCGCAATATTTCTCAAAAACCCTGATTTGATTTTTAATACCTCCATTCCGATAAAAATACTGATAAAACACCTCAACATTAACTCCTTCATTTTTAACCACAAAAATATATCCCTCATTTATATCCACATAAAATAAATATTTCCTTATCATATGAATCAATAATTAATTATTCACAAATAATATTACAGAATCACATTTATGACAACCAGGCCGTTCCCAGGAAAGAGGGGGCTTTCCAATAAGGATTTCTCCTTACTGGCGCGCAATTAGATGACCAAACCTCTCCTTAGACAGAACTTTCTAGACATTGCCAATAATGTTATCTAATAATATTATTCAAATAATATGAATTATTGATCTGATAAATGAAAATACTGTGCAGCAACAATTATTGAAACAACAATAATATAAAATATCAACGCATCAATTATTGAATCAATAAAATAAAATATTGAATAATAACTACTGTAACAATTATTGAGTAGTGCCTTCTTACGTAAGAATCAATAATTGGTGCAATACCGTGTGCTACTGTATTTTAACCACCGGGTATTCCAACAGTATTAACGGTAACAACTACGCCGTTATTTATAAACAACTTATACTTGTCGTGTAAGACCCCAACTTATTAATGAATAAAATCAAATTTTCTCTAAATATTATTGTGAATAATAAGGGGTTAATTTGATATAATACTTTGGTTATGGGTGAAATGTGCAAATTTTGCAAAATAAGCAAGTGGTTATAAAATATTTATTTTTGGTCGGTGAATATTCGGTTGGTCGTGGAATATTCTTGCTGTCGGGGAATATTCGTACGACGACGCAGCCTTGTGTGGGCCCCATAACGGAAAGCGATTGGATGAAGAAAACGACAAGTATAAGTTGTTTATTAATAATGGCGAAGTTGTTACCGTTAACACTGTTTAAATACCCGGTGGTTAAAAATACAGTAATAACGCGTGGTTGCATAGTAGCACACGGATTGCACAGTATAGTTGAATTATTGATTCGTACGTAAGAAGGCACTACTCAATAATTGTTACAGTGATTACTGTTCAATATTTTATTTTATTGTTCAATAATTGCTGCATTGATATTTTATATTATTGTTGTTTCAATAATTGTTGTTGCACAGTATTTTCATTTATCAGATCAATAATTCATATTATTTGAATAATATTATTAGATAACATTATTGGCAATGTCTAGAAAGTTCTGTCTAAGGAGAGGTTTGGTCATCTAATTGCGCGCCAGTAAGGAGAAATCCTTATTGGAAAGCCCCCTCTTTCCTGGGAACGGCCTGGTTGTCATAAATGTGATTCTGTAATATTATTTATGAATAATTAATTATTGATTCATATGATAAGGAAATATTTATTTTATGTGGATATAAATGAGGGATATATTTTTGTGGTTAAAAATGAAGGAGTTAATGTTGAGGTTTTTATCCATATTTTTGTCGGAATGGAGGTATTAAAAATCAGGGTTTTTGAGATATTTTGCGGGGGTTATAATTTTTAATCCGACCGTTGGATCGTGGTAATTTTTGGATATGTTATACATATATAAGTTGAGTATATGTCCACAAATTTTGAACCGTTAAAAATGAACGTATGATTTATTATGAATTTTACAAGATGACTGGTTCAGAAATTGTTGAATTTTCGGAGTTTATCATTTTGATGGAAAATTCTAGAATTGGTGGGCCCCACTTGTGGTTGGTGAAGAAATGTGCTGAATTATATTTCAAATGTGGTAGGTGGGAATAGTAGCAGGTAAAGCCATCAGGTTGCAGGTCAAACCTACCAAAATTTTCCTATAAATAGAGGGCTAAGTTAGAATTGAAAATTACACCAGAAACAAGTTTTCTCTCTTTCTCTCTCTAGATTATTGAGTGTATTTTGTGAGTATTTAGATACTTTGAGAGTTTCTATTCATCAGAGCAAGTTTCTTTCAGCCTTATACCGGTATTCCGACCAGAAGTACTGATATTTTGAGGTAAGGGATATTATTTTCTTCTTAATGATATTATTTTCTTCAATATCATTATGCTGAAATATTGATATGAGTTTTTATCAAATTTGGAACTTTTGTGTCGGGGGTTACTATTCACGTATACGGCACTATTCACGTATACGGCACTATTCACGAATACGGCACTATTCACCGAAAAATAAAATTTTTCCTTTTTGTCCAAGATGTCTATTATGGTTACTATCTTTGATTGTATCCATGTTTTGATCTTTATTTTTGAATTCTGCTTCACAATTGATTATTATGAAGTATTATTGATCTTGGATAAACTGTTATACGAATCCCTACTATTTGTCCTTCTGTCTCATTGGATTCGTTCTCTTTAAGATATTTTTCATCATCCTCAGTCCTAAATGATGATATTACTGAATATCTTTGGCCTGTAGTGCAAAGATGTATAATTACTTGATGAATATCTTTGGCCTGTAGTGCAAAGATGAACAGGTGTTGAGATGAACATGACCGACTGATGATACAAATGAATATCTTTGGCCTGTAGTGCAAAGATGAATATTTGGTTAAAGATGATTATTAATTGATGTTACAGGGATAAAATATTGATGATGGACTTTTAAATCTTAGAAGATAGTAGAATTCTTTCTCTACTTGACTCTTCTAATGGTTTGTTGTTTCCGCTGCAGTTGTTGATCTAAAACTTGTTGTCGATTATATTTTATCAGATTTTTCCCTGTTGAAGACTAACGATAATTTGTTGTATATTATCTTAGTCATAATATTCTTTACTGGGCTAGTTGAGCTCACCCTTTTCCTTTTTGTTCCATTTTTCTTCTCAGGAGGTGAGAACATAGCAGGATCTAGTCGGGGTATGGAGTGATGGTTCTAGAAAGATGTATTAGCAGTCCTCACTATTTCTGTAAAATAGTGTTTGAATAATTGTAATGAGGATTTATTTGAGTGTGGATATTGTCTAGAAGACAATATTTGTATTTAAACTCACAGTATGTGTTGTCGTATTTTGCACGACAATTGTATTATTGAAGTTGTAGTTTGCTTTCTGTACCATGTATTTGGCGACTCAGAATGGGTGTTGTATACCTATTCTGGGGGCGTCACAGTTGGTATCAGAGCTTAGGGATATGATCCCTGGCTGAGATGTGAGACAAGAACTAGGAGGGGAGAGACGGGGAATTCCTTCGCTAGTATGACCTGACTAAGTTTATTTGGTGTTTATTTGGTCGGTCAGAGTATAGGGATAATATATGACATGACTATTAACCCTTGTTTTATGGCAGTATTTAAGAATGGCAGCTGAGAACGTTAATAATGGAGTAAATCAGACCGTGGAGACACCTTTGATCACTACCCAGGGGAACGTGCAACAGGAAGGCAATATTCCTCCTGTAAACAACGTTACCGAGCAAACGATGAATGATGGAATGTTTAGGAGCTTTTTGCAGTTCATGCAAAATCAGACGAGGGAGACTCGTGTGCAGAATACGGGTGGAAATGATAACAACGCGCGGTTTGTCACAGCTAAGCAGTTCAAAGAATTGGGACCACCAGAATTTAAGGGAAAGCCGGATCCGATCATGGCGGAAACGTGGGTCAAGCAAATTACCAAGATATTTGATGTCTTGGGATGCACGGAGGAACAGAAGGTTCCATTCGCCACATTTATGTTCCGCGGTGAGGCAGACTACTGGTGGGAGTCTGTGAAGCGTACCCAGCCTGACGCACTCAACATGTCCTGGGAAACATTTCAAAAACTGTTCAATGACAAGTACTTTCCTGAAAGTATTCGTCATATGAAGGAGGTTGAGTTTATTAGACTGGAACAAAACAACATGACGGTGTCCCAGTACGAGGCGAAGTTTGCAGAGTTATCCAGGTTTGCACCTCATTTGGTCGAAAATGAGGAACGAATGACGCGGATGTTTCTGAGAGGTTTAAAACCTGAGATTCGTCAATACCTTATCTCTCATAAATTTTCTCTGTATTCAGACGTTGTCAACAGGGCCCAATTATTAGAGAGAGATAATGAGTATACTCAACCGAGGGACCACAACCAGGGTCATACCGGTGACAGCAATCATCAGAGCGATGATAACCAACGAGGAGGGAAAAATACGAACAAAGGCGGTAACCACTCGGGTGGTCATCGTGGCCATGATAATAGGAGAGGTGAGTCAAGTGGAAATTTCAGAAAGAGGAGATTCAACAATGACGGGAAGACATCAGCACCAGCACCAGCACCAACAACAAATTTTAGGGGAGGAGAACGACCGCCAGTTAGATGTTACAAATGCGGGAAAGAGGGACATATCAGCCCAAACTGTCCACAACAATCCAAGGTGTGTTACAACTGTGGGAAGGAAGGCCACATCGCTCGAGATTGTACTATAGCGAAACCAAGTTCAGCGGGAGTGGTGATTCCAAGGGCTGTCCCGGATAAGGCGAAATCAGCGGTTCCTGGAAGAGCGTTTGTCGTAACTGGCCAAAACGTGAGAAACCCGAACGAGGTGATCACGGGTAAGCTAATCTTGAATTCTTGCGAAGTTTATACTTTACTAGATACCGGTTCTACCCATTCTTTTATCTCTCCTGCTTGTGCTCAACGTTTAAACTTGACTCCGGAGAAATTGGACTTTAACTTATCTGTTGAAACTCCGTTGGGTGAAACCTTCGTTACATCTACAGTTTATAAATCTTGCATGATCCAAGTTGGCACTATCACATTACCTGTTGATCTTATCTCTTTAAAGATACTTGCTTTTGATGTGATTTTAGGAATTGATTGGTTAACCACTCATCATGCTAAAATTGATTGTTTTCGTAAGGTTGTTAGTTTTCATATTCCTAACCAACCTGTCATACGAATTCAAACTACTAAACCACTAAAATCAGTCACTGTCATATCAAGCCACAAAGCTATTCGTTTATTGAAAAACGGATGTCAAGCTTTCTTAGCCCATGTTATGGATTTGAACAAAGACAAGTCAGATTTGAATAATATTTCTATTGTTAGAGAATTTTCCGATGTATTTCCTGAAGAACTTCCCGGTCTACCCCCGGAACGAGAAATTGAATTCTTTATTGACCTTGAACCCGGTACAAAGCCCATTTCTAAAACCCCATATCGAATGGCTCCTATTGAACTTCAGGAGTTAAAAGTCCAACTACAGGAGTTGTTGGACATCGGTTTTATTCGTCCTAGTACGTCTCCTTGGGGTGCTCCTGTTTTATTCGTAAAGAAGAAAGACGGGAGTATGCGACTTTGTATTGACTATCGAGAATTGAACCATGTCACCATCAAGAATAGGTATCCGCTACCTCGCATTGATGACCTGTTTGACCAGTTGCAAGGAGCACAATTCTTTTCAAAGATCGATCTTCGTTCTGGATATCATCAGCTGAAGATTAAAACTGAGGATATTCCAAAGACTGCCTTCAGAACTCGGTACGGGCATTATGAATTCTTAGTAATGTCTTTTGGATTGACTAATGCTCCTGCTGCCTTCATGGATATGATGAACCGTGTATTCAAAGAATATTTGGATCAGTTCGTTGTTGTCTTTATTGATGACATCCTCATCTATTCCAAAAGCCGTGAAGATCATGAGCGCCATTTGAAGCTGGTACTGCAAAGGCTTCGTGAAAACAAGCTATATGCCAAACTGAAGAAATGCGAGTTCTGGCTTGAGGAAGTAGCATTCCTTGGGCACGTGGTGTCAAAACATGGAGTATCTGTCGACCCGGCGAAGATTGAAGCCATACAAAGTTGGGAGCAACCGAAGTCGGTAACCGAAGTACGTAGCTTTCTGGGCTTAGCTGGTTATTATCGGAGATTTGTGGAAGGATTTTCTCGAATCGCTACTCCGTTAACTCAGCTGACTCGGAAAGATACAAAATTCGTATGGAGTGAGGAATGCGAGAAGAGTTTCCAAGAACTCAAGAGGAGACTCATTTCGGCACCTGTTTTGACAATACCATCTGGTTCGGATGGATTTGTTATCTACAGCGATGCTTCAGGCAAAGGGTTAGGATGTGTTCTCATGCAACATGGGAAAGTCATAGCCTATGCCTCACGACAACTCAAAGAATATGAGAGGAATTATCCTACTCATGATTTGGAGTTGGCAGCAGTCGTTTTTGCGTTGAAGATCTGGAGACACTACCTGTATGGGGAGAAAGTGGAGATCTATACAGATCATAAAAGCCTCAAATATTTCTTCACCCAAAAGGAACTCAACATGCGGCAACGACGTTGGCTTGAGCTGTTGAAAGATTACGATCATACCATCCAATACCATCCTGGAAAAGCAAACGTAGTAGCTGACGCATTGAGTAGAAGATCATATGCGGGTACGAGTGCAATGTTTTTAACACAAAGGCCCATTTTGTATGACTTGCAAAGGATGGAGATAGAGATGAAGGCTCCAAGTACCCACATGATGATATCAAATATACGAGTAGAACCGACTTTAATCGATAAAGTTAAAGCTGCTCAAGCTACGGATATAGAGCTGATGCGTATGAAGAAGAAAGTGCAAGAAGGTGCTATTCCAGAAGCAAGAATCGATGAAGAAGGAATACTTCGAGTCAACTCCAGACTTTGTGTTCCTAACGATTTTGACTTGAAGCATAGAATAATGATGGAGGCACACAACACACCGTTTGCAATCCATCCTGGGAGTACCAAAATGTATCACGATCTTCGACATACATTTTGGTGGAGCAATATGAAAAGAGAGATCGCGGAGTTTATCTCGAGGTGTTTAACTTGTCAACGTGTAAAGGCGGAGCATCAAGTGCCAAAGGGTCCATTGCAACCACTTGAGATCCCGAAATGGAAGTGGGAACACATTACTATGGATTTTGTTACAGGTCTTCCCAAGGTTTCTCAAGGCATAGATGCGATTTGGGTTATTGTTGATAGATTAACCAAGTCCGCTCATTTCTTGCCGATACGTGAGACTTATTCCCTTGAACGTCTTGCTAGTATGTACGTGAACGAGATTGTGAGATTGCATGGCATGCCAGTATCCATAGTTTCGGATCGTGACCCAAGATTCACTTCACGATTTTGGGTTAGCTTGCAGAAAGCTATGGGCACGGATTTACGATTCAGTTCAGCATACCATCCTCAAACGGACGGACAATCAGAGAGGACTATTCAAACTCTTGAAGATCTATTAAGACTTTGTGTCTTAGATCTCAAAGGGAGTTGGGATAAGTACCTACCATTGGTGGAATTCTCCTACAACAACAGTTATCAGGCGAGCATAGGTATGGCTCCATTTGAGGCGTTGTATGGAAGAAAATGTCGTTCTCCAGTATGCTGGGACGAGGTGGGTGAAGCAACATTGTTGGGACCAGAATTGGTACGCATTACTACAGAGAAGATCCAAACGATTCGACAACGTATACAAACGGCACAGGATCGACAAAAGAGTTATGCGGATCTTCATCGGAAGGACGTGGAATTTAATATTGGGGATCATGTATTGTTACGTGTTGCACCATGGAAGGGAGTTACAAGATTTGGGAAGAGAGGAAAGCTCAATCCAAGATTTGTTGGTCCATTTGAGATTCTTGAGCGAATAGGAAATGTGGCATATAGACTCGCATTACCTCCAAGCATGTCTCGTGTTCATAATGTTTTTCACATATCTATGCTTCGTAAATATGTTAAAGACCCGAACCACATTATTGAGTTAGAACCAGACGAGATAGCTGAAGATTTAACGTACGAGGAGGTACCTGTTAAGATCTTGGATAGGAAAGAGCATGTCCTACGCACGAAGGTTATACCACAAGTTAAGGTTTTGTGGAGAAACCATGCTATTGAAGAAATGACCTGGGAGTTGGAATCAGAAATGAAAGCGAGGTATCCTCACCTTTTTGAAACATCAGGTACGTACGTCAATTTCGAGGACGAAATTTCATAAGGAGGGGAGGTTGTAAGACCCCAACTTATTAATGAATAAAATCAAATTTTCTCTAAATATTATTGTGAATAATAAGGGGTTAATTTGATATAATACTTTGGTTATGGGTGAAATGTGCAAATTTTGCAAAATAAGCAAGTGGTTATAAAATATTTATTTTTGGTCGGTGAATATTCGGTTGGTCGTGGAATATTCTTGCTGTCGGGGAATATTCGTACGACGACGCAGCCTTGTGTGGGCCCCATAACGGAAAGCGATTGGATGAAGAAAACGACAAGTATAAGTTGTTTATTAATAACGGCGTAGTTGTTACCGTTAATACTGTTTAAATACCCGGTGGTTAAAAATACAGTAATAACGCGTGGTTGCATAGTAGCACACGGATTGCACATATATTGAATTATTGATTCGTACGTAAGAAGGCACTACTCAATAATTGTTACAGTGATTATTGTTCAATATTTTATTTTATTGATTCAATAATTGCTGCATTGATATTTTATATTATTGTTGTTTCAATAATTGTTGCTGCACAGTATTTTCATTTATCAGATCAATAATTCATATTATTTGAATAATATTATTAGATAACATTATTGGCAATGTCTAGAAAGTTCTGTCTAAGGAGAGGTTTGGTCATCTAATTGCGCGCCAGTAAGGAGAAATCCTTATTGGAAAGCCCCCTCTTTCCTGGGAACGGCCTGGTTGTCATAAATGTGATTCTGTAATATTATTTGTGAATAATTAATTATTGATTCATATGATAAGGAAATATTTATTTTATGTGGATATAAATGAGGGATATATTTTTGTGGTTAAAAATGAAGGAGTTAATGTTGAGGTGTTTTATCAGTATTTTTATCGGAATGGAGGTATTAAAAATCAAATCAGGGTTTTTGAGAAATATTGCGGGTGTTATAATTTTTAATCCGACCGTTGGATCGTGGTAATTTTTGGATATGTTATACATATATAAGTTGAGTATATGTCCACAAATTTTGAACCGTTAAAAATGAACGTATGATTTATTATGAATTTTACGAGATGACTGGTTCAGAAATTGTTGAATTTTCGGAGTTTATCATTTTGATGGAAAATTCTAGAATTGGTGGGCCCCACTTGTGGTTGGTGAAGAAATGTGCTGAATTATATTTCAAATGTGGTAGGTGGGAATAGTAGCAGGTAAAGCCATCAGGTTGCAGGTCAAACCTACCAAAATTTTCCTATAAATAGAGGGCTAAGTTAGAATTGAAAATTACACCAGAAACAAGTTTTCTCTCTTTCTCTCTCTAGATTATTGAGTGTATTTTGTGAGTATTTAGATACTTTGAGAGTTTCTATTCATCAGAGCAAGTTTCTTTCAGCCTTATACCGGTATTCCGACCAGAAGTACTGATATTTTGAGGTAAGGGATATTATTTTCTTCTTAATGATATTATTTTCTTCAATATCATTATGCTGAAATATTGATATGAGTTTTTATCAAATTTGGAACTTTTGTGTCGGGGGTTACTATTCACGTATACGGCACTATTCACGTATACGGCACTATTCACGAATACGGCACTATTCACCGAAAAATAAAATTTTTCCTTTTTGTCCAAGATGTCTATTATGGTTACTATCTTTGATTGTATCCATGTTTTGATCTTTATTTTTGAATTCTGCTTCACAATTGATTATTATGAAGTATTATTGATCTTGGATAAACTGTTATACGAATCCCTACTATTTGTCCTTCTGTCTCATTGGATTCGTTCTCTTTAAGATATTTTTCATCATCCTCAGTCCTAAATGATGATATTACTGAATATCTTTGGCCTGTAGTGCAAAGATGTATAATTACTTGATGAATATCTTTGGCCTGTAGTGCAAAGATGAACAGGTGTTGAGATGAACATGACCGACTGATGATACAAATGAATATCTTTGGCCTGTAGTGCAAAGATGAATATTTGGTTAAAGATGATTATTAATTGATGTTACAGGGATAAAATATTGATGATGGACTTTTAAATCTTAGAAGATAGTAGAATTCTTTCTCTACTTGACTCTTCTAATGGTTTGTTGTTTCCGCTGCAGTTGTTGATCTAAAACTTGTTGTCGATTATATTTTATCAGATTTTTCCCTGTTGAAGACTAACGATAATTTGTTGTATATTATCTTAGTCATAATATTCTTTACTGGGCTAGTTGAGCTCACCCTTTTCCTTTTTGTTCCATTTTTCTTCTCAGGAGGTGAGAACATAGCAGGATCTAGTCGGGGTATGGAGTGATGGTTCTAGAAAGATGTATTAGCAGTCCTCACTATTTCTGTAAAATAGTGTTTGAATAATTGTAATGAGGATTTATTTGAGTGTGGATATTTTCTAGAAGACAATATTTGTATTTAAACTCACAGTATGTGTTGTCGTATTTTGCACGACAATTGTATTATTGAAGTTGTAGTTTGCTTTCTGTACCATGTATTTGGCGACTCAGAATGGGTGTTGTATACCTATTCTGGGGGCGTCACATGTCGTTTTCTTCATCCAATCGCTTTCCGTTATGGGGCCCACACAAGGCTGCGTCGTCGTACGAATATTCCCCGACAGCAAGAATATTCCACGACCAACCGAATATTCACCGACCAAAAATAAAT
Source organism: Panax notoginseng (assembly GCA_016801055.1). Lineage (NCBI taxonomy): Eukaryota > Viridiplantae > Streptophyta > Magnoliopsida > Apiales > Araliaceae > Panax > Panax notoginseng. The sequence continues at coordinate 157,431,755 of CM029012.1, read as the reverse complement.
ATTTTATAACCACTTGCTTATTTTGCAAAATTTGCACATTTCACCCATAACCAAAGTATTATATCAAATTAACCCCTTATTATTCACAATAATATTTAGAGAAAATTTGATTTTATTCATTAATAAGTTGGGGTCTTACAACCTCCCCTCCTTATGAAATTTCTTCCTCGAAATTGACGTACGTACCTGATGTTTCAAAAAGGTGAGGATACCTCGCTTTCATTTCTGATTCCAACTCCCAGGTCATTTCTTCAATAGCATGGTTTCTCCACAAAACCTTAACTTGTGGTATAACCTTCGTGCGTAGGACATGCTCTTTCCTATCCAAGATCTTAACAGGTACCTCCTCATACGTTAAATCTTCAGCTATCTCGTCTGGTTCTAACTCAATAATGTGGTTCGGGTCTTTAACATATTTACGAAGCATAGATATGTGAAAAACATTATGAACACGAGACATGCTTGGAGGTAATGCGAGTCTATATGCCACATTTCCTATTCGCTCAAGAATCTCAAATGACCAACAAATCTTGGATTGAGCTTTCCTCTCTTCCCAAATCTTGTAACTCCCTTCCATGGTGCAACACGTAATAATACATGATCCCCAATATTAAATTCCACGTCCTTCCGATGAAGATCCGCATAACTCTTTTGTCGATCCTGTGCCGTTTGTATACGTTGTCGAATCGTTTGGATCTTCTCTGTAGTAATGCGTACCAATTCTGGTCCCAACAATGTTGCTTCACCCACCTCGTCCCAGCATACTGGAGAACGACATTTTCTTCCATACAACGCCTCAAATGGAGCCATACCTATGCTCGCCTGATAACTGTTGTTGTAGGAGAATTCCACCAATGGTAGGTACTTATCCCAACTCCCTTTGAGATCTAAGACACAAAGTCTTAATAGATCTTCAAGAGTTTGAATAGTCCTCTCTGATTGTCCGTCCGTTTGAGGATGGTATGCTGAACTGAATCGTAAATTCGTGCCCATAGCTTTCTGCAAGCTAACCCAAAATCGTGAAGTGAATCTTGGGTCACGATCCGAAACTATGGATACTGGCATGCCATGCAATCTCACAATCTCGTTCACGTACATACTAGCAAGACGTTCAAGGGAATAAGTCTCACGTATCGGCAAGAAATGAGCGGACTTGGTTAATCTATCAACAATAACCCAAATCGCATCTATGCCTTGAGAAACCTTGGGAAGACCTGTAACAAAATCCATAGTAATGTGTTCCCACTTCCATTTCGGGATCTCAAGTGGTTGCAATGGACCCTTTGGCACTTGATGCTCCGCCTTTACACGTTGACAAGTTAAACACCTCGAGATAAACTCCGCGATCTCTCTTTTCATATTGCTCCACCAAAATGTATGTCGAAGATCGTGATACATTTTGGTACTCCCAGGATGGATTGCAAACGGTGTGTTGTGTGCCTCCATCATTATTCTATGCTTCAAGTCAAAATCGTTAGGAACACAAAGTCTGGAGTTGACTCGAAGTATTCCTTCTTCATCGATTCTTGCTTCTGGAATAGCACCTTCTTGCACTTTCTTCTTCATACGCATCAGCTCTATATCCGTAGCTTGAGCAGCTTTAACTTTATCGATTAAAGTCGGTTCTACTCGTATATTTGATATCATCATGTGGGTACTTGGAGCCTTCATCTCTATCTCCATCCTTTGCAAGTCATACAAAATGGGCCTTTGTGTTAAAAACATTGCACTCGTACCCGCATATGATCTTCTACTCAATGCGTCAGCTACTACGTTTGCTTTTCCAGGATGGTATTGGATGGTATGATCGTAATCTTTCAACAGCTCAAGCCAACGTCGTTGCCGCATGTTGAGTTCCTTTTGGGTGAAGAAATATTTGAGGCTTTTATGATCTGTATAGATCTCCACTTTCTCCCCATACAGGTAGTGTCTCCAGATCTTCAACGCAAAAACGACTGCTGCCAACTCCAAATCATGAGTAGGATAATTCCTCTCATATTCTTTGAGTTGTCGTGAGGCATAGGCTATGACTTTCCCATGTTGCATGAGAACACATCCTAACCCTTTGCCTGAAGCATCGCTGTAGATAACAAATCCATCCGAACCAGATGGTATTGTCAAAACAGGTGCCGAAATGAGTCTCCTCTTGAGTTCTTGGAAACTCTTCTCGCATTCCTCACTCCATACGAATTTTGTATCTTTCCGAGTCAGCTGAGTTAACGGAGTAGCGATTCGAGAAAATCCTTCCACAAATCTCCGATAATAACCAGCTAAGCCCAGAAAGCTACGTACTTCGGTTACCGACTTCGGTTGCTCCCAACTTTGTATGGCTTCAATCTTCGCCGGGTCAACAGATACTCCATGTTTTGACACCACGTGCCCAAGGAATGCTACTTCCTCAAGCCAGAACTCGCATTTCTTCAGTTTGGCATATAGCTTGTTTTCACGAAGCCTTTGCAGTACCAGCTTCAAATGGCGCTCATGATCTTCACGGCTTTTGGAATAGATGAGGATGTCATCAATAAAGACAACAACGAACTGATCCAAATATTCTTTGAATACACGGTTCATCATATCCATGAAGGCAGCAGGAGCATTAGTCAATCCAAAAGACATTACTAAGAATTCATAATGCCCGTACCGAGTTCTGAAGGCAGTCTTTGGAATATCCTCAGTTTTAATCTTCAGCTGATGATATCCAGAACGAAGATCGATCTTTGAAAAGAATTGTGCTCCTTGCAACTGGTCAAACAGGTCATCAATGCGAGGTAGCGGATACCTATTCTTGATGGTGACATGGTTCAATTCTCGATAGTCAATACAAAGTCGCATACTCCCGTCTTTCTTCTTTACGAATAAAACAGGAGCACCCCAAGGAGACGTACTAGGACGAATAAAACCGATGTCCAACAACTCCTGTAGTTGGACTTTTAACTCCTGAAGTTCAATAGGAGCCATTCGATATGGGGTTTTAGAAATGGGCTTTGTACCGGGTTCAAGGTCAATAAAGAATTCAATTTCTCGTTCCGGGGGTAGACCGGGAAGTTCTTCAGGAAATACATCGGAAAATTCTCTAACAATAGAAATATTATTCAAATCTGACTTGTCTTTGTTCAAATCCATAACATGGGCTAAGAAAGCTTGACATCCGTTTTTCAATAAACGAATAGCTTTGTGGCTTGATATGACAGTGACTGATTTTAGTGGTTTAGTAGTTTGAATTCGTATGACAGGTTGGTTAGGAATATGAAAACTAACAACCTTACGAAAACAATCAATTTTAGCATGATGAGTGGTTAACCAATCAATTCCTAAAATCACATCAAAAGCAAGTATCTTTAAAGAGATAAGATCGACAGGTAATGTGATAGTGCCAACTTGGATCATGCAAGATTTATAAACTGTAGATGTAACGAAGGTTTCACCCAACGGAGTTTCAACAGATAAGTTAAAGTCCAATTTCTCCGGAGTCAAGTTTAAACGTTGAGCACAAGCAGGAGAGATAAAAGAATGGGTAGAACCGGTATCTAGTAAAGTATAAACTTCGCAAGAATTCAAGATTAGCTTACCCGTGATCACCTCGTTCGGGTTTCTCGCGTTTTGGCCAGTAACGACAAACACCCTTCCAGGAACCGCTGATTTCGACTTATCCGGGATAACTTTTGGAGTCACCATCCCCGCTGAACTTGGTTTTGCTACAGAACACTCTCGAGCTATATGACCTTCCTTTCCACAGTTATAACATACCTTGGATTGTTGTGGGCAGTTTGGGCTGATATGTCCCTCTTTCCCACATTTGTAACATACGACCGGTGGTCGTTCTCTTCCCCTAGAAACAGTTGATGTTTGTGCTGACGTCTTCACGTTATCATTGTTGTACCTTCTCTTCTTGAAATCTCCTCCCGACTCGCTCCTTCTATTATCACGACCACGATTACCACCAGAGTGGTTACCGCTTTTGTCCGAATGTTTTCCTCCCTGCTGGTTTTCATTGCTTCGATGACTGCCGCCACCGGTATGACCCTGGTTGTGGTCCCTCGGTTGCACATACTCATTATCTCGCTCTAATAATTGAGCCCTGTTTACAACATCTGAATATAAAGAAAATTTATGAGAGATAAGATATTGCCGAATCTCGGGTTTTAGACCTCTCAGAAACATCCTTGTCATTCGTTCCTCATTTTCGACCAAATGAGGTGCAAACCTGGATAACTCTGCAAACTTCGCCTCGTACTGGGACACCGTCATGTTGTTTTGTTCCAGTCTAATAAACTCAACCTCCTTCATATGACGAATACTTTCAGGAAAGTACTTGTCATTGAACAGTTTTTGAAATGTTTCCCAGGACATGTTGAGTGCGTCAGGCTGGGTACGCTTCACAGACTCCCACCAGTAGTCTGCCTCACCGCGGAACATAAATGTGGCGAATGGAACCTTCTGTTCCTCCGTGCATCCCAAGACATCAAATATCTTGGTAATTTGCTTGACCCACGTTTCCGCCATGATCGGATCCGGCTTTCCCTTAAATTCTGGTGGTCCCAATTCTTTGAACTGCTTAGCTGTGACAAACCGCGCGTTGTTATCATTTCCACCCGTATTCTGCACACGAGTCTCCCTCGTCTGATTTTGCATGAACTGCAAAAAGCTCCTAAACATTCCATCATTCATCGTTTGCTCGGTAACGTTGTTTACAGGAGGAATATTGCCTTCCTGTTGCACGTTCCCCTGGGTAGTGATCAAAGGTGTCTCCACGGTCTGATTTACTCCATTATTAACGTTCTCAGCTGCCATTCTTAAATACTGCCATAAAACAAGGGTTAATAGTCATGTCATATATTATCCCTATACTCTGACCGACCAAATAAACACCAAATAAACTTAGTCAGGTCATACTAGCGAAGGAATTCCCCGTCTCTCCCCTCCTAGTTCTTGTCTCACATCTCAGCCAGGGATCATATCCCTAAGCTCTGATACCAACTGTGACGCCCCCAGAATAGGTATACAACACCCATTCTGAGTCGCCAAATACATGGTACAGAAAGCAAACTACAACTTCAATAATACAATTGTCGTGCAAAATACGACAACACATACTGTGAGTTTAAATACAAATATTGTCTTCTAGACAATATCCACACTCAAATAAATCCTCATTACAATTATTCAAACACTATTTTACAGAAATAGTGAGGACTGCTAATACATCTTTCTAGAACCATCACTCCATACCCCGACTAGATCCTGCTATGTTCTCACCTCCTGAGAAGAAAAATGGAACAAAAAGGAAAAGGGTGAGCTCAAATAGCCCAGTAAAGAATATTATGACTAAGATAATATACAACAAATTATCGTTAGTCTTCAACAGGGAAAAATCTGATAAAATATAATCGACAACAAGTTTTAGATCAACAACTGCAGCGGAAACAGCAAACCATTAGAAGAGTCAAGTAGAGAAAGAATTCTACTATCTTCTAAGATTTAAAAGTCCATCATCAATATTTTATCCCTGTAACATCAATTAATAATCATCTTTAACCAAATATTCATCTTTGCACTACAGGCCAAAGATATTCATTTGTATCATCAGTCGGTCATGTTCATCTCAACACCTGTTCATCTTTGCACTACAGGCCAAAGATATTCATCAAGTAATTATACATCTTTGCACTACAGGCCAAAGATATTCAGTAATATCATCATTTAGGACTGAGGATGATGAAAAATATCTTAAAGAGAACGAATCCAATGAGACAGAAGGACAAATAGTAGGGATTCGTATAACAGTTTATCCAAGATCAATAATACTTCATAATAATCAATTGTGAAGCAGAATTCAAAAATAAAGATCAAAACATGGATACAATCAAAGATAGTAACCATAATAGACATCTTGGACAAAAAGGAAAAATTTTATTTTTCGGTGAATAGTGCCGTATTCGTGAATAGTGTCGTATACGTGAATAGTAACCCCGACACAAAAAGTTCCAAATTTGATAAAAACTCGTATCAATATTTCAGCATAATGATATTGAAGAAAATAATATCATTTAAGAAGAAAATAATATCCCTTACCTCAAGATATCAGTACTTCTGGTCGGAATACCGGTATAAGGCTGAAAGAAACTTGCTCTGATGAATAGAAACTCTCAAAGTATCTAAATACTCACAAAATACACTCAATAATCTAGAGAGAGAAAGAGAGAAAACTTGTTTCTGGTGTGATTTTCAATTCTAACTTAGCCCTCTATTTATAGGAAAATTTTGGTAGGTTTGACCTGCAACCTGATGGCTTTACCTGCTACTATTCCCACCTACCACATTTGAAATATAATTCAGCACATTTCTTCACCAACCACAAGTGGGGCCCACCAATTCTAGAATTTTCCATCAAAATGATAAACTCCAAAAATTCAACAATTTCTGAACCAGTTATCTCGTAAAATTCATAATAAATCATACGTTCATTTTTAACGGTTCAAAATTTGTGGACATATACTCAACTTATATATGTATAACATATCCAAAAATTACCACGATCCAACGGTCGGATTAAAAATTATAACACCCGCAATATTTCTCAAAAACCCTGATTTGATTTTTAATACCTCCATTCCGATAAAAATACTGATAAAACACCTCAACATTAACTCCTTCATTTTTAACCACAAAAATATATCCCTCATTTATATCCACATAAAATAAATATTTCCTTATCATATGAATCAATAATTAATTATTCACAAATAATATTACAGAATCACATTTATGACAACCAGGCCGTTCCCAGGAAAGAGGGGGCTTTCCAATAAGGATTTCTCCTTACTGGCGCGCAATTAGATGACCAAACCTCTCCTTAGACAGAACTTTCTAGACATTGCCAATAATGTTATCTAATAATATTATTCAAATAATATGAATTATTGATCTGATAAATGAAAATACTGTGCAGCAACAATTATTGAAACAACAATAATATAAAATATCAACGCAGTAATTATTGAATCAATAAAATAAAATATTGAATAATAACTACTGTAACAATTATTGAGTAGTGCCTTCTTACGTAAGAATCAATAATTGGTGCAATACCGTGTGCTACTGTATTTTAACCACCGGGTATTCCAACAGTATTAACGGTAACAACTACGCCGTTATTTATAAACAACTTATACTTGTCGTTTTCTTCATCCAATCGCTTTCCGTTATGGGGCCCACACAAGGCTGCGTCGTCGTACGAATATTCCCCGACAGCAAGAATATTCCACGACCAACCGAATATTCACCGACCAAAAATAAATATTTTATAACCACTTGCTTATTTTGCAAAATTTGCACATTTCACCCATAACCAAAGTATTATATCAAATTAACCCCTTATTATTCACAATAATATTTAGAGAAAATTTGATTTTATTCATTAATAAGTTGGGGTCTTACACATGTGTTCATGGAGAGGCTCATGCCTATAGCATTTCGGGATCTGCTTGATAAACCAATATGGGATGTTTTGACGGATCTTAGTCGTTTCTTCAAAGACTTATGTTCAAAATCATTAAATGAGAAGGACATGTCTGTACTTGAGAAGAACATCATAGAGATCACGTGTAAACTGCAAAAAATATTCCCACCTGGTTTTTTTGACTCCATGGAGCATTTGCAAATCCATCTTCCCTATGAAGCTCGTGTTGGGGGTCCATTTCAATATAGATGGATATACCCTTTCGAAAGGGTGATGGGAAACCTTAAGAGAAAGGTTAAGAATAGAGCTTATGTCGAGGGGTCGATATGCGAGGCATACAGTTTCGATGAGATATCTACGTTTGTCTCAGACTATTTTTCGGACGAAGTCTTGACAAAGGCCAATCGAGTATCGAGACATGATGATGGGGGAAATGTTGAACTAAATGGTCGACTATCTGTATTTGGTCTATCGGGCCGCGCTTATGGAAAAGGGAAGCGCATATTCCTCTCTGAGCAAGAATTACATGCTGCACATACTTACATTCTTCTCAATTGCGAGGAGATTGACGAATTTGTGAGGTACACATGTAAACTTGATAATTTATCTTTTAAGTTGACAATTTATTCCAATATGTTAATGTTTATAACATGGTATAGATTGTACGATGACGAGTTAAAAGTGAAGCATCCCGGCATAACTGATAAAGATATTCAAATCAATCGGGATAAAAACTTTGCACTTTGGCTAAAGGACAAAGTAAGTTTAATTTTTAAGCACGTAATATATATATATATATATATATATATATATATATATATATATATATATATATATATATATATACTCCATGTTAACTATGATTTCATTTAATAAGATGGAGTTTTTGTAGGCTTTGACTAAGGGATCAACGATTCCGGCTAATGTACAAGTCCTAGCTATGGGACCAGACAGGGACCAAGTCACCCGCAATGGTTACAAAATAAATGGTTGTGAATTTCACACAAAGGCATATGAGCACGGTAAAAGAACAACGAACTCTGGAGTGTGTGTCCAAGGAGATTGTTACAATGAGCTTGGTCGTGCCTTTTATGGGGAGTTGGAGGAAATCGTAGAGTTGTCGTACAAGGGCACGTACGGTGGTCATATTCACTTGTTCAAGTGCCATTGGTTTGATTCAGAAAAAGGGATACGTGTTGACAGACATGGAATCGTCGATATTGACCTCCATAGGTCTGCGTACTCCAACGAACCATTTGTATTACCAACTCAAACAATACAAGTATACTACACTCCTAGTCCAGTTAGGAAAAGGGATAGACCGCCTACAGATTGGCAAGTTGTAATTCATACTCCCGCGCGTAGTCGTGTCCAAGTAATAGACGGGAATTTCTACCAAGAGGAAATGCTTCAGAGACCTCCTATAATAAATATAGAGGACAACAATGATGTAATCCAGTTAGAGGGTGGAGATGAACCTGATGAATTGGATCCCGAGACAGTTATTGTGCAGGATGACAGTGATATTGAGAAAGAGTTATTGACTGACACTGACACAGAATCTGAAGATGGTTATGAATCTCCGATACTTGTACAAAATGATTCTGACTCATCAGACAACGATTTTCATTAAAATGTATGTTTAGTTTTAATTGTACAAAATGTATGTTTATGTTCATGTTCATGTTTAGTTCATAATTATGTACCTTTCATTTATGTTCTCTATATAGGAATGTTCTCTATATCCTTAACTATATCATTTGTAGTTGTTGTAGTTAACTATTTTGCAGTCATGTTTATGTACCTTTCACTTATGGTAATCGTAGTTAACTATTTCATACAATTAATTGTCATTCATAATTTCATACTAACATCCTAATTTTTTTTATTTATAGATGTCTTCTGAACCTGTTGCACGAAAGCGCGGGTTGGGTCGGGGCCCTAATCATGTGCCGAAGGCCCCGGCTAATCCGGATGATCGCATTCTTATACAGATCCGTCCTCCTCCAGAAAGCACGTAAGTTAAACATCGTGTATATATAAGGGTTTAATATTTCCATTGTTATAAATATATTTTAATGTAAATTATTGTATATTGTAGTGATTTTCAAGATAGTAAAATTGTGAAGTGCATTTCACAATTATGCTTACAGAACTGGCCTACGCCAGTGATTACATGGGCGAGCACACCTCTCGCCCATAAGGATGCAGTTTGGGATGAATTTCAGGTATATTTATTTAATCACTCTGATAGATAATACATAGTTAATCAACTAATAGTTTAGTAATGTTGGATTATGGTATTATAGTAGTTTTAATATTATTATTGTTGTTTTATTTGCAGAAGCGGTATAGATGGGACGACGCACATGCATCAGTTATTCAAGCACTGTTCTGGCAGAAGTGCGCCGTCCGGACTAAAGATAATCTAAACAAAGAACGACAGAAAGCCCTGCACAATGCTGAGATTGACCATCCAGGACAGGGTGAGCAGTATATACATGAGCATTGCCTCTGGTGGTGCGCACATCCCATATGGGTGCAGATGTGTGAGCAGTGAAGAGCTGAGAGCTGGGTCAAGAGACGTAAGACTGCCACCTCGAACAGATCCTCAGGTGTATCTGAAGGCGAAAAGGCAAAAGGCACGTACAAGGGCGGCAGTATATCTCAGCTGCAACATATTGCTGCTAGGGTACGTATGTATAACAAGCTTATTGGCTTAGTTATTTGTCTTTATGTTTACAGTCATGTTTTGTAGCTAAAATATCATATGTTTACATATTAATATGAGAACATGAACTGTAGGAGTCTGAGTCTCAAGGTCAACCTATCAATTGGTTGGATGTGTATGTGGCCACCCGTGATGGTCTGCCTGATGCTGTTCAGATAGCGGTAATAAGTTAACTTTAAACATATTATAGTCATGTTTTTTAGCATTTCGTATTTATTTTTAACTATTTATTTGTTGACCTTCTGACAGGATACTTATAAGGGCTTAATGAACGAGCGCTATCCTGAAGGCACCCCGCGTCCGGCGATTGATCAAGAATTGTGGGAGAGGGCGTCCGTCGTGAAGAAAAATTATGTTAAAGGCCAAGGACAAAGACGACGCCCGACCATCAGTGGCACAGGCAGCTCTGCTACCCAGTCTACACAGTCATCAGGTCATCCAGCCTATCATACTCCTGCTGACTGTGTGAGAGTGATCTGTCAAAATCATGATCTTCTTCTTATACTGGGCGGGCATCTGCATTCTCTGAATCCTGATGACTTGGCAAAGGCAGTGGCGGAAGCAGCAGCATCACAGCATCAGGGTGGCGACCAAGTACTTTTAATGTTTCATTACGTACATTGTCTATTATTTAGCTTTTCCCAAGTCATAGCAGTATCAACACATGTAACATATATGTTTTATTCTTTTGTTAATTACAGGGTACTAATTTGAATGATCCATGAAGAGCTAGACCAGTCATACATGTTAGATTTGTAAAGCCTTGTTAGACTTGTTTTTTAGATTTTTAAAGCCTTGTAATCTTTTAAACTACTTATCTTTGGACTGTATTGGTTTACGATTCTATTATATGGATGTTTACGATTGTATTGTATTGTGTTGATTTAGATTCATTCTTTGGACTGTATGTATGGATGGATGTTTATCATATAGTAGTTATCATGGATGGATGGATGCTTATATATACTGCTGTGTGTTGGGATAAAAAGCAGGTACAAAGCAGGTTATTTTTGGGAAATCAATAAAACAGGAAAAATATTTATAAAAAAAAAAAAAACAAAGTCAGCGACCGCGTGCGGTCGCTGATACAGTATTAGCGACCGAGTAAGGTGCTTCTACTTCAGCGACCGCATACGGTCTCTATTACCAATCGCTGACACGTATGCCACATCACGTCTGACGCATGACTCAGCATGAGTCAGAATAGCGACAGCTGAGGCCGCTGATTGCGGTCGCTAATAATTCGGTCGCTATTGTTGGTCGCTGATGTCATTTTAGCGACAAGATTTTCTGCGACTACTATTAGCGACTGCAGCCGGTCGCTGATACCTATCTGCGACTATATGCGGTCGCAGATGTGCGGTCGCTGATAAGCCTTTTTGTTGTAGTGTGACAATAATTGAATCAAACTGAGTGACTTCTCACATAAGCATTAATAATCAATACCGTGTGCTCTATGCAACTACACGTATTACTGTACTTTTACTACCGAGTAGTTCAACAGTATCAATGGTAAAACTTTCGCCGTTATTTTTAATAAAATATTTTTGTCGTTTTCTCAATCCGACAATAATTCCGTTGTGGGGTCCACCAATGATTGTGCCGTTGTACGAATATTCCCTGTTAAAACGAATATTCCCCGACCAATCGAATATTTATAACAACTTGCGTACTTTGCAAAATTTATAAATATTACACACAACTATAACATTATATCAAATTAACTCCATAATATTCAAAAATGATATTTATAGAAAATTCATCTTTATTTATAAAAGTTGGGGTCTTACAACTTCAGTATATTGATCAACAAATTGCTTCAATATAGTTTTCGGCCCCACACAATATGCTGAGGTGGAGTATGCCACGTCAACAGTTTGTAAAATATTTGTAGAATAATTTGTGTCTCTAGCATTATTCTTTTGGCTAATCTTAATTGGAAAATCTATTTTTATGCTAATAATTAATTCTCATATTATTTATTTAATATTTTGCGCAAGGAATATTGGATGAAGTTTAGTAGTTCTACCCCAAAAAAACAAACTAGATATTGCACCTACCCAAAAAGGGAACCGAGATCCAAATATATTAATATTTTACTTGATATTAATTTTTTAAGAAATGTAGATATATACTTAAGCCTATGTTCGTTAAATTAGTAGTATTTGTTTCTCTTCATATATACTCTTTTTCTTTTCTTCTGCATTTTTCAAGTTCTAACGTACTCTTGATGACAATTATTATTGGATCTAAATAAATATGTATGTTTAAATAATTAAGTAGGAGTACTCTTCACTATATATATATTACGATAACTAGTCTAATCGGATCAATTTAGTTGAAAAAATAATTAAAGCAAAGGTGAGTCACCTCCCTAAAGAAAAAAAGTGGTCCCTTAATTCCTAGTGTTCTTAATTAGAGTGTGAGAGACACAAATTAAGTCATTGATAATGGCACTAGTGACTACGCATGTTTTAGAGGAAGGAACAGTCGTCAAAAAAAACAGATCATAGATTTGTTTGTTTGGGGGTTAAATAAATAATTTGTACTTTTGGTGTCAAAACCAACCACCAAACGCAGCCTTTGTTGAAAGCATAATATGGGATGGGATGGGATGGGATAATGAATTTTAAAAAAATTAAAAATATGAATTGTAAATTTGATGAATTCATATAAATTTTAAACTCTAAAAAAAAAATCAATAATCTCAAATTGAGATAATGAATTAATAATCTCAATTTGAGATTATTAATTTTTTTTGGAGTTTAAAATTTATATGAATTCATCAAATTTACAATTCAATTATGAAAATTATAAACTATTTAAAAAATGTTAATTAAATCATAAATTTATATTTTTTAAAATTAAAAATAAATTACATGAATTTTAAATCTAAAAATAATTTATATAAATTTTATAATTCAAACTTATCTTATTTTTAGGATAGAGGGTGTACCCATGTATACATAATACAAGTGGATTTTGAATCAATCTCATTTAGTCAATTTATTAAAATAGCCAAGATAGCAAAATAGTCACACTGCCGCCACAGCTTGTAGCGGCAGGCAGTGTGGCATGAGGCCTATCAGGGGTATTTTTGGTATTTTGTCGTGCTGATTTAAGGAATATTACTGCCGATAGAGTCTTTAGCGGTAGGGAGAAATTGTGATTAAATTGGGTCATTCAATATCGAGATTAGGATTAAGATCATGGTTGCTGAATAGTATTTATGCTATAGCGATGGAAAAAATCGTCTTTATAACCGATTCGCTTTTAATTCGTTCTTTTTAATTCGTTGGAGAGAGTCAGATTATATATATATATATATATATATATATATATATATGTGTGTGTGTGTGTGTGTGTGTGTGTGTGTGTGTGTGTGTGTGTGTGTTATCCCCTTTTTACTTCCATTCCATAGGTGGCAGTGGCACATACACTTATTATCTCTCACACATCACATCATCTCATAAATCCTAACTAACTAACCATGCTCGCTCACTTAACGAATTAATTAAGTTTTTTCCGTTTGTTTCTCAAGTTAATTATTCCTTCCGTCACTAAATATAGATCGTTTAAGGGTTATGCACAAATATTAAGGTAATAATTATATAGCATTAATTATAATATTAATTATTTATATATTTTTGTATTAGAATAAGAGATTATTATTTATTGGACAGAAAATAAGTAAGAGAACTAAAGTTATATTTAATATTTGGGATAATATTAGAAATTAAATAATTAATACTTATTTGAAATTCTAAAACGACTTATGTTAAGGGAAAAAAATATTTTTCTAAAACGACCTATATTAAGGAACGAAAAGAGTAAATGTTTAGCCTAAATTAATGCCAGAAATGATCCACGTGTCTCTTGTAGTCAACCACTAAACCTTTTACTCAATTTATACGCAAAGAAAAAACACTATAAGTCACGTGTCTTGGTCGCATTAATTATTTATAAACAATACGAATATAAAAATCAGGTATTATGATTAAGGTAATGACTTTTCTACTTTCCAAATTACTACTATTTATAAACACTATGAATATAAAAACTAGGTAGGTATGATTAAGGTAATGACTTTTTCCCCCTTTTAAATTCTTTTCTCCACATTACTCAAAAGTAGTGGTAATATATATGTGCTAAATTTCACACCAAAGTGAGATATTTCAATGTACATTAAAGAGTGAGACATGGGGGTAACATAGACATTTTTCCCATTTTTCTCAATCGACACTAATACTATGTTTGGATTGAAGGAATGAAATAAAGAGTGGAATAATTCATTTTAGTTATAATAAGTTATTTCATGATCTCTCTCCCTCAAGGAATCAAACACAATTTTTTCATTACAATCGCAACAAAACACAATTTTTTCATTACAATCGCAACAAAACACAATTTTTTCATTCCATAGGAATGGGTGGGTCATTCCATTCTCACTTTCATTACTCCAATCCAAACATAGCATAAAGGTGTAAATGAACCTAGTCGAGCCGAGTATTGAGTTGCTCAGATTTGGTTCACAAAATTTATCAAGTATAAAATAAGATTTGATTGAGACCCATTTAGCTACTGAGTCAATTACGATCTCGAATCGAGCCCGAATAGTTTGAACTTTTTGAACGAATATGATCTGAATATCAATATAAAATTATAATTTGAGGAGATTCGATAATTTATTGAACTTTAAAATTTTTTTATATTTAAATTATTTATATTTCGATTCGAGCGATTACGCTAAATTGGGCTTGCCCACTTTTTCGGCCTTATTCCACCCGTACACCCTGAGACAAACAGGCTTAATACTTTCCCAAATCTTACAACCTGGCAATTGAAATGAGCTGGGCTTGGAAAACTTGGGTTTGTCTGCGAATTGATAAAAGTGTTGACCTGTTTAAAAAAATTTAAATAATACTAAAAGTTTGTGTTTGATAAACCTGATAATTAAGATCTGAATGGTTATGATATTTTAATAAATTAGATCATCTTAATAGTTATGAGGTCTGAATCTAAAAAACTGTTTGATAACTAAAAAGCAAGTTGTCTCTTAATGACACTATTTTACCATTTTAAAGGGTAAAATTTTATTTAATAAATTTAAATATTCAATTTAATAAAAATGAGTGCATAATATTGTTGAATATATTTATATAAAAAAAATATCAAAAAAAATTCATTAAGAGATACCTCTTAATTATTAAGATTTTATTTTTTGTCTTACCGATTAAGAGGCATTCAGAGATAACAAAAAAATAAAAAAATAACATCATGCCTCTTAACGAATAAGAGACAGTTCATTAAGAGACAATCAGATGTAAACAAACAGCACCTTAGTCTCCTTACTCTCAAAAGATAGACAATGTCATTTAGTGAAGTCCATTAATATTAATATAAAAACATAAAAATATTCATCACTTTATATAATATTTGAGAATAAATTTAAAACTTATTTATTTTATTAATTTGTGTGAAAATTTTACTTACTTGTCACTTTAAGAACAGAGAGAGCACATAATAACATATTTTTTTTTATCACAACAATATATATTTATTAAAATACAAAATAAAATGCTTAGAAAAATAATTAAAAAATCTTAAATTTAATATTTAATAAAATATATTAAATCATATAATAATTATTTTAAAATAAATGTTTTAACTCGATATTAATGTTGTTAGTATTATATATGGTATTCGTATAGCGTCACACATTAAGGGCATGTTCCACAATGACTCACGTATTTTAAAATGATTTAGAAGTTAAAATTTAATATAACTTATAAGTTATTTTAAATTATAATTTATTAATAAAACTGTTTGATATTATTTTTATTTATAAATTAAAAATTAAGTTAAAATAATTTGTGAATGTGTTTGGTTAAAATGATTTTTAAATTTTAAAAATATATATAAAAATTACTAAGAAAGACAAAAAAATCATTAAACCTACTTATTTTAAAATGACATATAAGTCAATATTAAAAAAATAATAAATTATTATTTCTCAAAACCTAAATAAATTAATTTATAAATTATAAAATTAATCTCACGGAAACCTTCAAGCATTAAACAGCCACTTATAAGTTATAAGTAGTTTATATTTTTTTCTTTCAAATATGCTTATCCAAATGTTTTCTCATGGGAGGGGAATAAATGAAAAGAAAATCTTAAGAAGAAATATCTAGAATAGGATATCAAGGTTTTGGGGGTTTCAGTCTCCAGAGTAAAACACCATCGCCTTCTCTTCTCCTCTTAATGCATGTTTTTTTTCCCTAGGGTTTCCTCACTTCCGTCACAGCTACTAGACCTTCCCCTCCGTCCATAAATAATGGCTGGCGCAACCAGGTTCGTCCTGCTCCTCGCCACTCCATTTTCTCTCCTCCGCCCTCACTCCTCCTCCATCTACCGCCTAGGTCGCCTCTCGCTCTGCCCCCTTTCTTCCACTCTCTCTCCAAACCACAAAATCACTCTCTCTCCTCAATCGCTCCAACACCTCACCATTAATTCCTCCCAACGAATTCACACCCAATCCAATTCTCTCAGAGATGATAATTATTCCCAGCAGCAGCAGCAGCAGAATCAGCACCCCTGGCCCGAGTGGTTCAAGCTCGTTCACACTCTATCCCCTGCAGCTGAAGTCCACGAAATTGTTCCTGAGGATGCCTTTGTGTCTTATGAATATTTGTCCGAGGAATTTGTTCGTTCTGCTAGTTCCTGCTTAGCTTTTGCGCGTAACCGACCCGATATTTTGGGGTTTGATTCCTCCCCCTATTTCTTATCTCAAATTATTGTTTAAAGTTTTGATTTTTATTCCCTCTTAACAATTATTGTTCGAATTTGGGTGCAGGTTACTCTCCAGGAAGCATATAGAGTGGGTTGTAGAAAATGGGACTCCTTTTCTTTTTAAAAGTGCTCTTGATACTGGTAGACGAATGCGATCATTTTTGTACAGCACTGGAATTAATGTAAGCTTAATGGTTATACTTTGTGCGTATATGTATGTTGTATTCACTTTAATGAATAGAAATGATATTATGTCCCTCTTTAATCTTGCTAAAATGTATTTATGATTTCTTTCTTGACAAGGGGCATGTAAGTGATAGAATTGTACAGAACTAGAAAATGAAATAAAAATGTAATGATGTATAGTTTTTATATATATAAAAAGTGTACTGTGGAAACCGCCCACAATGATGTAGTTTTGAGTAACAAACTAGTAAAATGTGAAAATTACACCATTGCTAAAATTGTTTACATGACAAAGCCATTTGTGTAGTTAATATGGTGGTAGTCTTTCTTTAGGTGAATGATTAGTTTTGTGAATTATGACATGAAAGAGATGTTAGTAGGTAAGCTGACAGCAGTGGGGACTGGGGAGCTAATTATAGATGAGCTGCTGTCGTTTCTAGTGCTCTTGATGTAAAATTTTGGACATCCTTCAACGTCCTTCATTAGTTTCAAGAGTTGTGAGGATGTGTTGATGATAGTTAGAGGTCAGTAATATCATAAAAACTATAAGATCTATCCATTGGGGTGGTAAGACATTGTTGGAGAACCTCTGCCATCATTTTCTATAGGAACGGTGCAAATTTAGTAGTTTATTTACTCTTTTTTTAGAATTTATTAATTAAAAGAATAGAGAAACAGATGACCACTAGTCTACCCACCCTTTAACAATGGGAACAAAAGAAGAAGAAACAAAAGTTAAAAAGAGCTGCTCTCCAATCTCTACAAAAATTAGCCGCAAACATTCCCTTAAAAGCACCCATGGTTGAGGGCCACGGTGAAGTAAGAAAAATAATCCTATCCTGCATCAAAGCAAACGATAGATAGTTGTCCATTAAAGCATTACCCTCCATCCAAATTCAGTAAAGAATTAAAATGAATATACACTTCCAAAGCTTCTTTCCTCCCTCAAAATCTCTGAATTGAGCTGGCAACAAATTTTCCAGTTTCCACCAAAGTAGGAAATACAGCAACAAACCAAATATAAAGTTTCACAAACCCCAAGAATCTCCAAGAAACAAGACAATGCAACAAAAAATGAGAATATGTCTCAACATTTTGCTTATACATAACGAAAACCATCTGGAAGTAGAGTTTTGTGGGTTGTGCTCTCATGATAAAGATCATTATTATTCTACCTTTGCAAAACCAAAGACCAAATAAATGCCTTAATTTTGGGCGGAACCTTTTCCTTGCATATGAAAGAAGCCAAAGTTATAGTCAAGTTTATGAGTTTCTACTTGAGAATGTTGATTTAACATTTAATTGAAATCATAATCCAGCTCTCCTCCACTGTATTCTGAATGAATGCTTTTCAGTTTTGTTTTGGTAGAAGTCAGTACCTTTATAACCATTGTTCTGTTCATTTCCTAGAAATATTATAAGTTTACTATTAATAGTGAGTTCAGGGAGGTGGTATTATATGGAGTTACACTCTACATATGAAGACTCATGATTTGTTATGCTTCTTGGAGAGTCCATTGTTGGTGGTTGACCAGTTGACCTTTAATGAGAGGCAAGCAACAAAAAGAGTGGTTAAGTTATAAAGTGAGAGATATGAAAGAGAAGACATAATCTCATCATTCAGATTTTTAAGGAGTATATGTCCATTTATCTGAGAGATGTTGGTACTGGTCAATGGTGTGACACCATGTGCCTGTGTTTGAAATTATATCTACTGTGCAGTTGGTGATTCACGACCCATACAAAAATGTGAAAAACTGAAATCATTTTTTTAAGTGAAGCTTCATGAGTTGAGTCATAGGAGGAATATGGTATTTGAAAAACAGTTTGTTGCTTTTCAAACACCTTTGGAATAAAGTTGAGGATCATCTTCTGTAGCAAGAAAGTTGTCTGGGCGAATATTGTTTTGATTGACTTTCTAATTTGTGTACTTAATGCAACAATTATTTTTTTTAAATTCCTTTCTTGTTAAAGTAGGTATCACTCTTTATTTTTCCTAATGAAATCTAAATTTTATTTTGAATTTAGGTGGTGGAATCCGATAAAGCGCAAACAGTTGATTTGATGATGTATATATTGAGTTATGCAAGCAATCCCACTGTTTCGTCAGAAAGGAACAACTTGTACAGTAGAGAGCGCATTGAATCATCTGTTCGGAGTCTGTTGAATGAGTTGGCGGAGGTAATATGTGGATTTCATGTTTCAGGCCTGCCTACTCCAGAACAACAGCAGGTATCAGGTTATGACGGACATACACCAAGGCCTCTTGGACAGAATATTGAAATGAAGAAAGGTGATTGGATATGCCCAAGGTATGTTCTTTTTGAGTTTACGTTTCATCAACTTCTGTGGTTTAAGAATTTGAACTGATCAGTTCCATTTTTGTTGGTCTTAAATTTTAAAAGTTTATGAAGATGTAATCAATTGCTTATAGCCTTGTATCTTGTGGTATATTATCAACCTCAGCATTCATGTGCACATATTTCACTAGCAAGTAGGTATGCAATTACATGCTTATGTAGAATTAGAAGATTTGCTATATCAACAAGATTTTTACTGAAGATGGAGTTATAATAATATGAATAATGCCATACTGGGGGTATATGTCTCGATATAAATTCATTCAATAATGAACAGGTGCAGTTTCATGAACTTTGCAAGAAATCTTAAATGCCTTGAATGCGAGGAGGCTAGACCGAAGAGGCAGCTGACTGGTGGAGAGTGGGAGTGTCCACAGTAGGTTCTACTTGTGCTCAATTACAAGTTCCTTCATTTACGATGACAATAATTGAAGTCCATTTATTGTATTTCTGTTTGTTGTAACCCCGCTTTTTGTAGGTGTGATTTCTTTAATTATGGAAGAAACACCGTGTGCTTGAGATGCGACTGCAGACGTCCAGGTGGAGCTTCATTTGGTACTGTCAACTCTGGGTCAGGTTTGGGACACAATAATGGAGACGCATCAGTTGGCCGCAGTTTAAATCAAATTATTGATCGCACATCCACCTTCCGTGCAACTGATAATAGGAACATCGGTGGAGAAAATACTGGAACAGTGAGACCCACTGCACCTATATCAGGTTCTCTGCAAGATGGACCTCGTAAGGGAAGCAATTCTGGATATGTTCCATTCGTGCCGTTACCTGCTGATATGTTTGCTAAAAAAGCTCAAAGTTCAAATATGGAGGATAATGAGAAAGTTAAACCAGAAAGCTCTGAATCTGTTCCTTCAATAGTGCATGATCAAAGAGGGACTGTTTCTGTGAGAGATGAGTCTGGAACACCAGGAGAGAATTTTCAGTTGTCTGAAAAGCCAGAAAATGTAGTTGAGAACCAGAATAAGAAAGAACAAGCAGAAAAATCAGATAGATGGTTCAACAGGGTAGCAGAGCTGCACAATGTTCCAGACCTGACAAGTGCTATTTCAGATGAAGACTTCCCAGAGATTATGCCAATGCGTAAAGGAGAAAATCGATTTGTAGTTGGTAAAAAGAAAGATCGTTCTTTGTCTTCTCCTACGTACAAAAGACAGTCGGCCATGGAGCAAGCAGACAATACTAAATTTGTCCCATTTGTTCCATTTCCTCCAGACTACTTTGCCAAAAAGGACAAGCCACCGCCAGAGAGTTTGAATGCAACCGTAAACTCTACAGATGAGGCTTATTCAATTTCTAGGTCTTCAGGGATGACTCCTGTGAAATCAGATGAGGCAAGAAGAGGGGAGAGCAATCTGAATCAAGAGGCAAGTACAGAAAACCAACAGATTGGCAGGGGAAATAGTGGGGCACCAACTAGTGGGTACCAAACTCAAAATTCCCCGGGTTCCCAAGGTATCAATAATGACAATTGGAATATAAAATATTCTGGGGAAGACAATATATCTCAAACTGGACGACCAAGTATTGGAAGTCCAAGTAACACAACATTCGGCTTTCCAAGTAGTACCACTGAGAGTTGGAGCAATAGATATTCGGGGAAAGAAAATGCATATCAGACCGGGGAACAAAATATTGGAAATTCAACTCGAAACTCAACAAGTACCCAACCTACTAGCAATTTAGCAGGAACTACAACCCATTCACCTGCAAACCAGAATGTTAGGAGTGGGTGGACTGGAAAGAGCTTGGAGGGATCAGCGGTCAAGGATCCCGATCCTTTGGACATGTCAGAGGAGGCCAAGGCAGAAAGGTGGTTCAGACGTGTTGCTCAGATTAAGGACATCTCCGAGCTTAGCCAGATCCCTGATGAAGACTTCCCTTCAATAATGCCAATGCGGAAAGGGGTGAACAGGTTTGTGGTGAGCAAGAGGAAAACTCCATTGGAAAGAAGGCTGACTTCTCCCCAATACCGAAGGAATCTTCCAATTGTGAGCTCGGATCCTGAAAAGAAAGAAAATGATAGTAGCTGATTAAACATACACTCGATTGTTTTCATTTTGACTACTGCTATTAGTTATAATTTTGGCAAATTTTGTTCCTCATTTCTATGTTAACAGAATTTTTAGAAAAACGCTCCATATAATAAGTGTATTTTTTGTTAATGAAGGCGTACTTCATTTCTCGTCTATATGTACGCTAGAAAGGTGCTCAAGTTCATCTTACTAGTGTGGGGTTTCCTGTACTGAACCTTGCCTATCACAAGACAAGTTGCACGTGGATGTTTTATGTTCTACTGGTAGCCGCTTGTTCCATGTCATTTTTGAGCATCTTTTTTCATGGATTTAAAGAAGTGTGCGAGAATTAAGAAATGATTGTCAATTATTTATAATATCTTTAAATTTTTATAATTAATATACTTATTTTATACTCTTTTTCTTCCGTAATATTTTTTTATGTGAAGGTAATTTTCACTATTTTTCATCTTTAATATTTTTTAATTTTAAAAAGATTGTAGTTAATAAACTACAAATAATTTGAAAAAAAATGAATGGGATGGAGGGAGTAGTAAGTTTAATTTTTGCCTACAAGTATCTTAATATACGTGTTCATATAGCTGCCATATGGGTTTATTGGGCTGGGCAGAAACTGTTATTGTTGTTTCATGTCTTGATACTCCCAATGACAGCACGGTTATAACCCTCTTTGAGTTTCACTCAATGTCATATAGAGATTCTAATTTCTAAGTTATATTTGTCTAAATATGATTACATTTTATGACAAAGTAATTAATATATTACTATTACTACTTATTTTTATCTTTAACGAAAAATATTAATTAAATATTACTATATCTTATTAAAATAATTAAAGAATTATAATATAATCTTAATTACATCTCAAATACTATTGGGTGAACCATACGCCAACTTTGTATAAGTTGCCTAATTTACATAAATAAACAGAGCGAATCAACGTGGCCCAATACTCATCTCATCTTCTGTCTGTCACTCCACAGACTTCCATCGACTAGTCACCTTCTCTCATCTTTGGGCCTGAAAAATGCGGTCGATTTTCTTGGCAGAATGCCTGAAAATTACTGCAAGATTCCTCATTTCTATTCTGAGTGCAATAGTTTTCTTATTCTTTGATTTCCTGGACTTCTTTTTGTGTATATTTTACAGATACATTGATGAATTCTTTGAAGGAAATAAGCCCTCGTGCTATTGTCAAAACCGGGAGAGAGAAAAGTCTGAAAACATGGAAACTGAGTTGTCAGAGACTCTGTATATGAGGAAAAACCTTTTCCGGGAAATTAGTGGTTTCCATATAAAATTGGAGGATTCCAAGAAAAGGGGAAATGGGGTGGTGAGAAATAGATGGTCTGATTGTGGCTGTGATTCTTGTGTTTCATGGATGACCGATGCTGATCAAAATCTTCATGTTGTTGTCAGAGAAGCATCAAAAGGTACCCTTTTATTTTATTTCTAATTTTTTTTGTGTGTGGTAAATTTTGATCTTTAATTATGGGTTATAAACTCTTTCATCTGAAATGTAATAAGAGATTGAATCTAATTACCTACATAGATTTAATTGCTCCATTTAAAGACTACCCATCAAGTAATGTTTTGAGTTTATAATCACGTCACATATAATAGAAGGTTTTCAATTGTTAATTGGTATACATTTGTGTCTTTAGTTTACATAAAATAAATGCAAATGTTTGTTTGTACATGTTAACTATTAAAGTGACATCATAGACGATGACATGTAAATATGTAATACAAAAACAATGGTTGTTAGACTTTGCAAAAATTATGATTGTAGTTGCAGTTTGTTGGATATTTCTTACTTTTTTGGGTTACTGACTCAAATTGTCCCTAAACTATGCCAGTTTTTTTTTAACCAACTTTGTTCCTAGACTACAAATTCAAACTATTTCATTCCTCAACTTAATTTTCATTTGTAAATCATAGTTCTGGTCATACATCTGTTTGAAATCTCCTGCTATGTAATCACAAGAACAACACCATGATAATACTGGCATAGTTTAGGGACCATTTGGGTCGAGAACCGTTTAGTATTTTGTATTGAAATTTGAACTATACGGGGGCTTACAAGTTACATGTACACACAAGGTAACATTTTTGGTAATGTGTGAAAGTGAGAAATGCTCCTAGCTAGCCTCCTACAAAAGTGATGACCCATATGAAGAGAGATATGTGAGAATCATTTTAAGTGAGATGTGGAAATTAAATAAAAAAAGAGAGTCAGAGAATTAAAAATATTAAATTGGAGAGGACGGAAAAGATGAAGCTTTAATAGTTGATTAAACTGATAGCTATTTACTTTCACTCCATCAAATAAAGTTCACATGACTAATATTATTGTTACCTTTGGATTTAGTGCAAGACAATTTCTAACATTATTCGATTCTATATTTGACAGCCAACATTGAGGATCGCGAAGCAAGGATTGCAGAAAATATAGTATTCTTACATGGATTCCTCTCATCTTCCTTATTTTGGACAGAAACAGTCTTTCCAAATCTGTCTGAATCTGCAAAGGATGACTACAGACTATTTGCCGTGGACTTATTGGGATTCGGAAGGAGCCCAAAACCGAGTGCTTGCCTATATACCCTGAGGGATCATGTAGAAATGATTGAGAAATCTGTGATCTGTCCATTTCAGTTGAATTCTTTCCATTTAGTTGCACACTCCATGGGCTGTGTGATTGCATTAGCATTGGCTGCAAAGTACTCAAACTCTGTGAAATCCGTTACGCTAATTGCACCTGTAAGTGCATTTATGACATCTCTTATACACTGGAGTATTAAATGTACGTAGCCTTTTAAAAACTTAAGAAAATGATGCGTAGTATTATTTTTATTTTTTTTACTTCACATGAGACAATCTTTGATTTGCTTTATATTGGAGACTTGGTATGTTAATTCATGATTTGCTAGTTACCTCTGTTTCATGCTTAGCTATTTATTTTCCTTGCAAATTTCTTTTGCAGCCTTATTTCCCGTCATCTAATCCTGATGCTGGTTCAGTAGCACTTAAAAGATTAGCAGGGAGGAATTTATGGCCACCGATTTTGTTTGGTTCAGCTGTTATGTCATGGTACGAGCACTTGGGCAGATGTGTCTGTTTCCTTATTTGCCGGAACCACAGGACCTGGGAAAAGATTATTAAACTATTTACTCGCAGAAGGTAACAACCACGCACAATCTGTTTCTGCTATTCTAGCAAGTTGCATCGGATAGATTATGTGTCATTTACTCGTCTTGTTTGTCTTTTAGGGATCTGCATTTCATGGTTCTTGATTTGACACGACACACTCATCATTCCGCTTGGCACACCATGCACAATGTGATATGTGGAGGAACCAAATTAATGGATGGATATTTGGAAACTTTGAACAAGTCGGGAATGAAAATCTGCGTAATTCAAGGTTCTTGGGACCAGTTAGTCCCACTGGAATGCAGCAACAACATCAAGACAAAGGTCCCAGATGTCTATGTCAAATTAATAGCAAATGCCGACCATAATACGGTGATACTAGGTAGAGAAAACGATTTTATTAGGGATTTGGAACATATATGGGCATCAACGGCTGATACAAGAATTCAAGTCCAATAGTTTGTCCCACCTTTCTTTTTCTAAAATATATTTCCTTTTTAAAGTTGAATGTACCGAAAGCACCAAAAGTGGTATAATTTTTTCTTGTGGAATGCAGATGCTGAACATGAATAATTTATTTTTGATGTTTTTCAGTAACGTTGAGAAATTTATTTTTTTGGTTTCTTAGTATAAAGAAAGCACTTGCTTTTCTTGATTGCATATGCAGCAACATAAGTTGATATACAGTACCCAGTAAATTACAGGTATCATGTAAGAACATGAAAGACTGATTTTTTGGTTGGTTGGTAGGTAATTTAAAGATATGGGGCAGCAATAAGGTTTTTTGAGAGAGAATTATAGCCGCTGGTAGGTACATATGACAAACATTAATCTTAATAACTGGAGTAACACGGCTGTGGTATTGATGGGTTGGGATAAAGAGGTTAATAACTGATTTATTATAGTGGAGTACCTACCTACATGAGTTCCAATCAAGTTTTAAGCTTTCCATCCATCCATCCATCCATTAGTAAGGAAATGTTCGACTTCGACTATATATAGATAGAGCCCAACCTTGATCTTATCTAGCTACAATTAACCCTGATGCTTCCATTTTCATTAATTTTCCTGTGTCTAACCTAGACCTAGACCTATACCTATACCTATACCTAGACCTAGAAGAAAATTAATGCGTTTATCAGTTAAGAAGTTAGTATAAAATAAGTATCTGCTCAACACTATTATTAAACTACATGTTATTTGGATGGTAGAGTTTTAAGGGAGATTATCTTGGGTGTGAATGCTCTAATTTATAGTTCTTGTATAACTCCTCAATTTCAAATACTCCCTCCATTCCATTATAACTTACGTTTTATACAATTTAATTTATTTCAAAATGTTTGACACTTAATGAAATCAAAACATAATTAATATTTTTTTTTCTCCAAATTTACCCTTATCCTTGTTTTCTAGCAAGTGTTCAATTAATGCACACAATAATTATTATTTTTTTTAACTTTTCACTGCATTAGATTAGGTGTAGGCTATCTGCCTTTCATATCCTTTTCCTTCGCGATACATATTAATTAAGGGTATTTTAGTTTTGTACAATAGTAATTTTTTACTCATATTAATTGCTTCCTTAATTCATGTACAAAAACGTTAATTAAATTATACTTATTTAAGAATGGAGGGAGTAATTGATTAGTGTGTTTTTATTTGTTTAAAATAAATAATTATTGTCATTGTCCTAACACATTGTATTGAGTATATAATTAAGATGTCACCTGGCGTATTGATTAGGAAACAAGGGTAGAGGCCACATGGGACACTCGTGCATTAAGATGTATAGGGGTTTGCCAAACAAACATGGTATTAGGAGATGCTCCTTCCAATTAAATACTCCGTCAAAATTAAAAAGTCAATTTAATATATTTTTAAACTCAAAATTAAGACGATTCATTAAAAATTATGATTTTTTTAATCAATAGTGTTTTGATATAGTTTTCAATATGAAAAACTCTATGCGGATATGATATATGGACATAAAAATTAGGCATAAGTATTTTACAATTTCACTTATTTTTATTTTGACCATCAAATACAAATAAGTAAAATATAAATACACTCATATAAAAATAGAAATAGGTGAAATTTACCTAATTTTCATGTCCAATATTTTTCATTGTGTTGACTAAAATTAAATCCAAGCAAATACACCCTAAATGTAACAAATATAGCACCAAGAACATTAATAGCGATATGCAAAATTTTCATCTCAAAATACTTGTAACGATAGTAAAATATTGTGCGTCAATATAAAGTAAATTATTTGTTAAAATGAATAACTAATAAAAAAAATTCTTTTAATTTAATCTAATTTTAAGTGTTTAATTTTATCTTTTATATTAATCAATATATTCTACTTAAATTTTCATTTAAACAAATATTTGAGTTTTCTAATTAATTTCTTTTTACTTATTTTATTTGGTTAAAATAAAATAAAATAAATTTATTTATGAGAGAATCTATTTTATTATTGTTAGGACGTATTTGTCCTTCTATTAAGAGAGAAAATAGTTTTGTGCATGAATGTACTATTTTGTCCTTAATTATATAACTCACATGACATGGATAGGTCTTACTAATTTTGACCTAAATAAATTAGAAGGAACAATTTTGCAAAAAATTGAGACATTAGTTACGACATTACAAAAATTAAAACATTAACGTTTATAATTTTATAATTTACCCATTTCGTTATTAATCTCATACAGAACTGCAATATTTTATATTCATCACTTTCCAATGTCACTTGGTAGTAATCTAATTCTACATCCCCTCTTACCACATATATAACTTTTCAAGCCAGACATGTATATAAGTTAAATAAATAAACAGATAGACAGCCAATACAATTATTTTAAAGTGGTTAATTTAATTCAACTTAATATAAATTGAAGAGCATATATATATATATATATATATATATATATATATATATATATATATATATATATATATAGAAAGAGTAGTAGCTAGCTAGCTATATAGAATTAGAAGTAGAAGATGAAGAGTTGGAGAGACTGATGATAATCTCTCTCCTGTGAAAGTTCCGGTGGCAATCACAAGCAGCACACCTTAAAGCTGATCCGGTGGTTCTATCTTCTCCGGCAGCTATGAACTCGCAGCAACCGTCCACCGCATACCTGCCAATTTTAGCTGCATGGTTTTTCCTGCACTCTTTGTACTTCACCGCCTGCACCTCCTTATTCTTCTTTTTCTTCTTCACCAGATCCTTGATTAGTAAATTATGCCCATTTGAGTACCCCACCTTGTTTCCGCATTCTTCCTCCTCTTTTGCCTTCATATTAAGGTTTTTTATAGTTGTTGCATATATAGAGAGAGATAGCTAATCATATATATATATATATATATACACACACGTATATATGGATTTTTTTTTTCTTTTCGTGATAGGTGTACTCGTAATAAGTATATATGATGAAATTGGAAAGAAAAGTGATAATCAGCTGCAAAAGTGGTTCTCGTGAATAAGAGAGGACGAGGAGGAGGATATGGCTTAGATGATACGGCTTTATTTCTCGCCTCCTTTCCGTCTGAAAAAGTAGGTTTTCTTGTTGGTTCTAAATAAATAAATATATATATATATATATATATATATATATATATATATGAAAATTAATATTTTCATAAATAAAAATAATAGTTTTACAAGTTCCTCCCATATAAATAATATATGGAACTTGTAATTATGTGAGAGAGATCTTATAAAAATATCAAATTTTATTTGTGAAAATATCAATTTTCTATATATATATATATATATAGAGAGAGAGAGAGAGAGAAAATTGCTATGCCTCTTCGATCAATTCTTTTTGATCACCGAGTTAATACCTAGTTAATCGGATTCTAAGAATGTACATGCATATGTATTATAACTTTTCACTTTCAATATATTACTACTACCATTTATTATTTATATTATACTATTTATACTCAAATTATAATAGTACCAAATATTATAATACACCACAATTTTAAATTGTCTTCCCTACAGTAACCCGTGCCTTGCACGGATAATCAATCAAACAATTTAAGAAAGAGTTTAAAACTATAAATATCAACAATGACAAGTCAATCAAACAATGACATGTGTAAGTACTATTTTGTTGGAGCATATATATCCATCTGATCGCCATATCTATATAAATTGAAATTCTTCCCGCATATTTGAGGTAGGACATCGTATATAATTATTAAGAGTGCTGTTATATATATATATATATATACTAGCGGTGTTTCGTGGTTCCAGCACTACATAGACTATAAAATTTATCTCAAATTTTAGACGGTCCAAATAATTTATTAAGGTGGGCGGAAAATTCAAACTGAGTTCTATTTTGTTATATAGATATAACTAAAAATATGTTGATATTAAATGTTAACAGTTGTGGATATATGTGATAGACACTGACGAAATTATGAATTAATTTTATCTGGTAAAATCAAAATATTGTGAGACTAAAAATAATTTGGCAGGAGTTTAGGAACAGTCCCAAACCATTTTTTTGAATAATTTTGCCTTTTCGATTGCATATAGAAAATATGTATTTGGTTACAATTTTAACATATATAATAAGTAGTAACATACATAATATATATACACACACCTCTTATTGACTCCTCATACGCTTTTCTAATCAAAAATTTGTTCATAAATACTTAATTCTTTAATTATTTAAAAATAATAATTATATAAACTATATTATTATTATTATTTATTTTAAAAAGATTAGAGAAAAATGCATATATAAAGTAGTTGGAATAATATTTATAAAATTTTAATGAGATCAATTTACCTATTAAACTTAAAAAAAATCCAAAATTATCATATGTCATGAAGTAAAAAAATTTTCAGGGAGGGTCAATTAACCCAACCTCAATGTGTAGCCTTATCCCTGGTGATAGACTGATAGGAATGAATTAAAAAAAAAATTACACATTATTATTTTATCTTATCTTATCTTTCAGGTCCGTCATAATCTAATTTTTTCATCATATTTGTATGACATGCATGTCATTTTTTTATAATTCATTCACATGACTCATGGTTCCACCTTTTAAGAAAGAAAAATCATATTGGTCACCCTTCTTAACTTATAGAATAATGCTACAGACACAAACTATTTTATAAATATTTTATAAACTACTGATATGACATATTTCACCTCAGCGTATTGATCAACAAATTATTTCAATATAGTCTTCGGCCCCACACAGTATACTGAAGTGGAATATACCACATTAATAATTTATAAAATATTTATAAAATAGTTTGTGTAATTGACTTAAGCGTGGAAGCCATTAGAGACGTAGACACGATTTTGTAGGATTAAATACCTAATTAATATTAATTCAGACGTCAATTCAACCTCGATTATGGTACTTCAAGTCACAGTTTCTTAAAAATCTATGTATTATATATTTTCATAAACAGTTTAAGACTATTGATCTTGAACTAAACTGTAACCATTCAAATTCAACACAAGAATAAATTACACACTCCGTTTCAAAATTGGAGATATAATTTAATTTTTAATATCAAACGACAACATATCAAATTTTAAAATTGGTATGACTCATAAAATTTAAAATAAAATAAATTTTATGAATAATAGTTTTTGTTATATATTATACAATTATAATAATTGTATCAACAAAAATTAAATAAATTTACATCAATTAGAAGTTTAATATGTTATCGTTTGACCTCAAAAGTCAAATTATATCTCTAATTTTAGAACTGAAATAGTATTATTTATTGCGCCAACTTAAATACATAACACAATAAAATTTGTCATAATAATAGTGACACAATAAATTCATCGACAAATAATTGTGTTGCGAATACCTTCGTTAAAAATAATAAGTACTACCTCCATCCCATAATAACTGTCATTTTAGAAGGAAATTTTTTTCCCAATTTATTTGTCGTTTACAACTTTCTAGGAGAATAAATTATTTACTTTTCTATATCACCCCTACCTTCTCTCATTGTCCCAAGAAATTTTTTCCTTGTATTAATAGTTTTCAACTTCCCATAAAGGGGTAGTGATGAAATTTCACACTAATTTTAATTAATAAATGATAGCACTAAATGACTTTCTTAATTTATGTGCATCAAGCTAAAGCGACAGTTATTATAGGATCTAATTCACCAAATCTCATTCCTTTTATAAGGGTTTAGGGACACATGCACCTTATGTAATTTATATTATATTAAAATTTGAATGATTTAACAAATAATATTATTAAATTTAAAAAATTAAATCTGAAAATATTTAAATTAAACATGGGACAAAGATTGAAAGAAAATATTTAGGGAAGCCTCGCTTGCGTCAGTCGCCCGATTGGTTTTGGATACATATACAAGTTGAAAATTTCAGTTGTAATAAATACTATACATTTTTTGAGTCACTAAAAAAATAAAAAATAAAACTGAAAATAAGATTTGATCTAGGTTGGTTTAACAATCGAGTCGGGCATGATCTCGAATCAAGCCTGAGCAGTTTGAACTTTTTAAATAAATATGATTCGAATATCAATAAAAAATTACAATTTGAAGGGATTTGAGTAATTTATCGAACTTTAAACTTTATTAATATTTGAATGTCGTTTATATTTTGAGTCGAATTCGAATCAAATTTTCAATAAAA
Organism: Panax notoginseng; assembly: GCA_016801055.1. NCBI lineage: Eukaryota > Viridiplantae > Streptophyta > Magnoliopsida > Apiales > Araliaceae > Panax > Panax notoginseng. The sequence continues at coordinate 157,400,343 of CM029012.1, read as the reverse complement.
CGAGTACGAATTAAGTTCAAACTATCCGGTTCATTTTATAGTCTTATCCTTTACAAGGTGGTACCGTCTATAATTAAAGTAACAAAAAAATGTAAAAATATAATTAAAGTAACAATATTATTGCGTAATTAATGATCGAGTATATAGTTTGTGAAGCAAGTAATTTACCAAAAAAAATATTATAAATAAATAAATAATGGAAAGTGATATTCGTATATTTTCACTTCACACGTTGATGTTACTTAGGCTCACTTTACTAATTTTGTAATTAGGATCTTGTGAAAACACTAGTCCTATTTTTTATTTTTTTACAATATATCTTAAACCAAAACTTTTAATAAATACTAGTATCCTGCGTATGTAAATTATATGAGATAAAATTAGAACTTTATAAATTTTGGAGGACTAAATAGAAAGATAAAAAAATTAAATTAAAAAGGACAAATAATAATATATCTAAAGATGTAGGGGCAAAAGATTTTTTTAAAAAAAGGGCCAATCATGACACAAAATCGCCAAAAGCAACATGACGGCTTTATAATATAGATAGATAACAAAATAGTATTTTTTTTATAAAAAAAAATCGAGTACACAAGTAATTTAAAAAATAAATTTTAAATTTTAAGAGGATAAAGAAAAACTAAGTAGAATTTTGATGCGTTGTAAGTTTGATTAATTATATTCGTGTTTGTTTTTGAGTTCTTCGTGCAGTACTTAAAATTGGCAGGCACTTCAATGCAACTGCAACTGCAACTGCAACTGTAACTATATACATAGAATAGAAGATACCCATTGCTCAATGCTCATATATGTTGTAGTATTGTCTTTATTTGGTAATTGGCTGCAGTTGTTGTTAAGTACTAGTACTGCACTCACTACTCTTATTTATAATTTTATCTATTTCACAAAAAATCTCGTTTGTAAAGTTTATAAAATTTAAGAATACATACATATATATATATATATATATATATATATATATATATATATATACGGTCCGAATCAAGTGCATATCCCTTATCTTACTCACCCGTGCTCATCCCCTTTAGGCGACGGTTTTGGTTATACAACCGTCGTCTATACTTTTAGCGACGCTATATATTGTTCGTCGCTAAAAGTATAGACGATGGTTGTATAACCAAAACCGTCGCCTAAAGGGGGTAAGCACGGGTGAGTAAGATAAGAAGTATGCACTTGATCTTTGCTATATATATATATATATATATATATATATATATATATATATATATATATATATATATATATATATATATATATGTTCCATGTTTAATGTTAAGTTTTTATCAAGTATTAGTTTAATAATGGTGATACGACAATAAACTAGAAATTATAATGAAAAATTTGAGAATATTGTGCCATTTACATTATCATTAAAAAAATGACACTTTTTATAATAAAATTTTTAAAAATCACAAATGAGACTCTTTTTTATTTATGGAGGTTGAGAGTATTCTCATTATCATGAATTTAACTACTCCCTCCGTTCATAAGAGATTATCGTTTAAGGTTTTGGCACATGGATTAAGAAAATATCATTTATTAAGTAAAATTTATTTGAAATTCCATTACTACCCCTCTATGGAAAATTGAAAACTATTAATACAAGAGAGAAAATTTCTTGGGACAATGAGAGAAGGTAGAGGTAATATAGGAAAGTAAATAATTTATTCTTCTTGAAAGTTGTAAACGACAAATATTTTGGAATAAATTTTTTCTTCTAAAACGACAATCTTTTAGGAACAGAGGGAGTATATAATAAGTTGGTCAATTGACCAATATAGTGCTAGCATAAAGAGAAATATCACCTCTCGACATGCGTGTCAGTCAATTGACCAAAGTTAACTTCATGCTAACCACTCTCGGTTGGGAGTATTGCGGTTACCCCTTGTCATGTCCTGCATGTGTTGGAGATTTGTAGTACTAATAATATATATACAATAAAACCTCTATTTAGGAATAGACTTGGGACCAACTTATTTGTATTCTAATTGAGAAGTTATTATTAAATAGAGGTATTGGTACAAAATATTTTTCGAACATCTAAAAATATCCACTTTAACAAAAATATCAATAAGAACTCCCTAATAATTATTATTCAAAAAATATTTATGGAAAATAGTCTTTTAGAGGAAAATGTGGTCTTTTATAGGAAATATAGTCTTTTATAGGAAAATGTAGTTCTTCATAGGAAATGTAGTTTTTTATAGGAAAATGTAATTCTTTATAAGAAATGTAGTCTTTTATAGAAAATGTAATCTTTTAAAATTAATATTGTCTCTCTCGTGTGTGTGTGTGTGTGTGTGTATATATATATATATATATATATATATATATATATATATATATATATGAAATTATTACTATATAGACGTATAGTTTTTTAATACCGGATTTAAAAACTATATAACATATTACAATTTAGAGGTTATTCTCTAAATTGGGAATAAATTTTTTTATAATATTATAGAGGTTATTCTTATATAGAGTATTCCTAAATGGAGAATCATTTACGGTTAATATAAGGGCTGAAACAAGCATCCACGATGCTACATAATACACTCTGCGTTTTCATAGATACACCTATCTTTATCAAGATGCACAGTACTGTCCTCGGAATCTAAGAGATTATTTACAAGCCCAAACCAACCAACTATTTTAGGCTCATAAACTATTGTTTCCCTTTCTTCTAACACCACCACCACCTGCATAGCGTAACGTCATTTATTACATTCCTAACATTAACTGGAAAATATATATAGTAGGTGTTCATGGCCCTCCTCTATCCATGGGGTGTTAATGGGGTTCAACTAAATCGCATTATTACTTTCTCCTTCCTAGATCAAATAAAAGCGATATTAAGGATAATTGACACAAGAATTATATACTTGTTGGAATCTAAAATGCCTGGAAATTACCTTTCCTTTTTGCTAATTTTCTTTTTCACTTTAATCTCTCTTTCTTGTTTACAAGCAATACAAGTGTGGTTCCTAACTTCTACCAGATGCAGCAGAGCACTTGTTTTTGAAAACATGCCAAGCCCTTGCTGAAAATTTCTTGGCAATGGAACAGACTTTAAGCCGTTCTCTATAAACGGTTGAAAACGAGTGAATCGTTTAGATTTGTGTACCTTCATTCTCATAGCAGGAACCTTACGAGCCACAGCTTGCCATATCATTTGCACAGCATCACCATCCTTGGATGGATACCGATACTCAAACAAATTCTCCATCTCCTTTAACCTCGTCCACATCCTGGTCCACTCCTCCCTCCCAATGCTCCTGATTAGATTTACTAGGAATTTTATTTTAATAGCATCTGAAGTTCGAACAAATATGCAAAACTCCGAGTAGTCAAGAACGTCTTCGTAAGGAAGCTCAATCTCATCGCTGATCATAACCGGAACACAATGGCTAGCAATGGAATCAAAGAGACGGTTTGATGAGGGAGTGTCACCGGCTATGTTGAGGCAAAATTTGGAGGAATGCATTCCATTTGTAGCTTTACCTATCCCGTCTTTTTGGACACTCCCAAACGAGAAGTGCACATCCTTTTCTTCCTTTAAGAGGTAAAATAACTCCTGGCGAATAAATCCACCCTGAAATTGAGAAACAAACTGGTTAGGTCACAGTGAAAAAGAATCGTAAGCTGGGAGGAAAAACAGCAGTAAGGCTCGATCCAATACCAGGCCATTTGTAACTATAAGCTCTGATTTCAAACACACGAACTTGTAATTTCTCATGGGGCAAAGAGATAGTCTCGTGCACAAACTTTAACCAAGAACCTTACTGACAATTTAGTCAAAGGAGATTTGGACACTGAAGAACTCTTTATTTTTCAGATTTTTCTTTTTTATTTTTTAAACATTGGAGGCAAAGAAGAACTATAAACATACATTAAGTAACAAAAGTTATGCATTGTTTTCTTATATCATCCTGTATCTACTTCCTGCCTCGTGGAAAGACATGGACTAACAAGGACATTATTTTGCATATGCATATCCTTACTTCCCTTCTCTTACGTTTTCTTTCTAATAATATATATGGCTTGCATGTAACTAGATCTACAAACCCTAGATGAAGCTGCAACAGATGGCAACTAGCTAAAATTCTATATTTCTTACAGCCATAATATACTTCAACCAATTACAATAAGCATTTCAAGATAACCAGATGCAACCCTTGTCAAAACTCGTATCTTGAAAGAATCAGCAAATGCTGCTAGAAAGGAATAGGGCAAGGATATTTCTTTTTTATTTTCATGATTTATCTATATGTTGCTTCCATTTTCCACCTTTCTTTCAATCACAACATTCTTTTTCCAAATATACAAAGTTAGGAACCCAAAAACGTTGAGCAGTCGTTCTGGGCTCAATAAATCCGACATTACAACATTTTCCAAATAGTAGTACCTAAACTACAGTCAAACATTAAAACAAATAGTATGTAATGGGAAAAGTTCTAATTTAGCTTAATTCTTAAAGTAGGTTAAATCAGCTATTCATTTAGTGCCAGGCTCTTGTATTCCCTACAACTTAGAGAATAGAATTTCGAGTTGGCATTTTCTCTTAGAAGGCCAGAGTTTTCTACAAATAATGCAAAATTTATTTAAAACAAACAATTAGAATATAAGGGAAATTACAGAATTAAATTTCCAGTTGTGTGAAAAGGCGAACACAGAGAATGAGTATAACAGGCAGTGGCAATGACCTTGTCAATGAAATTTGGCTAAAGGTTAGTTCCACTTACTGGGATAATACAGAAAAATTGAGCATTTACATTCGTTTCAACTACAATTTATAATAAATTATAACAAAAAGATTAAGGAAAGAAAGTCACTTACATCTTTTCTATATATTGCTCCCTGGAAGTACAACAAAGTCGAACGGCTATCAAAATCAGATGAGTCGTTGACATAGTTTCTGATTACATGTTTGTATGGTGCAATGATATCTTTCCCAACATTAGCTACATTTGGTGGATACCTCCCGAAATCTGAAAGGATGAACATAGCAGGCCACAGCTTCATCGTAGCATCTAAAAGACTATTTGGATGGTGGGCAAGAATTATATGGTCTCTACCCCCTGACCTCTTCCACTCCTCTTGAGCTGTCAAAAACTTGACCAACTTATCTTGAAGCAACATGTTCATGCTACCCTTTTGGTGTGGCTTCAACCTGGAATATCGGTTATAGCTTATGCAAGAAAAAAAGGGAACAAATACCACATCAGCTTCGCTCGAATTGTGAACTCTTATTGCACTACGGCCATCCAAATTGGCAGCGAACCCGGAAGATAGGAGATTCAATGTAAGCCAATATTCTATACTGTGTTGCAAGTTCAACCCACCAGGGTATTGGGGGACTTTGGTTTGAATATCTGGCCAAACACTCTTCCCTTCGGCCTTCCATCCTAAGAGAGCAAAATGAAACTCAGGAGGTAAATCATACGTGAAAACTTTAAGTTTAACTTTATTTACCAAATTTGTTTTTTGAGGAAAATCTTTATCAAGTGAAGCACTTGCTATAGAGGGTTTATTATCACTTGTATTTCTGGGCTCAGAACTCTCATTATCAAACACAGCAAGAAGATTGGAACTGGGTAACAAACTGTGCTCAATGAATCGAGGGCGGCCAGTGGAACGCAACACGAAGAACCAAGATAATATGAACAAGGCTGATGCAAAAGTAAACAACGAAAACAAGGATTTCTGATAAAGAAGCCCAATATGGGGCGCATTTCTCTCCCCCATTACAAAACAGACCCCAAGAATTCCTAATATTTGGTATGAAACATCAAACACCATACATTTACAACAATCAGAGAAAGGAAACAATTGAAATACAAGGTATAGGTGAAAAGGGCCTGCTAATTTGGACCACTATATCACCACAACTAAGAGAAATTGCATGATTGCCCAAATAAAAATCACATGAGTTGAACCAGTTGTGAATAAGAATAACCGAGATTTTCCAGCAAAAGAAAGGCAATGAAGTCCACTAAAATGAAGTCCAGATTAATCAAACCGGTGGTACAGGTTATTCCGATTTTTCAAACACCAGCATAAAAATCTCCTCTCTTTTTTCAAGAAACAAAAAACCCAGCTCAACACTAATACGACAACGTGAAAGAAAGTAAACACCCAGATGAAGTTGAAAGAAAGTAAACAACCATAATGAGAGAAAAAGGAGAGAGAAAATGAGTTGTTCACCAGATAATGGTTTGATTTGTAGGGTTGAAGAGCAGACAAAGACCAAACATGGAAGTTCGTTGATCAAAAAGATTTTAAAGTTAGCGTGGGAAAAGGATCTGTCTGAAGAACCGACCTCCTCGTTCTCTTATCAAACATATCCTTATTTTTTTTTCTTTTTTCTAGTCTCGTTCACCTGCTATTTTTTTATATATATATATATATATATATATATATATATATATTATATATATATAATTTTATAATATAAAAAAGAGCAGAGAGACAAATACATAAATGTCCCATCAAGTTCCACGTAAGCGGTAAGCCGCTCTCTCTCACTCTCCCTTATTCAAATTTCAAACGCTCTCTCTCTCTCTCTCTTCATACACACAGAACTCTTATCTCTCAGACCCAACTCGATCCCTCTCAACTGCCCTAAATCTTTTATCTCTCATACCCAGCCCTAATTCCAGCCCCAAATCTCTCATACCCGGCCCCTAAGTTACGATCAGACTTGAAAAACTCATCACGCAGAGAGAAACGCGAAGTAGAGATCAACGAACTCCTCTTGGCTCTACTCTTCCTCGGCACCTTAAGTCGTGCTGATCGACTTCCATTTCGATACCCACCAGCCCACTGGTCCAAGAATCTACGTCGATTATCTTAGTATGGGGGAAAGGATGGGGGAGCGACCTAACGTGAGCAGGGGGTGGTGGTTATCGCCGTTGTTGATGCTACTTCTTCTAATTCAGAAGAGTGACGGCATATGGCTGAGCTTACCGGCGACGGGGACGAAGTGTGTCTTAGAGGAAATCCATAACAACGTCATAGTTTTGGCCGATTACGTTGTTCATCCCACGCCCACCGTCACCGTCAAGGTAATAGTCCCCATAAAATTTAAATTTTTAATTGAGTTGGTTCTCTGATTTTCTTCTATATATGAATTGTGTACGCGTATGTGTTTATTGGAATTGGTTTATTTAATGTGTAGAAAATTGTTGAATTTTGCCCCATGAATTGAGATTTTACTTAATTTAGTGGTAATTTGTTTGGTTTTATGTTTATAACAGCTTGATGCAACTGTAATTTAGTGTTGCAATTTCTGGCTTGAGGTATCAGGTGCCCATTTCTTTATTTTAGAAATTTGATAGTGGATAATTGTGGTTTAGTTATGTGTCATTGTTTGGATGCTTCTTGGCTCACTTGAATATTTTTCATTTATTATTACTTTTTCGAATAGCTCATAATTGGAATATGAACTACAGTACATGAGAGAACAAATTGTTGGCTAAGTTTAAAGATAACTGTATTGATAAGTTGAAGGATTATCATAGAAGGAAGGCATTTAATTAAGGGATCTATGTCTATTGTCTTCAAGTCAGGAAGTTCTCTAGGGTCATGTTTTTTACATTTACCATTGAATTCAGTCTGTATCTTAGTAAATGAATCCACTTTCTTTTACTTCCTCAAAGTTACTTGTGGTCACTTTGCTTCTAAACTTTATACTGCAAGGTAATTACTGCAGTAGATCTGAAATTTCAGATCTTTTCCCTCTTACTACTCACTTAGGATGTTCCTTTTTCGTAGTGCAGAAATTTATCCTATACGTTGACGTTTCTTTTAGTACTACCTTTAGGAGTCTTGAGTTTTGATAGTGGTGGTTACGAGCATTTTGCTTCGGGGATTTTCTATTGCAGAACACATAATTGTCTAAATGCATGTACTAATTGTGTGTGCTTTACTGCTTGGGACATTAATTATTTTCTCATTTAATTATTTACATATATACACGTATATATGAGTCTGTTCAAATAAACTATTCCCATTCTAATACTAGGAATACCTATTACCAAGTGTTAAGCTTTTAAAAGCAACCAAAGCCGAATGATTTCTCATTTATCAATTACCATTGTTTCTGATAGGCAATGGATGCTATTTTATCTTGGCAACCAATTCAATAAACTACTTCCGAACAAAAACCAAACAACTCAAGATAAAACAAGATCATAGGAGCCAACATATGTAAAAAAAAATCAAATAGTATGATGATATATACAAAGGTAATTGCGATTAAACTATGTCAACTTTTTTCCGTCATAACATCGTAACGTGGGTATGTATGTTTATTTGAATAAATCACATTGCATTGATGAATTAAGACTGTAACTATTTTGGTTATAAACCTCTCCAAACTCTCATCAAAAATTTAATTTGCTAGAGACTTGGAACTATATACTTTATCAATTTTTGAGTTTCAATTGTATTGTTGCTGCGCATCAGTAATTTTTCCCTCAAAACTTGTGTTGATCCAGTGAACATCACAGAATTCTAGTTGCTTATTAAGAAAACAGTTGTTTGGACTGGTCATAGGGAGGATTGTTCCTAATTTTTTGAAGATGTTTTCTGGTGTATTTCTTTCATTCAGCTCCGGAAAATTGAAGTTTATAATTTTGATGAGTAAGTGCCTATTTATTTGATTTTGTTTAAAAGAAGGCTCACTTTTTCAAAAGAGAATGCCTTTTGGGTTTGTTTGGAATCATTTCTTCTTTTTGGAGTTACGTCACTCCTAACTTTTCCTTTTTGAGTCCAACCTTCTCCGGTTGCCACCTGACCTCCTTTATTCTGTCTGTTTGTCTGTCTGTCTCTCTCCCTTGATAGACATTGCACAATTTATCTATACAGTGCATAGCATACAAAATAAGATATTTATTAGCCAAATGCCATTAGATCCCAAAATAGGTTCAACTTTCTAACTTACTTCTCCCAAATTTTTATCGAAATGGATGGTAATATGCAGATAGCAGGCCCAAGCTTGTAGCTGGTTCGTCTGAAGGGCACTATGGTCATGTGGATGGGAAGCCAAGAGAAGCAAGGATGAACCATCCAAAATGGCATACAGTGGACGATAGAGGAAATATATATGTTGCAGACACCATGAACATGGCAATCAGGAAGATCAGTGATGCAGGTAACTTTTTGTTTAAGCATTGCTTGCTCAATGAGTGGATGAACTCTTCAACTATATGTACTTGATGTATAATCATTCACTTGTTTAGTAATTGGAAAAACTCTTTCAAATCTATCTATTTCCTTCTGAATGTCCCCTTGGCATTTAATTAAGGGATCTATGCCTATTGTCTTCAAGTGAGGAAGTTCTCTAGGGTCATGTTTTTTACATTTACCATTGAATTCACTCTGTATCTTAATAAATGAATCCCCCCATACAGGATTGATAACTGTTGGCATCTAACATAAAGGTTAATACATGTCTTTCTTCTCCATATCTTTCACTTCCTCAAAGCTACTTGTGGTCACTTTGCTTCTAAACTTTATACCGCAAGGTAATTACTGCAGTAGATCTGAAATTTCAGATCTTTTCCCTCTTACTACTCACTTAGGATGTTCCTTTTTCGTAGTGCAGAAATTTATCCTATACGTTGACGTTTCTTTTAGTACTACCTTTAGGAGTCTTGAGTTTTGATAGTGGTGGTTACGAGCATTTTGCTTCGGGGATTTTCTATTGCAGAACACATAATTGTCTAAATGCATGTACTAATTGTGTGTGCTTTACTGCTTGGGACATTAATTATTTTCTCATATAATTATTTACATATATACACGTATATATGAGTCTGTTCAAATAAACTATTCCCATTCTAATACTAGGAATACCTATTACCAAGTGTTAAGCTTTTAAAAGCAACCAAAGCCGAATGATTTCTCATTTATCAATTACCATTGTTTCCAGTAGGCAATGGATGCTATTTTATCTTGGCAACCAATTCAATAAACTACTTCCGAACAAAAACCAAACAACTCAAGATAAAACAAGATCATAGGAGCCAACATATGTAAAAAAAAATCAAATAGTATGATGATATATACAAAGGTAATTGCGATTAAACTATGTCAACTTCTTTGCATCATAACATCGTAACGTGGGTATGTATGTTTATTTGAATAAATCACATTGCATTGATGAATTAAGACTGTAACTATTTTGGTTATAAACCTCTCCAAACTCTCATCAAAAATTTAATTTGCTAGAGACTTGGAACTATATACTTTATCAATTTTTGAGTTTCAATTGTATTGTTGCTGCGCATCAGTAATTTTTCCCTCAAAACTTGTGTTGATCCAGTGAACATCACAGAATTCTAGTTGCTTATTAAGAAAACAGTTGTTTGGACTGGTCATAGGGAGGATTGTTCCTAATTTTTTGAAGATGTTTTTGGTGTATTTCTTTCATTCAGCTCCGGAAAATTGAAGTTTATAATTTTGATGAGTAAGTGCCTATTTATTTGATTTTGTTTAAAAGAAGGCTCACTTTTTCAAAAGAGAATGCCTTTTGGGTTTGTTTGGAATCATTTCTTCTTTTTGGAGTTATGTCACTCCTAACTTTTCCTTTTTGAGTCCAACCTTCTCCGGTTGCCACCTGACCTCCTTTATTCTGTCTGTTTGTCTGTCTGTCTCTCTCCCTTGATAGACATTGCACAATTTATCTATACAGTGCATAGCATACAAAATAAGATATTTATTAGCCAAATGCCATTAGATCCCAAAATAGGTTCAACTTTCTAACTTACTTCTCCCAAATTTTTATCGAAATGGATGGTAATATGCAGATAGCAGGCCCAAGCTTGTAGCTGGTTCGTCTGAAGGGCACTATGGTCATGTGGATGGGAAGCCAAGAGAAGCAAGGATGAACCATCCAAAATGGCATACAGTGGACGATAGAGGAAATATATATGTTGCAGACACCATGAACATGGCAATCAGGAAGATCAGTGATGCAGGTAACTTTTTGTTTAAGCATTGCTTGCTCAATGAGTGGATGAACTCTTCAACTATATGTACTTGATGTATAATCATTCACTTGTTTAGTAATTGGAAAAACTCTTTCAAATCTATCTATTTCCTTCTGAATGTCCCCTTGGCATTTAATTAAGGGATCTATGCCTATTGTCTTCAAGTGAGGAAGTTCTCTAGGGTCATGTTTTTTACATTTACCATTGAATTCACTCTGTATCTTAATAAATGAATCCCCCCATACAGGATTGATAACTGTTGGCATCTAACATAAAGGTTAATACATGCCTTTCTTCTCCATATCTTTCACTTCCTCAAAGCTACTTGTGGTCACTTTGCTTCTAAACTTTATACCGCAAGGTAATTACTGCAGTAGATCTGAAATTTCAGATCTTTTCCCTCTTACTACTCACTTAGGATGTTCCTTTTTCGTAGTGCAGAAATCTATCCTATAAGCTAATTAAGGAACGTAATGGTTGATACTGCTGTCTTTAATTTTTGGTGGAGAGATAGGAGGATATTAGGAGGCCCTGTTATAAACATGAAGTTTAGTTGATTTCGGGGCTGAATATTTGTGGATCGACTTGCTACGTACTGACAATTTTATGACATGATAAAGGGATAGAAAATGAAAATCAATGTACTCCTGTTTGTATATAGTATAACTGGAAGGTATGCTAAGTGGGATATGAATGGCATTCGTTGGTAAAGGGACTTCCTGCCAGCATTTCTGCTGCTGACTTGCATTTGATTTTTTCTTTACCAACAGGTAGTTTTCTTTGGTCATCAGTTCATGCGACATTCAACTGTCTCCACAAATATATTTGGTTTAGAATAAGATCTCTTACCCTGTTTGAGGGATATTGTATCGATTTGTTCACATTTAATTTGGTTTTGACGTGCTGATATCGTTTTGAATGATTAATAATCCATAAATACATCTGCAAGGACTTGGCACACTTTTGCAATCATGATATTTTTGTTGCTTGGCGTGCTGATATCTTGATACTTTGAATCTACCTCTGCATTTATTCTGTCGTGTAGCTATTAATCTGCACAGTGCAACTAATATAATAGTTGAGTATTGTATCCAATGTTTCTAGATTCAAAAATCTAAAAATTTACTTGGATATGAGGTCTAACATTAATAGCCTCTACATATGAGGTCTAACATTAATAGCCTCTGCATATGAGGTCTAACATTATTAGCTTCTTCCTTGGTTTTTTTTTTCAATTTTAGCTTGACATAAGTTTTGTTGTTTTAACTTCCAAGTGCAAAAGGCTATCAAATATATAGAGTATTAAAGGTAGCTGCAAATTTCAATATCCTTAATCCTAAGTTATTCGGTTGAAATTTACTTGCATGAAGTAGTACTAATGTTGAAGCAAACAACGACCTTATATTACTTTACTTTTTTTCAATTTGGAGATTTAAAAGTTTGTCTCTTACTTGTGATTTGGGTCCTCACAAATTTAGTCAATGAACTTGGAAGGCAACATTATTATATTAGTGTAAAAATGAGGAATAATAGACATTCTGACTTTTAATAGTCGATGCTTCTAAGATTAAATATACAAATGCACGATTTAAAATGAAATTTGCTTTACTGATGGAGTTGAGGTATTTCACCATTAACAATTGAGAACCATACTAGATATTTCTATAAATCAGGGAATATTCTCACCCAATTGAAAATAATTCATATCAAAAGTATATCATATATGTCAACAAAAGCATAACTGATATATATATATATATATAATTTCATTTTATTATGTTCGGTGACAACTGACAAGTATACACGTATATTTATGTTTTATGACTTCATCATGTGCTGCTTTTTTGATTATAGGCGTTAAGATGACGAGGATCATATGGACAATGATCATATTTATATTTATATTTATATTTATGTTTTTTTGATTATATGTATACACGTATATTTGCTTGGATTGAATGTTGATCTCAGTTATATTTTCGCATGTGGATTTAGATATAAAGTATTTTGACCTAGGCTTGTTAAATCGTGATGCCACTAATGATAGAGTTACTGTAGAAAGTGCTGAATCTACTCTGAAGTAAGTCCATTTATTATTTTTTTTAAATTGCATAATTGTTACTTACTTTTGATTTCCTGCATAGGTGTTTTGTTTGCAAGTAATTATTGTACATATGCTTTTTGTGTGATGAGTTGATATTTTTGGTTATTGACTATTTATTCGATTGTTTTAGCCTTTTAGGTAATGCTAGCCACCTGAAAATTCTTGGGTTAACTGCATCCTATGAGTGTCTAGCTTGTGTAACTGTAGTTATTATATTGCTTTCTGTAATTCGTGCTGCTTTTTGCTTTCTAGCCATCTTTGATCATTAAAACTATGTCAATAATTAAGTATCTTACAATGGTAGTAAGATAGGTCTGTTATTTTTCACTTCCTTTTCCCATCTATCCTTATCCTTTACTGGAGACTGGAGAGGAAACCACGAGATGTTTATGGACAATGAAACCTGTTAGTGGATGGTAACTATGTAAAGTTTATCCAGTGAAGTTAATTATCCTCATGAACTGTCATCCAACCCAATTGTTTAGGTTTTGTCGGTAATGCTTTGATTTATTTCCCTTTTTTTTATGATTAAATAGTTTATTGAGGTATGATTTTAGTGACTTGAGCAAATTTTATATTTTTGCCCTAGATGTTTATAACTCCAGTTAAGGAGGCGAATTTGATTTTCTTAGGAAAGTGTTATCATTGTGATTGCTAAATCAACTTTGTAAGCTTATGATTCTGTTATTAACAAATGTGATTCTGGAAATAACTTTTTCATGTTGTCTTTTTCATTTTGGCCGAAGGAAAAATTTACTGGAAAATTGATTTCCTCATTTAGGGATGACACCTTTTTCTTTGTTTTGATTGCTATTTGTATTTATTGGCAAGCCTTAAGAATTTACAAACTTTGCATTTTGGATAAATATTGCTCAGTTCCCAAGCTTCCGGACATGGAGCATTTCAAGATTTCTGAAGATCTAATGATTTGTCAGTCCATGGGTTCTTAGCTTAATTTGGTATTCAAATTGACGCCTTCCCAGGAAATAAGCTCATCGACTTATGCAAATTTTAGTTGAATGGATTATGCATAATGTGTGTTTGATGAAATGGTTGAGAGAAATACCATTATATGAAATTCACTAATTAATTGATGTTTGATTTTGTTTCTTCACTAAATACCATTACATGTTTGATGTTTGAGTAGTATATTACAAGAAGAGTTCAGTGAGCATACTGGGTCGGTAATAGGTTTGATTCGTTAGTTAATCTGCTAAAATCCACCTATTAACTTTTGCTGACCAAATTAATCTTTTAACAAAACACTCAACCTCTAATATCTAACAAACTTATTAATGATTGAAAGAGAGAAACTGTGATAATCAATACCTTCCATTACAGTTCTGGCTCAATTCTTAAATTAATGTTAAATGCCCAATTGAATGTCATGTAGATGATTGAATAACCAAAGCTGTGTAATCTAATTTCTCTATTCACCATGAATGTACACAAGTTTGTATAACTAGAAGGGACTAAAACTAGAAGTTAGTGGCATTCTTGAAGGAATTCCTTCACTGCCTGAATATTATTGCTCTGCTTCTATAAGCCCTGCCCTGAATACATGGTGTTAATGACTGCCTTGGCCTTATTTGCAATTCATTTTATTGACTTGATTTTGGTGATGACTTATATAGACTTTGGAGCACTAAAAAGTAGAAAAAAAATGACTTGATTTTGGTGATGCTTGGGAACAGAAGATTTTGGATGGTTATAATTTTTTAAAAATACGTTATAGTTTAAGGAGAGTAAGACACGACATAACGAAAAATTGTTATAAATACTTAACTTTAAAAAGAACTGCGAGTTGAGGTCTTATAAAGAGTAATTTGAAAATTTAAATAGCCTTTTATATCACCAGTCTTCAAAGTACCTTCAATAAAATAGCCTTTTGTAGGGGAGTTGCAGAAAATGAGTATTAAAAGCTTTATTAAAATGAGTACCTTCAATACCCATATGTGGTTGGAAACCATGTTTTATTCCCACCTGTTTTTGATGAATGTTTTACATAAAAGTTACATTTTTAAATGTTTTACATAAAAGTTTGTGGTAAAAGATTCAAATTGGATTTTAAACTGAGTGGTACTGTTAGATTTTTTTAATTTGTTATTGTGAAAAGATTTAGAAACAAACACCTTTGTGAGAAGGCAAAAGTAGTTTATCTTATTCTTTGATTTTAATCGTTTTCTTTTTATTGAATGGGTTTGCCGAACTATTGATTAAAATGGTAGTTTTTTAAAGGTTGAGTGACTCCGGGTTTTGTATATTGAATTTATTTCGGTGGATTGAGGTTCCAATTTGGACGGGTTTGGTTTTTTGTTCAACTTTTATGGGGTTTAATGCGTGATTATAGATTTAATTTTTCTTCTCGGCTGTTCTTTTTGAAGAAATCACAAATATGTTACTTGAATGGGGTTTAATGCGTGATTATAGATTTAATTTTTCTTCTTGATTGTTCTTCATGGGAACTTTTTGGATGTTTTTTTAAATCTTTCATTAGGAGTTAGGACAAATTGGTACTCATATTATGTAAGTTGTAAATAGTTTCTTTTTTCTTTTTTAAAATTTTTAATCCTGATGTTTTTTAATTTCAATAGATTGGTTTAAATTTACGAATCAACTAAGTTGTGGTTTAAATTAAAATTATTTTTATCATGAATTTTTTATCAAGTGAATCAACCATTAGTATCAGTTATACCTTGAAATCTTTAACTTAAGTTTTTGAATAGCTTCAGTTAAAAATTCTTATCTATTTCATCACAAGTCTTCTTATAAAGTCGACGACAGCTTCAATTTGACTTTGGGTGTTTTAAATTTGTTTTTTTAACAATGGGTGTTTAATCTCTGTCTCTCTCTTTCACAGCAGTAGCACACACACACACACACCATTATACTGCCACCGATACAGATTTATGATTTAAATCATTAAGCAAATGAACCGTTTGTTGAAATGGTACTAAAAAATTTTTATTTGATTGTAAGTCCAAATCTTTTCCTAAATAAATTGATTATTTGTTACAATCTCTCTAAATTCTTACTTATATCAATCTAAATCATTCCCCCTACATACAAATATGTGTTTTCATTTGTTTTTTAGATAATTCAAGGTAAAGTAAAGGGTCTTATGTTTCGGATTTACAATTATTTTATTTTGATTCACATATTTCGATAATTTTTAAATTTCAAATATTTTCATGTATATATTGAAGGATACATGATGTAAGCTGTAAAGAATATACTTGGTGTAAGCTATAAAGTAAAGGGTCTTATGCTCAATATGTTGTTTCTCTATTTTTTGCATGTATGTATTCTTTGTGTTCCGTCTTTTGTAAAGTTAGCATGGTTATGATGATTTTGGGTATGGAATGATGGTTTTTTTTTTTGTGGTTTGAATATTTATGGATGATTGTAAGTTTTGTAAACAGGTTTAGATTTTTCTGGATATTTATTTTTAAAGTAAAATCTGTCGAAATTTCTTGAAATTAGTAGCGACTAGCTTGATGTTTTGTTGGTTGGATGTGTTGATGATTGAGTATGTATTAATATCTTCATGTATGTATTTTTTTTGTTCCGTATTTTGTAAAGTTAACTAATTATACATGGTTATGATGATTTAAGGTATGGAATGATGGTTTTTTTGGTGGTTTGGATATGTATGGATGATTGTAAGTTTTATAGACATGTTTATATTTGTCTGGATATCTATTTTTAAAGGAAATTTTGTCGAATTTTTTAAAATTAAAAGAGACTAGCTTGATGTTTTGGTGGTTAGATATGTGTTGATGATTGTGTGTTCCGTATTTTATAAAGTTAACTAATTATACATGGTTATGATGATTTTGGGTATGGAATGATAGTTTTTTTGGTGGTTTGGATATGTAATGATGATTGTAAGTTTTGTAGACATGTTTAGAATTTTTTGGATATCTATTTTTAAAGGAAATTCTGTCGAAATTTATTGAAATTAGTACTGACTAGCTCGATGTTTTGGTGGTTGGATATGTATTGATGATTGAGTATGTATTAATTGTTGTGGTGGTATGTGTCTTTAGATAATGCAATATTTTTCGAATTTTAATTTAATTTTTCGTTACGCCGTGCCTTTAGGTACGGGTTATCGCTAGTATATATAATATAATGGATCAGTCTTTTAATTTTATATAGGAAACTGATATTTTAATATAACTTTTTGATATTTTTACATGAAAATCGTCACTATAAAAATTATAGCAACGATTCTTACTGTCGCTATACATCTATAGCGACACTTTTCATGTATAAATATTAAAAAATCATGTGAAAATATTAATTTTCTTTAATATAATTTCTTGTATTATTATCTTTTGAGATTGTAATTCAACAAAAAAATATAATGAAAAACTCATGAGTGTTTTATAATTTTTTCTGTTTATATTTTTACCCCCAATGAAAATATAAATATATAAAATTATAAAACACTCATATCCAATTATCATGCCCCAATTAAAATACGTAACATAACTCAATTTTAATTTATCAAGCAAATAGGATATACAATATGTATACCAATTTTACATTACTCTGAAAAAGTTAAATCTTTGCTTTTATCAGACTTTACTCGAATGAATTTGAGTCCATTTTATATTTTAATACTTAAAAAGGAACAAACAATCTGATTAATGATCGAATTATATTTTTTTTAACTATTTTTTTATGATGCTTTTGAGTCTTTTAAGTTTTTGTTATTATAATATTTAGTAATCTTTTATAGAGATTATTTATTTTAGAAAAATAATTTCACAATACAAAACTCTTTATTTTATTATTCTTTTAATGAATCAAAAGGCAACCAGACGATGTACCAAGTTGTTTGGGCTAGTATTACATCCCCTGTAATTACTACTAAAATTAGAGATATATTTTAATTTTTTATAATTAATTTAAAAAAATTTGGAATTTAAAATTGATATAAAATTATTTAATTTTGATACAAGTAAATATAATAATTATGAAATATTACTAATTATCACATTCGTTGTTTTAAAATTTGAATGAAATTATATCAATTTTAAATTATAAAATTTTATAAATTAACTCTAAAAAATTAAAATTCATCTCTAATTTTATAATAGTACATAAATATTGGGTTGCTGAAGTACTGGACAGTCAAATCATTATTTTATTTTCAATTAAATTATATTATATGGTTGGCAGGAGTGATGCGTTGGGCTTACCTGCCCGCATAAAAATGTTGAATCAGCTCAACTTTAGGTTGAGGTTTATTTATTTACTATTATAATCATGATTCTCTCCGCGTGAGGGTACATGAATGACAGCCTGTCTCCCTCCTTTATTCTCTCAGCTTGCCTCCCTCCTTTATTCTCATCCGTGATGATTCCTTCCTCCTGACTCCTCTAATTGTCTATATAAAGGCAGTGATGGTAAAGAAAGTAAAAATAATAAGGATTCTTCAGAAGAATTCATCCGAAGGAATTTCTCTCTCTTTCTCTCTTATATATTCTCTCTCTAAATTTATGCAACAATTATAAGAGTTTATTTCTATACTTTGCTAAAGTTTTATAACACGTTATCAGCACGAGGCTCTAACCAACTGAGACGGTAAAATTAAATTCTTGCAATTTATTATTATATTACTGTTTTGGCTATACCACCAATAATATAATTTTATTCTTATAATTACCATTAAATTCTATTATTTACAATGGTACCATCTGTCCTTGTTAATCTTACAAGACTTGGTGGGAACCTTTTTATTTATTATTCCGCATTTAATATTCTGTCGGAATATGTTGTCAGTATGAATTTCACCTGACCTAGTACCATTATTTATTATTCCGCATTTATTATTCTGTTGGAATAATCAGTCTATGCGAACTACCGCATGCCGGGTGAAGATCCATTTGCTATATAAGAATATTTATATTTACATTTTATCACCACTTGAGATCGTGACGTAGTTTATTTTTCATATTTCATACATGCAATTATTTATTGTTTTAATAAATAATAAAATTGTGTTTTAACCCAAAATAGATGGCAAACTTGGCAAAAATAGATTTTTCTATTTTGAAAATCTCTGGAGATAATTATTTGGCTTGGGCACTTGATGCAGAATTGTACCTTAGTGCAAATGAGTTAGAAAAGACCATTGAATCAGGAAATACAGCTACTTCGGCACAAAATGCAAAAGCCATAATTTTTCTTAGTCTCCATATTGATGAAGGATTAAAGACTGAGTATTTAACAGTCAAAGATTCTTTATCTTTATGGACACAACTTAAGGAAAGATTTGATCACCAAAAATTGGTTGTTCTCCCTAATGCCAAATTTGAGTGGCTTAATTTAAGGTTACAAGATTACAAATTAATTACGGAATATAGTTCCAATGTTTATAGAATAACCTCTACTTTAGTTTTGTGCGGAGATCCAGTTTCTGAATCCCAAATGTTAGAGAAAAAGCTCTCAACTTTTCATCCCACCAACATAATTCTGTCACAACAATATAGACATAGTAAGTTCACAAAATTCAATGACTTGTTGTCTATCCTCCTTGTTGCAGAAAAGAATAATGAATTGTTGTTGAAAAACCATCAAGTACGGCCAACGGGTGCTACCCCATTGCCGGATATTAACAGCACGTCATTCTAGCAGAATAAACGTGACAAGAGATGGTCATATAATAAGAAGCCTTGGGGAAGAAAGAATAAACGAGGCCATCGTAACAACAAATTCCAGAACCACGACAATTCAGGCCACCAGAAGTGGCAAATGTCTGAGTCGGGTAAAAATAAAGAAACCGCAGCACCGATAAAGAATAAACCAGATGTTTATTTTAGGTGTGGGATGAAAGGGCATTGGTCGCGTACCTGTCGTACGCTGAGGCATCTGGCTAATTTATTCCAGGAGTCTCAAAAGAACAAAGTAATGGAGGCAGAAACAAACTTTGTTAATCATCAATTGAATATTGTTGATGATTCACCAATGACCAACAATGAGGAAAAGGTTGATGATATTACTGAACCTTCTGAAAGTACCTTTTGGGATATCGTTTAATTTCTTGTTTTAATTAAACATCATGCATGTATAATATTATTAGTTTTCATTCTATATGTGATATGTGTTTCTCATGAATAAAATTATATTTGAAATGTAACTTTTCTTATTTATGTTTTTATATGTATCAGACCATCTTTAATGGATATGAAGGATATATGTTTAGCAGACAGTGCAACAACTCATACAATCCTTCAAAGTGAGAAATATTTTTCACAACTAATTAAAGCTAAGAGAAATGTAGGAACTATCTCTGGCACATCAAATTTAATCGAGGAATTTGGAAAAGCTAGTTTCTTGCTACCAAATGAGTCACAAGTTTTTATCAAAAATACTTTATATTCTAATAAATCAAGAAGAAATTTGCTTAGTTTTAAAGATATTCGACTAAATGGTTTTCATATTGAAACAACCAATGAGAATGATAATGAATATCTTCTCATTACTTCTACTATTTCTGGAAAAAAGAATATCTTAGAAAAACTTCATTCAATTTCTTATGGATTATATACTATGAAAATTAGAACAATTGAGTCTCATACTGTTATTATTCCAAAAATCATAGATCCCAAATCCTTTATGCTTTGGCATGAAAGACTTGGTCATCCAGGTACTTCTATGATGCGTCGTATTATTGAAACTTCCACTGGTCATCCTCTCAAAAATAAAAAGGTTTTTCCTAGTAGTGAATTTCCTTGTGATGCGTGTTCTCGAGAAAAATTAATTGTTTGACCATCACCAGTAAAAGTTTATAAAGAAGCCCCAAAATTCCTAGAGAGAATTCAAGGAGACATATGTGGACCTATTCACCCATTGTCTGGCCCATTTCGATATTTCATGGTTTTAATAGATGCTTCAACTAGATGGTCTCATGTTTGTCTTCTCTCTTCTCAAAACTTTGCCTTCTCAAAACTTCTTGCTCAAATAATTAAGTTACGGGCTCAGTTCTCTGATCATCCAATCAAGTCAATTCGACTTGATAACGCAGCTGAATTTTCATCAATGACTTTTAATGATTTTTGTATGACTATTGAAATTTCCATTGAGCATTCCCTCATATTCATACACAAAATGGTTTAGCTGAATCTTTAATAAAAAGACTTCAACTTATTGCACGACCATTAATGTTAAGGGCTAACTTACCTACCTCAGTTTGGGGTCATGCAATTCTTCATGTTGCAGCCATCATTCGAGTAAGACCAACGGCTCTTCATAAATTTTCTCTTCTGCAGTTAGTTCTTGGACAGACACCCAACATATCACACTTTCGAGTTTTTGGGAGTGCGATATATGTTCCAATTGCACCTCCACAAAGAACTAAAATGGGAGCCCAACGAAGAATAGGTATTTACGTTGGTTTTGATTCTCCTTCTATTATCAGATATCTAGAACCTTTAACTGGAGATGTTTTTACTGCACGTTATGTAGATTGTTATTTTGATGAATCTGTATTTCCAACATTAGGAGGAGGAAAAATTTTAAATAAAAAACCCTTTGAAATATCATGGAATGCATCAGATTTAAATTCACTTGATCCTCGTACAGGACAATGTGAAATTAAAGTTCAAAGAATTATTCATTCACAAAATATTACAAATCAAATGCCAGATGCATTTAATGATGCTAGAAAAGTGATAAAGTCACATACACCTGCAGTGAATACTCCAGCAAGGATAGAAATGTCTATTGAAAAATCAATTCCTGGAGAATTGACGAATAAGGTAATAGAAGAATCTAAACCACGCCAGAAGCGTGGAAGACCGGTTGGTGCAAAAGACACTGTACCACGAAAATTAAAAGCAAATAAGGGAATCCCAGAAGGAATACCCGTTCCAGAAGTAGCACTTATTCCAAGAGTGAAAATAGCCCCAGAAGAGGTACAAACCGCTCCAGAAGCAGCACATATTCCAAGAGTGGGAATAGCCCCAAAAGAGGTTCAAAATCTCAGCGAATGGATAAGAAATGAATATCAAGATATCTCAATAAATTATGTACATGATGAGAAAATATTGGATCGAAGCAAAGTCATGATTGATGACATATTTGCTTTCTCTATAGCATCAGGTATTACTTTGATTCCTGACACGGATCCTGAACCACAAAACGTGGAAGAATGTCGGAAAAGAAAAGATTGGCCAAAATGAAAAGATGTTATTCAAACTGAACTACAATCTCTATTGAAAAGAGAAGTATTTGGACCAGTAGTCCAAACACCGCTGGGTGTAATTTCGGTTGGAAATAAATGGGTATTTGTACGAAAGCGAAATGAAAAAAATAAAATTGTGAGATACAAAGCTCGACTTGTAGCTCAAGAATTTTCACAAAAACCTGGTATTGATTATCAGGATACATACTCTCCAGTAATGGATGGAGTTACTTTTCGCTTTTTGATAGGTATGGCAACCATGGAAGGTTTGGAAACACGTCTGATGGATGTTGTAACTGCATACCTATATGGCTCACTTGACAGTGAGATTTATATGAGAATCCCTGAAGGATTGAAAATGGCTGAATCACAAAGGCCACGTCACATATATTCAATCAAGTTACAACGCTCGTTGTATGGGTTGAAACAGTCTGGTCGTATGTGGTATAATCGACTTAGTGATTATTTAATAAAAGATAGATATATAAATGATCAAGTATGTCCATGTGTTTTTATTAAGAAATCGCAAAGTGAATTTTCCATCATTGCTGTATATGTGGATGATTTGAATCTTGTAGGTACTCCTGAAGAACTCACAAGAACTGCTACTTATTTAAAGGATGAATTTGAAATGAAAGATCTTGGAAAGACAAAATTTTGTTTGGGAATACAAGTGGAGCATTTAGTATCTGGAATTTTTGTTCATCAATCCACATATGTTGAAAAGATTCTCAGTCGTTTTCATATGGATAAAGCTCATCATTTGACTACCCCGATGGTTGTTCGATCTTTAGAAGTTGATAAAGATCCATTTCGACCTCTAGAAAGTGGGGAAGAAGTTCTTGGACATGAAGTTTCATACCTAAGTGCAATAGGTACTCTTATGTATCTTGCAAATTGTACACGACCTGATATTACTTTTGCTGTTAACTTGTTAGCAAGATACAGTTCTTCTCCTACTAAGAGACATTGGGATGGGATCAAACACATTTTGAGATACCTTCGTGGAAGTATTGATCTTGGGTTATTTTATCCAAGAAATTCAACGTCGCAATTGGTTGGGTATGCCGATGCAGGATATTTATCAGATCCACACAATGGAAGATCACAAACAGGTTATGTATTTACATATTGTGACACAGCTATCTCCTGGAAATCCACAAAGCAAACCATGCCAGCTACATCTTCAAATCACTCAGAGATTCTCGCTATACATGAAGCAAGCAGGGAGTGTGTTTGGTTGAGATCAATTATTCAGCATATTCAAAAATCATGTGGATTACCATCAATCAAAAACATTCCTACAATTCTGTATAAGAATAACGCTGCATGCATTGCTCAACTTAGATGAGGGTACATCAAGGGAGATAGAACAAAGCACATTTCACCTAAATTCTTCTTCACACATGAGCTACAAAAGAAGGGTGATATAGATGTGCATCAAATTCGATCATGTGATAATCTAGCTGACTTATTCACAAAGTCGCTACCAAATGCAACGTTTGCAAAACTTCGGAAAAGGATCGGAATGTGTCGACTGAAAAACTTATGATAACATTTCATCAAGAAGTAATGAAATCCTTTTGAGGGGAAGACTGTACTCTTTTTCCTTTGTCACAGTTTTTATCCCAATGAATTTTTCCTGACAAGGTTTTAACGAGGCAGTCAATTAAAGGATATTTATATAAAAGATATGTACTCTTTTTCCCTTCGTTAAGTTTTTCCCACTGAATTTTCTTAACAAGATTTTTAATGAGACATAATCTTCTATCGGAGGAAATCAGGGGAAGTATTATAATCATGATTCCCTCCGCGTGAGGGTACATGAATGACAGCCTGTCTCCCTCCTCTATTCTCTCAGCTTGCCTCCCTCCTTTATTCTCATCCGTGATGATTCCTTCCTCCTGACTCCTCCTCTAATTGCCTATATAAAGGCAGTGATAGTGAAGAAAGTAAAAATAATAAGGATTCTTCAGAAGAATTCATCCGAAGGAATTTCTCTCTCTTTTTCTCTCTTATATATTCTCTCTCTAAATTTATGCAACAATTATAAGAGTTTATTTCTATACTTTGCTAAAGTTTTATAATATTTACATCTATTTTTCCTGTCTTAAATGTTCTTGAGAAAAAAAACAAGTAAATAAATTTATTAATAATCTTATATTTTATATTTTAAAAGGATGAAATATTATAAGTAAGCCCATTACTCTCTATCACACTTAATTTTTTTAATTTTTTTAATACACATTTAATAACACAAATATTATAGTTAACAACAAAATAAAATTGATACAAGAATACAAATGATTTATTTTAGGAGGAGATTAAAGATAGCTGTCCAATTTAGTCGGCAGAAGAAGAAGGAGATTTGCGTAGCAATAACTGGGACATGCATAAATTACAAAGTAGTGTTTATTTACCTCGTAACATATTCATATCTGATTCGGTAAAATAGTAAAATTATTTGATAAAATTTTATTTGTTTTTTATCGTTTCTTAATCGATAAGAGTAAGATATAAATCTAAATTATTATAAACTGTCTCTTAATGAAAAAATTAAATCTATGTAGCCTTCATAAATATTGTACTGCCTCCATTTCATATTTTAAGATTATTATTAATTTTTAAAAAGTCAATTTAAGATATTTTAAAATTTAAAAATTATTCAGATGTTTTATACTTTTTAGTTAACAAATAACATTTTAAATATCTAATTTATTAAAATATACTTGTAATTCACGTATTAATTACTCAGCTATTCTAAGATGTCGCGGGCATTGGATCATGCGACCTTTTTCAAATATAATTATAAATAAATACATAAATCGAACCCATAGTAATTTGTGTAGATCTATCTATATTACTCCCTCCGTCCCAGGATAAAAGTTCTGGTGGACTTTTCATGCATATTAAGAAGCGAAATGAAATGACAAAATTGCCCATAATAATATGTTATTAATTATTTTCAATGTAAGTGAGAGAGTGACTTTTTAGCTATTCAATTCAAAATATTCTCTCTCCATACTTATTAAATATGGAGAGAGAATTAGAATAATAAAAATATGAGATATTTAATGTTACGGACATAATACGAAAAAATGTGTAAAAGTTTGGTTATTAAAGGAAAGTGAACATTTAACATGAGACTACCCAAAATAGTAATAAAGATTTTTATGATGGGACGGAGGGAGTATATATCATCAAGTCTCACAAGCAGTAAGACAAAGGGACGGAAGCATCTTCTTAATTTATGAAACCTATATTATGGATCCGGTTTGTATGAACATATCCAATACAGTGTTAACATATCAATGAGAGGGTGATCTTTCTGTCTTTGTGTCAGTACTATATTAGATATGAAATTCATTTCATGCTAACCACTCCATATTATATATCCTGCCAATGCCACGAAAAATATTCCCTCAGACCCAGAGTTCTATTTTTCACAGTTATGTAATCTCTCCTCCTTGAAATGATATCTTAACTGCAAATTTCACATACTAGGATAGTTAAGTTGGAGAAGAGAGTATAATTTAAGAATAATGTTAGAGACACAAACTATTTTATAAATATTTTATAAATTGTTGATGTGACATACTCCACCTCAACATATTGTGTAGGGTCGAAGACTACATTGAAATAATTTGTTGATCAATACGTTGAAATGAAGTATGCCACATCAGCAGTTTATAAAATATTTATAAAATAATTTGTATATGTAGCATTACTCATAATTTAAGTTCAATTTATACCCTAATAGCGACTTCAAAACCCCTGACGAGTGTAAGAACAAAGAGAGAGCACAACACGTTCTATACAGATTAAGATTTCTTTCATTACATTTTTCACTTAATTTCTTTGAATACATATTTAACAACACAAATTATTAATTTAACGTCACCATCACCACTGACACGACCACGAATTTTATAGTGTCATTAAATGTATAGGTAAATAATACAACAAACATAATTAATTGGACATGTTAATAACATTGATAGACACATCATTCATATATTTTATTATCCTTAATTTTATCTTTTTAATTATATTAATTTATTAAATTAATATGTTTTATTTTATTTTATTTTGTAGGATTTAATATTTGTTGCAATAAAGTCAAAATCTTGGTGATCAATCGATATTTAATGCTCTTATTCATGTAAGGAATATCCAAGAAGAATCCTAGAACAGAAGGAAAGAGGTGGAACAATCATAATGTGCAAGTCAAATCCAACAAGAGAAAAAAAAGTTCATCTAGAAGATCTATTTAAGAAGTTGATTGTCACTAAGAAATTGAAACTTACATAGAAAGGAAACAAAAGAGACTAAGTTCAATGAATCTAGATTAGGATACAAATTTATTTTCCCTATAAATAAAACAGGAGGGGTATTAGGTATTGTATTAGTTTAGGTTATGAGTAGGAGTAGATTAAATTACTTCTGTAGGTTCGTTAGACGATTATTAATTAAAGGAAATTTTCTTATTTATTTTTAATATTCTTCTTTTCTTTATTTTAATTAGTATAATTATTTTTCATGTCAAGCTAATTTCTTTAATTTAGGATGAAGATGAAATTAAATAGTTATTCATGATAATATTTTTCATCTCTTCTATTATTTATGCTTTTATGTTTAATTGATTTCGCCTTCATGTTTCGTCATTGAAATACCTTCGTTTTATAGTTCTTATGTAATTTTAAATTAATTAAGAGATTTTGATAGATTATTGTTAAAATATGAGTTTTTCATAATCCATACTTGTCCAAAGAAGTTTTGATGAGTTATAGTTAATCTTTAAATTTTCATACGTTAATTGTAAAAGAGAGATCAAAATCATATTTGAGTTATAAAAATAGAAGGATTGAATTATATGTTATGTTTATTATTTAATGGATATCAATTTTCAATCTTTATTTTTAATTCGTCTAAAATAGATATTAAGAATATATTAAAATTAATCTAATCTATGAGGGTTCAACCTGTACTTACCAATTCTTCAATTTGACACTGTGCACTTGCAGTACATAATTTTAACACATCAAACATTATAACATTACTAACTACGTCCTGCAAATCAACCATAGGCGAAGTTACTCAATAGTTAATTAAGTTTCATTTTCTTTTTTCTATTTAAAAAAAATGAAATTCTAATATTTTTACCATGAAAAGTCACTTTTCCTGTTTTCCATTAGGTAATAAACATCTTTTTCTCATGTTCTTGAAAATAAATTATTAACCACCTAAAAAATAAATTTTCAAAAGGATAAGTAGTTAAAGTTTAAGCATTGTCTGGAGATCAATTTGACTCGGCAAGATCATATTTATTAAAGGGTAGAGAGCAATTAAGTATGAATGTTACATCTCAGTTCTTACTGTTCCAATCAAAAGCATTGAACATACAACATTGTTTTCCTGCTCAATCTCAATTCAACTAAAGAACTAATGAGCCCTAAGGGTGGCCAGAACACACAATTAGAATTGAAACTGCATCTCCGGTGCATATCCCAGAGCTTCAAGGTTAGCAGCCATGGCCTTGTTCATTGGTGGTGGTCCGCACCTCAGAATCTGGAGGTTCAAATACAAGGAAAACCCTTTCAACATTTTGTCATGCAATCAATCGTATGTAGATACAAGATCTACTTCAGTACAACGTGTCCGGTAGTACAACGTGTCCGGTAGTAGGCATGCATATGCAACTACACACTTGTATATGTACATAGATATTAAATAAGCTTTTACACTTATTCTCAATATACTCATTTTATTGACCTGCTTAGATAATAATTTAAGCCAAAAAAATGGGTGCATATTTATTTATCATACAAGGAATTTATTGCACAACATCAACAAAACACCCAATGAGAGGGAATACAATTCTTTCATGTAAACTATTTTGAAAGAAAAGCATTTTATGCCAAAACAAAAAGGAACATATATGTTAAATCAATTACCAAAAAGAAATTATTTTCAAAAAATCAACAGAACATCCAAAGAGTCACGAGGCTTATTCCGTTATTCGAGAAGGAAACTGAAGGAACTCCAAGATTTTCTATTGTTAAAAAGTTTCGAAAGGATAAACATTATGTCCGTGGATGCTGAAGGAGAGGGAAAATAACCCTTCAATATTACAATTTGTAGATAAAAAAATTAAAAATAAAAAAATTGCAGAAAAACAAAAAGAGGATCTATATAAAATCAACTATGACATGATTTCAGAGTATTCTTATTCAGATATACACTAGTTCAAAATCTACCTTAATATCAGATGCTGGGGCCGGGCAATGCGCTTGGATCATTTCCTTGGATACAAACCCTACACCACCATCCCATACTTCGGGTGGCTGCAGACGTATATATACAGGCTTTTAGTTCATCAATTCAATTTACGACAAAAGTAGGTCTAAAAATATTACTGTACAAAATCAACATGCTTTTTAAGCTTCAAAACGCTGAGCAAGTCATGATTTGCAATTTGGCTGCATTAACCAAGCTGGGTAATAACTAAGCCTTAGAGAAGACTCAATTAACAATGTTTCATTTCACAAATAACTTATTATCATGTCAATGACTCGGTATGAGCACTGAAATCTAGTAGTGTCCCTTATCAAATACTAACTAATAATGCCACAATTACATTAAAAGGCATTAACCAAGCTAGAATAATACTACAAAATCTATTATCATAAATTTCAAAAGTTTAACCACAACAAAAGGTAAAAAGGCTCGACGAAGTAAAAGTGCATCAAATGTGTTATATAAGAAAGCAACCAACCTGATTCAGTACATAGTAAATTTTGAAGCGATCAGGGTAGTTGGTAGCAAGGCCATCCAGTTCTTCCTGAAAATATTCAATGTGTTAACTAATTATAATTTCATCAACAAGAAACATCAACTAATCCATTCTTCTTACTTCGACATCAGAAACTCCTTTTCCCCCTCCCTTTTTAAACTGTTGTGAGACTCATGCAGACCAATTCAATTAAACCATAACCTTTTACTTGGTTTCAAGCCACTTCATTGTGAAATTAAGTAACTAACGAAAGAAGAAATTAATCAAATAGTGTCAGGTATCCTAGGTAAAAACTAATTGTACACCTAAAAAGAAAATAATAATTAAGACCCATCTTCATCATCCACCACCTGGGAGTAACCTGATCTTATACGGGGCGAAAATAAATTCGCAAGTGGCTGAAGAAGATGAAAAGAAAAACGAAGAAGCATGCAAATAGTACAAAAGTTCAGGCTTACACTGATATGTTTCCAATATATATTGTAACACCCCAGTCCCACATCGAAAGCTTATAAGGAAATAAGTTGATATCAATAGTACCTTCAAGTCATGACTTTTTGGGTGAACATGTGGTGGGCTAAGGTGACTCAAGAAGATACTATTGAGTCAGTGGTTTAAGGTTTTATTTAGATGTATTTGATTCGATTCGGACTTCAAATTTGATCCAAGATTTGTTTCGAACTCGAGATTTGATCCGGGTTGTTTCATATACACTAAAATGTTTAAATGTAAGAATATGTACCTATGCAAATTTAAACTACTCATATGCAAACGAAGTAATAATATAGTCCCTTTGTCCTCAAAAAGATGTTCAAAGTACAAATTTCTCGCAATTAAAGAAAATCAAAGTAGAGGGGAGTATAATAAGTACCAATTTTATTCTTATTGGACCCCATGTAAGTAATTTAAAGATTTTGTTTTATATTTGAGTTGTGTACTTTTTTAGACATCCTTTTGTGGACAAAATATATTGTACTTGAGGCCATGCTTTTGAGGATGGAGGGAGTATATATAAGAAAAACATCAATCTAACACCATTCACTGCAAAATTGCCTGGCTGAAATTTAGAGGTTCACTAAACCATCCATCAAACTGTTTGATACGATTATTTGACAGACAGTTTAATGAACCTCTGAATCGCGGTCCTTCACACACACACACACACACACACACACACACATATATATATGTACTGAGTGTGTGTGTGCATATTTATTTATAGTTAAATGTATGGCGCTCGTGAATTTATCACCCGAAACACCCGACAATGCATTAATGCATTGTGCCGTCACGTCAGCGTACAACACATTAATGCATGGTGTTTTGGGTGATAAATTCCCGGACACCCTTGCAGTTAAAGAACTCTTTTTCATTGGCAAGTCCAGTTGAAGAATTTATCTTTCAATAGCATATAACTGCTATATACATGTATGTAACAGTGACTTGAGACAAAAGGCTTGCACAGTGGCTCCAAAAAGCCAACTTGAGTTAATTTCTCACACAATACTGTCTGGAGGATATATGGATATCTTGAGCATAAAATTCTTCATTTCAGCAAAACAATGTAATCTTTCCACCAGAACAATAAGCTGGGACAATTTTAGAAAAATGTGATGTCTGATTAAAAACTGGGCCTTTAAAACCTACATCTCTTTTTACCTCAAATTGACTAATACAAAATATATTGTTAATACCCCGAGGGACATTTTCTGATTTTCAAGATAGTAATCCCTGTTTATAACTCAAGCATATAGCTTAATGGATCCCACACACAGATGCTCTACCTGCCCTGGTTAGTACAGTAATTGACCATATGGTTTCAGCTTTCACCTTCCAAAGAAGGCCATGCACACTTCTCAACAAACTTGACCTCTGCTTGTTGCTCCAAAACTGAATCACATTCTCAAACAGGTCTAACAACATGTATTGTAGTCGTATTTCATGTCTGTTCCAATCCACTCAATTGGTTCCTTACACAAGCCACCCACTAATCTTGAATAACCTTGTGCACAACAACCTAATTAGTTCCCGGGCGTACCCTATTTTGAGCCTATTTCTACTCAACTCAATCTTTGCAAAGGCCAAGCCTATCAAACAAAGTCCAAATCCACTAGCTCGCTCTGGTCCACAGAACCATCTGTGATACAGTTGTGAATACTTTCCAGACTAAAGCCGAAGATGCATATAAGCCCACAAAACCACTGCAAAATCGCCTGCTTGAAATAGAGACTAGCTTTATACATGAAAGTTGTACATTCCACTTGCCTACTCCAAAAGTCCAACTCTCACCACTTTCCAAGCCTCTGATTTAGATGGAAACAACAATAAGTTTGCCATCCTAGGAAAAACATGCACTGGAATTTTCCAAATCCCTATCCTAGCAATTGGCCCTACATCCCATCAAACACACCCCCAAGCAAGACTTGTAAAACCATAACCTCCACTAAATTCCCTTATAGATCAAACAGAAATTAAAATGCCCAATTAAAAGATAATATCACTACGGCTACCAAGAGGAATTTATGGCAGCAGTGCTACCTCCCAAAAGGAAGCCATCATCACACAACCATTTCCCCATAACTCACTGATCCCAGCTAAAGGAAAATCCTAACATCAAAGAAGTAGAGGGAAAAAATAAAACTATCACAGTTGAACATGCAACTCCCCGCTATTATGATTTCTTTCATCTGAGAAATTTCCGCTGCTATTCAGTGGTTCCAAGTAACAATTTCCCCAAAGGCATCGACTACCCATCACCTCACGAGGAGGGCCCTATGTCATTGGCTAGATGACTGAAGTAACTTCACTGATGCAGTAAAGAATCCTCCGCACCAGGTGAGACAGAAAAGGGGGGAGAGAAACATGAACATATACTAAATCCATAATATTTGTTCGGCACACTTATATAATGGATCATACTTGGACTAAGTTTAAAGATTTGGCTTTCCTCATAGGTGAGTCTACCCAGGGTGCACAGATAGTCTAATAGGACATTTAGGAAAAGTAGACTGTTTATTACCTTTAAAAGAATGTCCTCAAATGTAACATTAGCATAAATAAGATGCACCTTGGTGGTATCATTTGGGTTCTCTAGTATAGCTCTAGTAACCTGAAAGTCAAACAGAAACGATGCAATATATCAAATACTAAACCCTGAAAGATAACAGTTCATCGTACAAGCAGAAATCTCCGAAATTATCTGAAACTATATATAATGGATATGAAAATTCATGCCTGGAACATTGGAGTAATGCCCGAACCCCCAGCAAGCATTCCGAAGGCTCTCACTTGTCCTGGTTGATACTTGAAACGACCCTGGTAATAATAAAATGCCAAAATAAGAACATATTTCAAGGCGTTGAACAACAATGATGCCATGCAGCCAAAAGAATGCAGTTTGTACGGGAAAGAATCCAAACATGTTAATATCAAACCCATTAACTTTAATAGCACTCCCTGCAGTTTCTCCACAAGACATTTTTACTATTCAATCAGTGGCAAAAGCCTCCCAGTGTTATAAAACCTAGCTACAGTAAACACCCAAATGTTCTTTCTTTTTTACTCGAAGTCGAGTATTCTGGAAAAAAAATTGGTTTATGGTACAAAAACATCATAACTGAGACTGAACTCTACACTCTTCTCACAGGGGGAAATAACTATCAGGAACAGCAGGTGCCAATGAAGAACAGCATGTGTGGTATATATGTAAAATCTTCTCACAGAAGTTCAATCTTCGCTGATACTAGTATACTTGCATAACTTTGAGAGACAAATTTGGAAATTAAGAATTCAGAACCTGTACTCAATTGGTAACATTATACATGAGTTATGACATTAACACAATCTAGTACCCATTAAAAAACAAAACTAGAAAAACAAATAAACATCTGAAAGGTTGTAGTATAAGAATATCAAAGGATAACCACCAAGATGTTTCGGGAATTTCTCCTGTCCATATAGAAAACATGTCCGACCAACTACTTTGAAGTATATGAGGAATAATCGCATGATCCCAGAAATGGAACTTGGAATTGAAGGACCCCATATGGATATTGTATCTACATATATTCCCAAATCCCACCTGATCCCAAAATAAACAATAATAAATCACTTTATGCTGGATGTACCACTCGGTTATCATAATAACAATGCATTTTGAAGTGCATCATGTACCTTGGGTCCCTTTACACCCATATAATCACCGACACGCATCTCTCGAAAATGATGTGACATCCTTCCTTGTGGATACATCTTTATGCACAAAATTAATCACACAATCAATTCAAATCCGACAAAAATATTGGAATGTAACCAAAAAGGCTAAACATAACCAACAAATCCAAGAATAGAAGAATTTTAGATTATATACCTTTATAACCAACTGAAAATATCCAACATCTGAGTCCAAAGTAGTTGGGGTGTATGGTTTTATAACCTCTTCACCTTGGCTGTCCTTACCCCTGTTTGATAGATGACATTTTAGAATAGTTGAAAACAATAATATATACCCAATATTCCAATGATAAAGCACACATGATCATAAAATCGGATACAAAATTATCTATTATTCAATCCAAAATTGTAGAGATAATTGATAAAAGATCAAGTCAAACAACTGAACCTGCAACTTATGTGTTGTCCGATTGGAAGGCCCAAAACTGAAGTAGGTCTTGGAAGTGAAAATTTAAATTTGGCCACATTATGGCTTAGCTGAGTGCGCTCCACAAGCTTGAATTGCTTGAAGCTATCAGGGCTTATGCAACCTTAACCACATACAAAATTCTCACTCAGTTTATAGATAACATAAAACACTAAAAATTCACCAGATCGTTAACTTAAATTTGCAACGAATCAAAATTTAACCATAAATAAACACATATTATCGTCTAAAATTTTCATTTACCCAAAAATCCATCGGTCTATCTATCTATTAGAGAAGTTGGTCAAACCTTTAGATTTCTTGGAGGAAATAACGTAGGCAGCTGTACCAGCAACGACAACAGCGGCAACAGCAATACCCAGAATCTGTATCTCGGTTAATCCCATATAATCCATCGATTGAAGGCCTGAAGAAGTGGGGATTGTAAGTGGGTTTGCTTATATCATAAAAAACAGCATCGAAATTTTGATTCTTGAGGTCAAGATTAGAAATTGCAAATGGGGAATTCCCAAGTTTTAATATAAATCACTCACCCTCTCAACAAAGACCGCAGAAAGGAAGAGAGATTATGGGAGTGAGTCAAAAAAAGTGGACGCTGCTGTCACACCTGCTAATTTGTGTGTGTGTATATATATATATATATATATATATATATATATATATATATATATATATATATACTTACAATTACAAATATTGGAATCAGGCCGGCTCACCTATCTTACTAACCTATCCCTTTTTATCTCCAGCTCACATTACCACCCACCACCCTCTGTTTTCCAGCCCCCGGATTTTGGTAAAACAAAAACAACCATTATTATTCCCTCCATTCCTTTCAACCATTTGTTTGTCTCTCATTTTTTTCAATTAATTTACTTGAATAAATTTTATCTTTTCTTTCATCAATGAATTTTAAATGAAGAGAGTAATATCTGTTTTGATAGTTAAAGATCGAGACTGTCCGAATATTCGTTCTTACTTTTTTATCTATTCTTATAAAGATTTGAATTCTACCTACACATCATAATAAGATGTGAAGTTTTATAATATTATAATTTTTGTGTGTTAATTATTAATTCTATTTGTTCTTACACCGATATTAATTATGCCAGAACCTATAGGGAGTAGGATTATATTTTATTGCTTACCCATAATAACCTCCTAAATAAATGCTGCTTTATTTATTTATGTTTTTGTGGTGGTTTTATATACAAATTTATAAGCAATTAAAGGAACCGAATTGTAAATTAAATAGTTGGAGGAACACAATTCTAAAAAAATATATTCCTCCCTCCGTTCCCAAGAGATATGAGTAAAATATAATTTGCATACGTACTAAGAAATATTAATAATTATTTTTATATTTAAAATAAAATATTATTTTTAAAAAGTTATAAAAATAATTAATATTTTAAGATAAAAATATTAGAAATTTTTATTTTTACAAAAATGATTAAAATTTCATATAATATAGATTCAAAAAAATTAAATTTATTTTAAAAAAAGTAGATTTTTTTCATTTTTTATGCAAAACTTTATTTTCAGAAAAAAAAATTTAATATCTTTACCATTATTATATGTATTCTTAATATTATAATTTTTAAAAATAAAAACTAAAAATAGAAATTAAAATATAAAAAACAGTAAAAGAAAATAAAAAAAAACTGATTCAATTTTTTTAAAAAATAATAAATTAAAAAAGTTTTAAAAATAATTGTTATTTTCAGGAAAAAAATTTAGAAATTTTTTAACCTTTTAAAAAATTGAGTAAAGTATTATAAAATATAAATTCAAAAAAATAAAACTTTATTTTCATAAAACAAAAATATATTTTTTTATTTTTTAAAGATGTGTAAAATTTCATAAAAATAATTAAGATGTAGAAAATTTTAACTTTAGTTTTTTTTGAATCTATATTTTGTGAAACTGTACTCATTTTTGAAAAAATTAAAAGTTTCTAATATTTTTTTCTTAAAATAATATTTATTTTTAATTTTTTTAAAGTAATATTTTATTTTAAATGTAAAAGATCATTATTATTTTAAAAGTAATATTTTAGTTTAAAATATTAAGTATGATTATTATATTAAAAATAATATTTTCTTTTAAAATATTAAAAATAATATTTATTCTAAAATAAAATAAAAAATATTTTATTTTAAAATAGTTAAAATATTAATTTTATTTTAAAATATTAAAATTTAGAATTGAGTCAAACTGGGTCGAGTTGGCTCAAAATTTGTTGAGTTGGAGTCAAATCGGGTAAAGGAACATAATCAACATAAAATACCAGTTTAAGGTCCCAATTGACAAAAAATGAATTATATATTCTATTATATTTTTAAAAATAATTACAACAATAGTGTACTCATAAAATATTTACACAATTAATACAATTCCATATTTATTTACAATATTAGTGCAATTAGAATGGGAATTAGTATGTAATTAGGATTCCTTAATTTAGGGATTAGTTATTCTTATTATCTCTCCTCATTTATAACAACTGTATTAGTTAGTCATCGCCCTTTTTCTTCGTACTAATACGTAGCCCAATATTAGTTATTCAATTGGCTCAAAGGCCTTGCATAAATCCTGGAATACTTGTGTTCTTCGGCATTAATGCAACTGTGAAAAATGGGAAGCAAGAAGAAGAGGAAGAGGGCGGTGGAGCGGATCATTCACCCTCGAAACGAGTAAAATATCTAGTGGAAGTTGTTGGGTTGATCAAATGCTAGAGAAATACAAGAAGCTCACACACCAGTCCACAATTGGTGAGATTTTTAACAGGCTTAAACTCATGTGGGTGGGATATATAATATATTTTTTCCAAGAATTGTAAATGTTTCTTCCAGTACTACAAAATTTGATCTTTTTTTGTAGAAATTGGAAACGAGGAGAAGGAGTGAATGAGAAATTTATGAATATTATTGACACTAACTACATAAAACAAAGCGTATCTTTGTTGAATACAACAAATTTGAATCAAATTGGAGATCCCACATACAAGGCCCCGTATTCTCTCTACTATACATAAAATCTAATATATAATTTCATTTTTATATTTTTGTTTCTGGGGTTTTCATTTGGTTTCCATTACTTGGGTTTAAGATTGTACTGGAAAAGAAAATCAAGTAAATTGCTGGGTATATCAGTTTATGTTTTCTTGCTTTGTTCTGATGTTGAACGGGCCTTTGAGCCAATTGATACCAAGGTAACCAAACTGTCATACCAAGGTAACCAAACTATCATATCAAAGTAACCAATTAACCTCAACACTTTCAATTTTTTCTTAGTGCAGTTGGTAATCAAATCTTCATATCAATGTAAGCAAACATTCATACCAAGGTAACAAAACCTTCATACTAAGGTAACCAATTCACATCCACACCTGCCGTTTTTTCATAGTGCAGTTGGTAGTCAAACCTTCAGACCAAGGTAACCAATTCAGTTTTATTAAGTTACCAATTTCGTTTGAATGTGATGCAGTTGATAGCCAACCATTCATATAATGGTAACCATTTTAGTATTTATGAGTAACAAAATAATCATAAAAAAAATTTCAGAACAGTAAAAGTTACGTCTATTTATTTTTAAACTTTTTTGTAGGGCGAATCTTCTTCTCCTCATTGGCGTTTTGGACAACGGAGATTCACGGCGGAGTAGCGGAAAAGAAACCGGCGGGAAGAGAACTAAAAAAGTAAAAACTGAAACAGAGCTCAATTTACATGTACAAATATTTTATTTATTTATTTATTTACTTATTTGTTAACTATTACTTTAAAGTATATGTGAGGGAGATGAAGATTTGAATTTGAATATTTGAATATTTGAATTTGAATTTGAATTTATTTTTGTTGTTAGATCCCAAATATTTGAATTTGAATTATTAATTATAACAGTTATTTCTCCTTGATTTTAGGTTTTCTTATTAATGTGAATTGTACTATTTTTGTAATATAGGTCTTAATTACACTCTTCTTATAATTATTTTGTTGATTCACTAATAGTATAATTATTTTTTAATTGTTGTATATTTCTGTAAAGAATCCAAAAATATACTTGAAGGATGACTTTGACAGTGAGTGGTTACTTGGAACAGAAAAGTGCCATTCAGCCAAAAAAATTTATATCTTTAGTCTGAGATGGAGTATATTATATTTATATAAGGTTAAAATTGAGATAAATAGTTGCGAGGACAATTTGAGGGGGCATGACTGGCGGGTAACATGGGCAATTTTGGAGCACGGTAATGCCTCTGCTATCTACAAGTTTTAGGCCATATTAATATACTACATTTCTACTAGGTGTTCTTTCTTTTAGTAAAAGCATGCCCACTTGATGCTTACAGAAAACATGTTATTGTTTGATTACTAACTAGTAACAATCAATGATATTGTAGCCTGCAACAAGAATATATAACATGTGTAAAAACATATCAAATGATTCATACTTTATAATCTCAAAACTGGGTACAAAATCTTTCAATACTATATATGGTTAACAGTCCCAAAACAAAACTCAAGTAAGCCATGCTAAAAACCTAGGTAGACAAAGCTTGTAAGTTGGGGATGATGATGTTCGAGTAAATATGGTTTAGTTGTATTACAAATTAATAAAAATAAATAATCAAATGTCCCAAATGTCCTTTGGGGGGGGCGCTGTGTCTACCAGAGTTGGGCAATTCCCTTCTCATAAGCACGTCGTACATTCTATCCCCCTTGCTTGGATCAACACTGAACAGGCCATGAAAGTGTTCTGGACACGCAAAGTGACCGAATCTGAAATTGTCAAATGCAGGATATAAATGTTAAATGAACAACAAAACAATATGAATTTGTTAGATAATATTTACCAGGAGTGTATACACCCACGAGTACATAGTCTCAAAGGAATTAATACTTGAATAACTATGTGTACCAAAAGCAGCATTTCTTGTTGAATATACTTATGTAAAAAAAGAGCTCAAAAAATTATTGGAGAAAATTTAAGCAATAGCAGCCTTGGCAGATACTAACCACATAATGGACAACTTGAGATTTGTGAAAATAGTACACAAAATTAAAATGAACGTTGGGATTCTTGTTATAGTTAAAGATGCTAATTAATTGATTCTAAATGAAGACAAAGAGCGATAGCGGGAGAGAGATCATTACTGGCTCCAATAACCATACCATAAAGATTATTAAGACATAATGCTTTTCCTTTTCTTTCAAAAATATTAAAATGATTGATATTTTTGTAAAACTTATGTTTTATAAGTTTTACAAATATCAAACTTATGTGAACCTTGATCCAATCAGCCTTACAAGCTAAAATTCAAAACAGTAACAGTATTAGATTCATAATATTGCAGCAAGTACACAAAAAAGCGGAATGATAGTCGACACATTATATCCCAGCTAAGGATTCACTGACAATTATAAAATACCCAGCCAGCCAAGGATCCACTCTCTTTTCCTCGCTTCCCAGTCATTGCTTGTGTATGTCCCAGAAAGGGGAACATAAACTTACGAAGAACCAACTCATGGTGTACATACTAACTGCAAGATACCAGGCACCCAAGGTAAACCAATTGCTCCTGCTCCTGCTCCGATCTTTAACTAGCCTTGGCTCGATCTCTAATAGTCCACCCATGCTTATAGACTAATATTTTTAAATATTAGTAACAATATTTTTCTATACAAGTCACCTAAATTAAGTGTGTATTTAAGGGAAACTAACAATAACTAATCATTCTAGTGTAATGATATATTTACTAAACTAAAATGTCATAGTAATTAAACACTAATTACCTATTTAATAAAAATCTAATAGTAATTAAGCACTCTTTAGAAATTTTATATAGATTTACTGAAATTTCATTAATATAAAGTCGTTGAATATACATCACCAAATCATTTGAAAATTCACGTGTTCAAATATTTTTATATGTTTTTTATATTAATACGGTTGGATTTACCTAAAAAAAATTCAAGGGATGGCCATATGTAAAAATTTACAAGTACTTAATTAAAATAATTATGCAATATTTTATTTCTAAATAAAAGGAATAAATATAGAAATAAATTTCACTTGTGACTTGCACGAGATTTTTAACTAGTTTCACAAACAAACAATAAGAAAAAGGACAACTGATATCCCTCTCAAACCACAATAGTTATATTATTTAGTTGCATAAAGATTTCAATCTCATAAAGAGATTTTCTGCATGGTCAACTCTACCGAATCTCCTATAAATAACATCACGACTAAATGGAACAATAACCTACAAGCTACTTGAAATAAGTGTAGAATATCGTCGAAATTTTCCATTTGGATTTCAGACTGGACCATTATGTTTACCGTTCATTGAAAGAGCTAGCCATCACAAGACAATTGAATCCAGTTTTATAATCAAGTGAAAAAGCTGGTTAAAACAAATTTTACAATCAGTAAGAAAGTGGGTCTGAACAAGTTATTAATGTAGTTGAGCTCCAAATTGCAATGTATACAAAACACTTCACCACCATAACTAGGACAACTTCCATTACCATTTTGTGTTAGGTACAAAAGACGACTGATCACCGACATCATATTCGGCATTGGATACACACATTATCTTATGAGCATTTGGAGTATTTTCATGACGATAAAAAAACAGCCTATGCGGAGTGAATCCATCTTTCAGGGGCTTTCAGTTCAATAAAAGAAAGAATTAATTGCCAGCATAGCCGTATATGCGAACCGAGTTATTCCATTAAATAAATTCAGAAGTTGCATTCAATGTTTTAAGACCAGGACCGGATCGACCGGTTGAACCATGAACCAGTCAAGAAAACGATCCGACTGGGTTTGTTAAACTGTTAAGAACCAGTAAACCTAGGGTTAAACCGTCGGAACCGTAGAATTGGTAGATGGTTTCAACCGGTTCTCAACCATCATTAGAAAGCATCACAAAAAAAGATATAACAAAAATATTAACAGCCAAGAAGCCCATCGGAACTTTAAATTCCACAACCAAAAGAACTTTGCTACATTTACCCCATCTCAACCATTAAGCTTGTAATTTAAGAATGTAATTTGAGGAAGAGATTTTGGAGTTTGGCAGCAGTAAGGAAGAGGAAGAAAGAATTAGATGGGAGACTACTATGGAAGTACGAATATGAAGTAAGGTAAAAGAGAAAAGAGTTTTGATGGGACATGTATGGCCATTTGTTTTTATTTTTATTTTTCTCTCTTTGGAATTGAAGGCTAAGTAGTGAGAAGACACGTGTCACACAAGAATGTTATCTAATTTTAGATTCTAAAGTTAGATCCTTTGTTTTTCTTTTTTTGTATTGAGCTATCAAGTTGAAGTAAGAAAAGTAACAAGTTTAAATATAGAAAAGCAATAACAATGGTGTTGAACATCATTATATATTATATTTATAATAATTACAATATTACAATAATAATAATAATAGTGTTGGATATTTTTAATTATAGTATATGTATATATACATGTGTTTAATTATAATATATATATATAGGGGTGTGTGTGTGTGTGTGTGTGAGTGTGTGTGAGTGTGTGTGGGTGCGCGCACATATATAATTCTATGATATGTTTTAATAATAAATTTATAAGTAAATAATAAGAGTATTGACACTAATATATTAATTTTGTTTTAGCATATTTAATACGCTATATTTTAAAATATAGGAATTTTGTTTTGTAAAATATAAAGTCTAGTACTCATGCTTTGAAAAAGAAGTGATATATATCATATAAAATTTATAATAAATATTAATGTTTAATTAATAATAATTATGACGTCACTAATTCAATAACGGTTTAACTATGACATAGTGACTCATCCACCCACTGACTTTTTCGTTTTGACGATTTGTCTTGAGTCCGAAAATATTGCTTACATTAAAAAATTCAACAACTACACTTGTAAGAACCCAAATTTTCAAAAAAGTATTAAAATAAGAATTTAGTAAATAAAATTCTTAAGGCGTGAAATGGGTTCGAATAAAAATATTTATGTGATACGAGGTATGTAGGAATGTGTTACATAGGGTAATATGAACCATGTAATATGTGATTTTTGTGATTAATAAATATATTATTTTTATATATTGTTATTGATCGCAGAAATAATTCAGTTGAGATAAAAGAGTGGATAAAATTTCCTATCGATATTAAATAGTTTATAGGATTATTTTATCATAGTAAGTGGACGACATTAATGTATAATTGTCATTTTCTTGTGTATGTGTACTAATAACTGATATGATTATAATATAGGTTATTGATAGTACGTAAGTTATCCGCGAATGAGTTTGGATAGTGAAACATGAGTTAGTCGAAAGAATTAATTAATAAGAATAACTATTGGTTAATTGATAGTTGAGAGTTATATTATGAAATAATATAATGTGTATGTTAAACCTTAAATAACTAATATAGTATAAAGTTTAATTTACTCAAGTAAAGGAGTGAATTAATGTGTTGTAAATGTAATACTTTATATATGCTACTCAGAATGGTAATATGTGAGAAAGTCTAATGTACGAATAACGTTAAATATATATACGTTATTAAAGGGAAACATAAATCATTATATCTTTAAATGGATATTTAATATTTGAAGAAATTGTTTTGGGAACAATTTATAGAGGGAGAGAAATAAAAATTATATATTTCTAATAGAGGATATTAAAATAAATTATAATATTGAGTTATTTTAATAAAAGGAGGAAATGTTATTTTTGAATAATAATATTACCTTATATATTTTTATATGAGGTATGATTAATAATATAGTAAATATATTAAAACGTATTTGCTATATGTAAATAATTGATGGAAATAATTTATTATAATAGAAAATAAACTTATTATCTATTTTCTATAGATAATATATGTACATGTGTCGTACAAATAGTTAATTGATATTATATTAAAAATAATATTTTGAGACAATAAACAAATTAATTTCTAATTATAAATGTCTTTATTCGGAGAAAACATAATATTTATGTTATGACAAAATACATAATTTCTAATGTATTTTCAAGGGGTTAATATTTGGAAGATAAATGATTAATAAAAGAAACGAACCAATATAGTTATAAGTAATTATTGGTTAGAGATTGATGCATTAAGTTAATACCTTATGTGGTGGTTAAAGAAAATTGTTTTGGAACAGTTTTTGGAAGAAATAAAATTATATTAATTAATGTAGTATATACTAATTATTCTAAGAAAATAAATGATTAATATTAATTAATCGTTGTGATATTAAAATGTGATAATGGGTTGAAAGTACCCAACTGAATGATATTTAGCCAAATTAAAATATTATTTGGACTAGCCCAAATGTACATGGAGTATATGATGTGAGTTAATAAATATTTGATATTAATTATCATTATGATAATTGGGTATATTTGAAATGATAAATTTTATGAAAAATGATGGATTGAGAATATCCAACTATTTTATAAATAGCTAAATTAAAATATTATTAGATTAATGTACATGAGGTACATAATATTATGTATTGGTGTATATTTAAAATATACGTATACTTCCTACATGTGAGTAGGTACATATATATATATATATATGTGTGTGTGTGTGTGTGTGTGTGTGTGTGTGTGTGTGTGTGCACTTTGTGTGTATGTACCCCCAACTTATTACAAGGTATTAATAATACCACCTTAATGTTGCACTTTGTAAGTAAAAAGGGAAATAAACCTAAGTGTTATAGCAACTATTTTGCTACTGCAAACCAAAACTAGCTACTTGTCCCAATATCAGTGTCCCTCTAATTAAGTGACGTGTGATAGGCCATTGGCCTATTCTATTCCTTCATCACAAAGTCATATAACGTATGAAAGGCTACAAGCTGGTAATCATGGCTAGAGCCTAGAGGGATGGAGAAGAAGGGAGTAGATTACCAAATCTCTAATACCCATCATCTTCTTCTTCCTGCTAAGCAAAATCAGTGGACAAAACTTTGGTATGGGTATTGATTTCCCTATAAATAGTGACTCCTCTTTCCCGTTTGATAAATTATCTGAGAAAATTGGCTATGAGAGATTGTTAGAATTGAGAGCAATTAGAGATTTGGAGAGCTATAAATAGCAAATTGGAGCAACCAAGAGGTAATGATTCTAACCTTAATGCTCTTGAGTTCTAAGTTTTGTAAATTCTTAGTAATGACAAGAAAAAGTAGCTTTTGAGTCACAAAATTGATGCCTAAGGATTGTTATAATCCATGAATTGATGCTTGGTACTGTTAAGATATTCAAATACGAAATCAACGGAAGTTAAACGAACCAATTTGGTTGAGAAACGAATTCGGGGTGAATGAATTCACTAAATTGTCAAAACATGAACATTTGCATGAACATGAGTTATAGATTCATTTAATGTTTATGTTAATTATTGGGTAGTAGGTATGTTGAACCCATAGAATCGAAAATGAGCTAAATTGAATGAGTATAACTCATTATGATGATTAGAAGGAGTTTTGGTCTGTGAAATCGCGAGGAGCAGAGCCTGAGGGGCTGTTCTGCGAACTGGGGCGCAACTGCGTTGCCCCCAAGGCCATTTAGGGCGCAGTTGCGCTGGACATCAATGTCTGGTGCACTGTTGTGACCTGCTGTAGTAAATTAGGCATAACTTTTTCATATGAACTCCGATTGAGGTGATTCAAGATGATCCGGAACGAGGATGAATAGACCTACAACTTTTGTTCTTTAAGTTTTTCAATTTGAGGTCGTTAGAAAATTTTTTAAGAAAAGCTTAGTATAATAAGCTAATGCTATAATTTGATTCAGGGATTTATAATCGATTCAAGTTAAGATATCAATAAAAGATTATTTTTCAAAGGAGATTGAAAAAGTTTAAATTATTCCGCATATTTATATAACATCGAATGTGATGTAATACATGAATAGTAAATGACCAAGATTAGAAACTTATAAAAGTTTGGGGTCATTGTGCAGATCCCCGGGTAATAGAACAAATTTATATTCTAAATTGTAATAAGTAAAATTTATTCATTAAGTTATGAATGAAAAATATAAATAGTAATAGTATCGTGGCGGACCGGATTCGGGGTTCGAAGGGACCTGGATTTGGAGGCGTCACAGGTTGGTATCAAAGCTG
The DNA here is from genome assembly GCA_016801055.1 of Panax notoginseng. NCBI lineage: Eukaryota > Viridiplantae > Streptophyta > Magnoliopsida > Apiales > Araliaceae > Panax > Panax notoginseng. The sequence goes on along the minus strand of CM029012.1, from coordinate 157,355,426 downwards.
TAGGTTATAAACTTAGACAAGTGTACCTTAAGCTATAACCTGAGAGAGAGAAAGATAAGATTTAAAATACGTATAAGTGAAGATTCAAAGAAGAATCTTGAAGTATCGAAGAGAATGATAATTCAGGAGTTTCCTAACTCCGGTAATAAAAATATCTATATGATGTATTCAAAGATAATAAGAATGAACTCGAATGAACTCGAGTGGAGTTTTGTTGATAATAGGGAAAGAACCCTAAGGTAAATTGATGTCACGAGTTCTCGCCAAATTCGCAGAAGCTTCTTGCCAAAGTTGTCATTTGATACTCCTCTCTCGACTTTAGGTCAAATTGGGAATTTGGTTGCGACTTTAGCCTTTTTTTTTTATTTAAAAAAAACCAAATTGTTATTTGGGTCAACTTGGGTAGTAATAACCAACCAGTACAAAATGGCCAAGGCGACGAATTGCCGAGCTGAGCGCGACTTGGAAGCCTGCTAGTAAAGCGTCGCTATGACTTGCACTATTTTGAGCAACTCGATGACTAAGCGTTGCCTAGGCGACAACTTGATTACCATGATATTTATAACGTCACAAGTTCAATAACGGTTTGACTCCAATGACCCATCCACCCAGCGTCACAAGTTCAATAACGGTTTGACTGGTCTGGGTCCTTCTAGCGTCTTATAACTTAATAATTATCAGCCTAAACTAAAAGCAATCTAACATGCTATTTTGCATAACTTAGTGTATGATTTATCGTCACATTGAGCCTATCCATGAATCCAAATTGGGAGGAAAAAGCAGAAAAAGTAAAAACAAAAGCAACAAAGACTGTTTGCTTAAACGAAAACCTTTTCCGGAAAATATTTTCAGATGTAATCATTTTCCACGAAAATTATAAAATTTTCATGTATTTTCCATTGTTTGTGAAGCACGTGAAGGTAGTAAATTTGTTCGCTTCCTCTTTTCCCCAAGTTCAGGTTATATCCATGTCTTCCCTGTTATTGTTATAATCAAACCCATATCTTCAACCATGGAGAAATTGTATCCCACAATCAAAAGAAAATATAAAGAAATCAAAAAAGTCCAGCAACAATATGAGATGTTTACTTACAAGTATATATACACATACACAAATATATAGACATATATATGTAGTAAGAGAGAGATATATAGATATGCACTCTTCTTCTCCCTTTCCCAAAATTTTATGCTACAAGATCTATTTAGAAACGAAGAACAACATTTGTTTATAATTTAAACATTTCAATTAAAAAAGATTATTTTTATGATGATTCCCTAAAAAATGTGAATTTGATGAAGAAATATTGCTACAGGATGAGAGGAAGAGGGACAAGAAGAAAAGGAAAATGACTTGCAGACTTGAAATTGGTAAGTTGTTACCTTGATATAAGGGATGTTTTTCAATTCAACAACGAAAAATATCGGAAAAACCATTTCCGGAAAAGGTTTTCCCATCATCATATCCATGACAATATTACTTTGGCGACAAAGAATAGATACTAAAATGGTATACAAAATGATGTATATGATTATGGCTGTTTATAACACCAATGGGACCTATCCATGCATGGTGAATTTGAGGGAGGGGAAGTTAAAACCTATTATGGGAGAGAGAATGGAAACCTTTTAAGGGAGAGAATGAAAATTTTTGGGACTGAAATTTAAGAATTTCGGAAGATATAAAATATAAATTTTGAAAGTGTGCATTTAAAATTTAGAGAGTAAAGTAAAAACTTTTGAGCGATAGAAAGTTAAAAACTTTTGAGAGAGCATATCAAGAACCTTTGCAGCAAAGACTAAAAAATTTTGCGGGAGTGGAACTTGAAAACTTTTGAAGGAGAGAAAGTTTCAAGAGAGTGAAAAACTTTTAAAGCAGGGAAATGAAAACTTTAGCGGCAGTAATGTAAAAGTTTTTGAAGATACAAAGTATAAATTTTGAAACAGAGAAAATTATAAATTTAAGTTCAGTAAAAACTTTAAAGGGAGAGTGATTGAGAAGTAAAAACTTTCAGGAAGTATGAGTTCAAAACTTTTTAGGGTGAGGAAGATAAAAACATTTGAGGGAGAGGAAGTTAATAAAAAGTTAACAACTTTTTAGGGACAGAAATTGAAAACTTTGAGAGAGAGGAAGTTAAAGCTTTTTAAGGGAGATAGAATGGAAACCTTTAAAAGGAGAGAAATTGAAAATTTTTGGGAAAGAAAATTAGAAATTTTGGAAGACACTATAAATTTTGAAGGATTGCTTACAATTTTGAGAGTAAAGAAGTAAAATTTTGAGCTAGTGAAAGTTAAAAGCTTTTAAAGCAACAGAATGTAAAAACCTTTTGCAACAGAAAACGCTAAAAAATTTGCGGGTGTTTAAATTTTTGGAATGTACGAAGTTAAAAGCTTTATAGGCAGGAATTTAAAATTTAAAAGCTTTAAAAACTTTTCAGGGCGAGAAAGTTGAAAACATTTTACGAAGAGGAAATAAGAAAAATTTAACAACTTTTGAGGGATAGAAATTTAATATTTTTGAAGGACAGAAATTAAAAACTATTGAAGAAGAGTGAAAAATAAATCGGAGGAATAGAAAGTTCAAAACTTTTTAGGGAGTGAAAGTTAAAAACTTTTGAGGGATTAAGAGATAAAACACATTTGAGGGAGAAGAAATTAAAACAATAAGATAGAATGGAAAACTTGTAAGGGAGAAAAATTGAAAAATTTTGGGACTGGAAATTAGAAATTTCGGAAGATACAAAACATAAAGTTTAAAAGAGAGGATATAAAATTTTGAGGAAAGTAAAAACTTTTGAGGGAGCGAAAGTGAAAAAAAATTTCAGGGAAAGAATGTCCAAATACTTTTGTAGCAGTTAAAGCTAAAAATTTTGCAAGGATTGAAACTTAAAAACATTTGAGGTGGAGAGTTAAAAACCTTTTGGGGAGTTTAAAGTTTGCGTGAGAGTTAAAAACTTTCGAGGGAGAGAGATAAAAGCATTTTAGTGGGAGGAAGGAAGTTAAAATCTTTTAAGGGAGAGAAAATGGAAAACATTTAAGGAAAACAAATTGAAAAGTTTTGTGACTGAAATTTAAAACTTTCGGAAGATACAAAGTATACATTCTGAAAGAGTTTAAAATTTTGAGAGTCACGAAGTAAAAACTTTTGAGCAAGAGAAAAACTTTCGAGTGATTGAAAGTTAAAACCTTTTTTAAGGGAGAAAGTGTAAAAAACTTTTAAAGGAATGAAATTTAAAATTTTAGGGACTGAAATTTAAAAATTTAGGAAGATACAAAGTATAAATTTTGAAAGAGAGAACATTATAAATTTGAGTTATGACGTTAAAACTTTTGCGAGAGAGTGACAAATTTTGAGTGTTGAGAAATAAAAACTTTTGAGGGTGCCAAATTTAAAACTTTCGAGGGAGATAGTTAAAAACATTTGAGGGATAGAAAGTTAAAACCTTTCAAGGGAGAGAGTGCAAACCTTTCAAAAGAGAGATTTAAGTTAAACCCTTTTGAGGGATAGAGAGAAAACACATTTGAGGGAGGGGAAGTTAAAACCTTTTATGGGAGAGAGAATGGAAACCTTTAAGGGAGAGAAAATGAAAATTTTTGGGACTGAAATTTAAGAATTTCGGAAGTTATAAAATATAAATTTTGAAAGTGTGCATTTAAAATTTAGAGAGTAAAGTAAAAACTTTTGAGTGATAGAAAGTTAAAAACTTTTGAGAGAGCATATCAAGAACCTTTGCAGCAAAGACTTAAAAATTTTGCGGGAGTGGAACTTGAAAACTTTTGAAGGAGAGAGTTTCAAGAGAGTGAAAAACTTTTAAAGCAGGGAAATGAAAACTTTAGCGGCAGTAATTTAAAAGTTTTTGAAGATACAAAGTATAAATTTTGAAACAGAGAAAATTACAAATTTAAGTTCAGTAAAAACTTTAAAGGGAGAGTGATTGAGAAGTAAAAACTTTCAGGAAGTATGAGTTCAAAACTTTTTAGGGTGAGGAAGATAAAAACATTTGAGGGAGAGGAAGTTAATAAAAAGTTAACTTTTTAGGGACAGAAATTGAAAACTTTGAGGGAGAGGAAGTTAAAGCTTTTTAAGGGAGAGAGAATGGAAACCTTTTAAAGGAGAGAAATGGAAAATTTTTGGGACAGAAATTTAGAAATTTTGGAAAACACAATAAATTTTGAAGGATTGTTTAAAATTTTGAGAGTAAAGAAGTAAAATTTTGAGCTAGTGAATGTTAAAAGCTTTTTAAGCGACAGAATGTAAAAAACTTTTGAAACAGAAAACGCTAAAAAATTTGCGGGTGTTTAAATTTTTTGAATGTACGAAGTTAAAAGCTTTATAGGCAGGAATTTAAAATGTAAAGGCTTTATAGGCAGGAATTTAAAATTTAAAAGCTTTAAAAACTTTTCAGGGCGAGAAAGCTGAAAACATTTGACGAAGAGGAAATAAGAAAAGTTTAACAACTTTTGAGGGATAGAAATTTAAAATTTTTGAAGGACAGAAATTAAAAACTATTGAAGAAGAGTGAAAAATAAATTGGAGGAAGAGAAAGTTCAAAACTTTTTTGGGAGTGAAAGTTAAAAACTTTTGAGGGATTGAGAGATAAAACACATTTGAGGGAGAGGAAATTAAAACATTAAGAGAGAATGGAAAACTTTTAAGGGAGAAAAATTGAAAAATTTTGGGACTGGAATTTAGAAATTTCGGAAGATACAAAATATAAAGTTTAAAAGAGAGGATATAAAATTTTGAGGAAAGTAAAAACTTTTGAGGGAGCGAAAGTTAAAAAACTTTTGAGGGAGAGAATGTCCAAATACTTTTGTAGCAGTGAAAGCTAAAAATTTTGCAAGGATTGAAACTTAAAAACATTTGAGGTGGAGAGTTAAAAACCTTTTGGGGAGTTTAAAGTTTGCGTGAGAGTTAAAAACTTTCGAGGGAGAGAGATAAAAGCATTTTAGTGGGAGGAAGGAAGTTAAAATCTTGTAAGGGAGAGAAAATGGAAAACATTTAAGGAAAACAAATTGAAAAGTTTTGTGACAGAAATTTAAAACTTTCGGAAGATACAAAGTATACATTCTGAAAGAGTTTAAAATTTTGAGAGTAACGAAGTAAACTTTTGAGCAAGAGAAAAACTTTCGAGTGATTGAAAGTTAAAACCTTTTTTAAAGGAGAAAGTGTAGAAAACTTTTAAAGGAATGAAATTGAAAATTTTAGGGAGTGAAATTTAAAAATTTAGGGAGATACAAAGTATAAATTTTGAAAGTGAGAACATTATAAATTTGAGTTATGACGTTAAAACTTTTGCGGGAGTGTGACGAATTTTGAGTGTTAAGAAATAAAAACTTTTGGGGGAGCCAAATTTAAAACTTTTGAGGGATAGTTAAAAACATTTGAGGGATAGAAAGTTAAAACCTTTCAAGGGAGAGTGGAAACCTTTCAAAGGAGATAGCTTTAAGTTAAACCCTTTTGAGGAATAGAGAGAAAACACATTTGAGGGAGGGGAAGTTAAAACCTTTTATGGGAGAGAGAATGGAAACCTTTTAAGGGAGAGAAAATGAAAATTTTTGGGACTGAAATTTAAGAATTTCGGAAGATATAAAATATAAATTTTGAAAGTGTGCATTTAAAATTTAGAGAGTAAAGTAAAAACTTTTGAGCAATAGAAAGTTAAAAACTTTTGAGATAGCATATCAAGAACCTTTGCAGCAAAGACTTAAAAATTTTGCGGGAGTGGAACTTGAAAACTTTTGAAGGAGAGAGTTTCAAGAGAGTGAAAAACTTTTAAAGCAGGGAAATGAAGACTTTAGCGGCAGTAATTTAAAAGTTTTTGAAGATACAAAGTATAAATTTTGAAACAGAGAAAATTACAAATTTAAGTTCAGTAAAAACTTTAAAGGGAGAGTGATTGAGAAGTAAAAACTTTCAGGAAGTATGAGTTCAAAACTTTTTAGGGTGAGGAAGATAAAAACATTTGAGGGAGAGGAAGTTAATAAAAAGTTAACTTTTTAAGGACAAAAATTGAAAACTTTGAGGGAGAGGAAGTTAAAGCTTTTTAAGGGAGATAGAATGGAAACCTTTTAAAGGAGAGAAATTGAAAATTTTTGGGACAGAAATTTAGAAATTTTGGAAGACACTATAAATTTTGAAGGATTGTTTAAAATTTTGTGAGTAAAGAAGTAAAATTTTGAGCTAGTGAAAGTTAAAAGCTTTTAAAGCGACAGAATGTAAAAACCTTTGAAACAGAAAACGCTAAAAATTTGCGGGTGTTTAAATTTTTGGAATGTACGAAGTTAAAAGCTTTATAGGCAGGAATTTAAAATTTAAAGGCTTTATAGGCAGGGATTTAAAATTTAAAAGCTTTAAAAACTTTTCGGGGAGAGAAAGCTGAAATCATTTGACGAAGAGGAAATAAGAAAAATTTAACAACTTTTGAGGGATAGAAATTTAAAATTTTTGAAGGACAGAAATTAAAAACTATTGAAGAAGAGTGAAAAATAAATTGGAGGAAGAGAAAGTTCAAAACTTTTTAGGGAGTGAAAGTTAAAAACTTTTGAGGGATTGAGAGATAAAACACATTTGAGGGAGAGGAAATTAAAACATTAAGAGAGAATGGAAAACTTTTAAGGGAGAAAAATTGAAAAATTTTGGGACTGGAATTTAGAAATTTCGGAAGATACAAAATATAAAGTTTAAAAGAGAGGATATAAAATTTTGAGGAAAGTAAAAACTTTTGAGGGAGCGAAAGTTAAAAAACTTTTGAGGGAGAGAATGTCCAAATACTTTTGTAGCAGTGAAAGCTAAAAATTTTGCAAGGATTGAAACTTAAAAACATTTGAAGTGGAGAGTTAAAAACCTTTTGGGGAGTTTAAAGTTTGCGTGAGAGAGTTAAAAACTTTCGAGGGAGAGAGATAAAAGCATTTTAGGGGGAGGAAGGAAGTTAAAATCTTTTAAGGGAGAGAAAATGGAAAACATTTAAGGAAAACAAATTGAAAAGTTTTGTGACAGAAATTTAAAACTTTCGGAAGATACAAAGTATACATTCTGAAAGAGTTTAAAATTTTGAGAGTAACGAAGTAAACTTTTGAGCAAGAGAAAAACTTTCGAGTGATTGAAAGTTAAAACCTTTTTTAAGGAGAAAGTGTAGAAAACTTTTAAAGGAATGAAATTGAAAATTTTAAGGACTGACATTTAAAAATTTAGGAAGATACAAAGTATAAATTTTGAAAGAGAGAACATTATAAATTTGAGTTATGACGTTAAAACTTTTGCGAGAGAGTGACATTTTGAGTGTTGAGAAATAAAAACTTTTGAGGGAGCCAAATTTAAAACTTTTGAGGGAGATAGTTAAAAACATTTGAGGGATAGAAAGTTAAAACCTTTCAAGGGAGAGTGGAAACCTTTCAAAGGAGATAGCTTTAAGTTAAACCCTTTTGAGGAATAGAGAGAAAACACATTTGAGGGAGGGGAAGTTAAAACCTTTTATGGGAGAGAGAATGGAAACCTTTTAAGGGAGAGAAAATGAAAATTTTTGGGACTGAAATTTAAGAATTTCGGAAGATATAAAATATAAATTTTGAAAGTGTGCATTTAAAATTTAGAGAGTAAAGTAAAAACTTTTGAGCAATAGAAAGTTAAATACTTTTGAGATAGCATATCAAGAACCTTTGCAGCAAAGACTTAAAAATTTTGCGGGAGTGGAACTTGAAAACTTTTGAAGGAGAGAGTTTCAAGAGAGTGCAAAACTTTTAAAGCAGGGAAATGAAAACTTTAGCGGCAGTAATTTAAAAGTTTTTGAAGATACAAAGTATAAATTTTGAAACAGAGAAAATTACAAATTTAAGTTCAGTAAAAACTTTAAAGGGAGAGTGATTGAGAAGTAAAAACTTTCAGGAAGTATGAGTTCAAAACTTTTTAGGGTGAGGAAGATAAAAACATTTGAGGGAGAGGAAGTTAATAAAAAGTTAACAACTTTTTAGGGACAGAAATTGAAAACTTTGAGGGAGAGGAAGTTAAAGCTTTTTAAGGGAGATAGAATGGAAACCTTTTAAAGGAGAGAAATTGAAAATTTTTGGGACAGAAATTTAGAAATTTTGGAAGACACTATAAATTTTGAAGGATTGTTTAAAATTTTGTGAGTAAAGAAGTAAAATTTTGAGCTAGTGAAAGTTAAAAGCTTTTAAAGCGACAGAATGTAAAAACCTTTAGAAACAGAAAACGCTAAAAAATTTGCGGGTGTTTAAATTTTTGGAATGTACGTAGTTAAAAGTTTTATAGGCAGGAATTTAAAATTTAAAGGCTTTATAGGCAGGAATTTAAAATTTAAAAGCTTTAAAAACTTTTCGGGGAGAGAAAGCTGAAAACATTTGGCGAAGAGGAAATAAGAAAAATGTAACAACTTTTGAGGGATAGAAATTTAAAATTTTTGAAGGACAGAAATTAAAAACTATTGAAGAAGAGTGAAAAATATATTGGAGGAATAGAAAGTTCAAAACTTTTTAGGGAGTGAAAGTCAAAAACTTTTGACGGATTGAGAGTTAAAACACATTTGAGGGAGAGGAAATTAAAACATTAAGAGAGAATGGAAAACTTTTAAGGGAGAAAAATTGAAAAATTTTGGGACTGGAATTTAGAAATTTCGGAAGATACAAAATATAAAGTTTAAAAGAGAGGATATAAAATTTTGAGGAAAGTAAAAACTTTTGAGGGAGCGAAAGTTAAAAAAAATTTCAGGGAGAGAATGTCCAAATACTTTTGTAGCAGTGAAAGCTAAAAATTTTGCGAGGATTGAAACTTAAAAACATTTGAGGTGGAGAGTTAAAAACCTTTTGGGGAGTTTAAAGTTTGGGTGAGGGAGTCAAAAACTTTCGAGGGAGAGAGATAAAAGCATTTTAGGGGGAGGAAGGAAGTTAAAATCTTGTAAGGGAGAGAAAATGGAAAACATTTAAGGAAAACAAATTGAAAAGTTTTGTGACAGAAATTTAAAACTTTCGGAAGATACAAAGTATACATTCTGAAAGAGTTTAAAATTTTGAGAGTAACGAAGTAAAAACTTTCGAGTGATTGAAAGTTAAAACATTTTTTAAGGGAGAGTGTAGAAAACTTTTAAAGGAATGAAATTGAAAATTTTAGGGAGTGAAATTTAAAAATTTAAGGAGATACAAAGTATAAATTTTGAAAGAGAGAACATTATAAATTTGAGTTATGACGTTAAAACTTTTGCGGGAGTGTGACGAATTTTGAGTGTTAAGAAATAAAAACTTTTGGGGGAGCCAAATTTAAAACTTTTGAGGGATTAAAAACATTTGAGGGATAGAAAGTTAAAACCTTTCAAGGGAGAGAGTGGAAACCTTTCAAAGGAGATAGCTTTAAGTTAAACTCTTTTGAGGAATAGAGAGAAAACACATTTGAGGGAGGGGAAGTTAAAACCTTTTATGGCAGAGAGAATGGAAACCTTTTAAGGGAGAGAAAATGAAAATTTTTGGGACTGAAATTTAAGAATTTCGGAAGATATAAAATATAAATTTTGAAAGTGTGCATTTAAAATTTAGAGAGTAAAGTAAAATCTTTTGAGCAATAGAAAGTTAAATACTTTTGAGATAGCATATCAAGAACCTTTGCAGCAAAGACTTAAAAATTTTGCGGGAGTGGAACTTGAAAACTTTTGAAGGAGAGAGTTTCAAGAGAGTGAAAAACTTTTAAAGCAGGGAAATGAAGACTTTAGCGGCAGTAATTTAAAAGTTTTTGAAGATACAAAGTATAAATTTTGAAACAGAGAAAATTACAAATTTAAGTTCAGTAAAAACTTTAAAGGGAGAGTGATTGAGAAGTAAAAACTTTCAGGAAGTATGAGTTCAAAACTTTTTAGGGTGAGGAAGATAAAAACATTTGAGGGAGAGGAAGTTAATAAAAAGTTAACAACTTTTTAGGGACAGAAATTGAAAACTTTAAAGGAGAGGAAGTTAAAGCTTTTTAAGGGAGATAGAATGGAAACCTTTTAAATGAGAGAAATTTAAAATTTTTGGGACAGAAATTTAGAAATTTTGGAAGACACCATAAATTTTGAAGGATTGTTTAAAATTTGCGGGTGTTTAAATTTTTGGAATGTACGAAGTTAAAAGCTTTATAGGCAGGAATTTAAAATTTAAAAGCATTAAAAACTTTTCGGGGAGAGGGCTGAAAACATTTGACGAAGAGGAAATAAGAAAAATTTAACAACTTTTGAGGGATAGAAATTTAAAATTTTTGAAGGACAGAAATTAAAAACTATTGAAGAAGAGTGAAAAATAAATTGGAGGAAGAGAAAGTTCAAAACTTTTTAGGGAGTGAAAGTTAAAAACTTTTGAGGGATTGAGAGATAAAACACATTTGAGGGAGAGGAAATTAAAACATTAAGAGAGAATGGAAAACTTTTAAGGGAGAAAAATTGAAAAATTTTGGGACTGGAATTTAGAAATTTCGGAAGATACAAAATATAAAGTTTAAAAGAGAGGATATAAAATTTTGAGGAAAGTAAAAACTTTTGAGGGAGCGAAAGTTAAAAAACTTTTGAGGGAGAGAATGTCCAAATACTTTTGTAGCAGTGAAAGCTAAAAATTTTGCAAGGATTGAAACTTAAAAACATTTGAAGTGGAGAGTTAAAAACCTTTTGGGGAGTTTAAAGTTTGCGTGAGAGAGTTAAAAACTTTCGAGGGAGAGATAAAAGCATTTTAGTGGGAGGAAGGAAGTTAAAATCTTTTAAGGGAGAGAAAATGGAAAACATTTAAGGAAAACAAATTGAAAAGTTTTGTGACAGAAATTTAAAACTTTCGGAAGATACAAAGTATACATTCTGAAAGAGTTTAAAATTTTGAGAGTAACGAAGTAAAAACTTTTGAGCAAGAGAAAAACTTTCGAGTGATTGAAAGTTAAAACCTTTTTTAAGGGAGAAAGTGTAGAAAACTTTTAAAGGAATGAAATTGAAAATTTTAGGGACTGACATTTAAAAATTTAGGAAGATACAAAGTATAAATTTTGAAAGAGAGAACATTATAAATTTGAGTTATGACGTTAAAACTTTTGCGAGAGAGTGACAAATTTTGAGTGTTGAGAAATAAAAACTTTTGAGGGAGCCAAATTTAAAACTTTTGAGGGAGATAGTTAAAAACATTTGAGGGATAGAAAGTTAAAACCTTTCAAGGGAGAGTGGAAACCTTTCAAAGGAGATAGCTTTAAGTTAAACCCTTTTGAGGAATAGAGAGAAAACACATTTGAGGGAGGGGAAGTTAAAACCTTTTATGGGAGAGAGAATGGAAACCTTTTAAGGGAGAGAAAATGAAAATTTTTGGGACTGAAATTTAAGAATTTCGGAAGATATAAAATATAAATTTTGAAAGTGTGCATTTAAAATTTAGAGAGTAAAGTAAAAACTTTTGAGCAATAGAAAGTTAAATACTTTTGAGATAGCATATCAAGAACCTTTGCAGCAAAGACTTAAAAATTTTGCGGGAGTGGAACTTGAAAACTTTTGAAGGAGAGAGTTTCAAGAGAGTGAAAAACTTTTAAAGCAGGGAAATGAAGACTTTAGCGGCAGTAATTTAAAAGTTTTTGAAGATACAAAGTATAAATTTTGAAACAGAGAAAATTACAAATTTAAGTTCAGTAAAAACTTTAAAGGGAGAGTGATTGAGAAGTAAAAACTTTCAGGAAGTATGAGTTCAAAACTTTTTAGGGTGAGGAAGATAAAAACATTTGAGGGAGAGGAAGTTAATAAAAAGTTAACAACTTTTTAGGGACAGAAATTGAAAACTTTGAGGGAGAGGAAGTTAAAGCTTTTTAAGGGAGATAGAATGGAAACTTTTTAAATGAGAGAAATTTAAAATTTTTGGGACAGAAATTTAGAAATTTTGGAAGACACTATAAATTTTGAAGGATTGTTTAAAATTTGCGGGTGTTTAAATTTTTGGAATGTACGAAGTTAAAAGCTTTATAGGCAGGAATTTAAAATTTAAAGGCTTTATAGGCAGGAATTTAAAATTTAAAAGCTTTAAAAACTTTTCGGGGAGAGAAAGCTGAAAACATTTGACGAAGAGGAAATAAGAAAAATTTAACAACTTTTGAGGGTTAGAAATTTAAAATTTTTGAAGGACAGAAATTAAAAACTATTGAAGAAGAGTGAAAAATAAATTGGAGGAAGAGAAAGTTCAAAACTTTTCGGGGAGTGAAAGTTAAAAACTTTTGAGGGATTGAGAGATAAAACACATTTGAGGGAGAGGATATTAAAACATTAAGAGAGAATGGAAAACTTTTAAGGGAGAAAAATTGAAAAATTTTGGGACTGGAATTTAGAAATTTCGGAAGATACAAAATATAAAGTTTAAAAGAGAGGATATAAAATATTGAGGAAAGTAAAACCTTTTGAGGGAGCGAAAGTGAAAAAAAATTTTAGGGAGAGAATGTCCAAATACTTTTGTAGCAGTGAAAGCTAAAAATTTTGCGAGGATTGAAACTTAAAAACATTTGAGGTGGAGAGTTAAAAACCTTTTGGGGAGTTTAAAGTTTGGGTGAGGGAGTCAAAAACTTTCGAGGGAGAGAGATAAAAGCATTTTAGGGGGGAGGAAGGAAGTTAAAATCTTGTAAGGGAGAGAAAATGGAAAACATTTAAGGAAAACAAATTGAAAAGTTTTGTGACTGAAATTTAAAACTTTCGGAAGATACAAAGTATACATTCTGAAAGAGTTTAAAATTTTGAGAGTAACGAAGTAAAAACTTTCGAGTGATTGAAAGTTAAAACATTTTTTAAGGGAGAGTGTAGAAAACTTTTAAAGGAATGAAATTGAAAATTTTAGGGAGTGAAATTTAAAAATTTAGGGAGATACAAAGTATAAATTTTGAAAGAGAGAACATTATAAATTTGAGTTATGACGTTAAAACTTTTGCGGAGTGTGACAAATTTTGAGTGTTGAGAAATAAAAACTTTTGGGGGAGCCAAATTTAAAACTTTTGAGGGATTAAAAACATTTGAGGGATAGAAAGTTAAAACCTTTTAAGGTAGAGAGTGGAAACCTTTCAAAGGAGATAGCTTTAAGTTAAACTCTTTTGAGGAATAGAGAGAAAACACATTTGAGGGAGGGGAAGTTAAAACCTTTTATGGGAGAGAGAATGGAAACCTTTTAAGGGAGAGAAAATGAAAATTTTTGGGACTGAAATTTAAGAATTTCGGAAGATATAAAATATAAATTTTGAAAGTGTGCATTTAAAATTTAGAGAGTAAAGTAAAAACTTTTGAGCAATAGAAAGTTAAATACTTTTGAGATAGCATATCAAGAACCTTTGCAGCAAAGACTTAAAAATTTTGCGGGAGTGGAACTTGAAAACTTTTGAAGGAGAGAGTTTCAAGAGAGTGAAAAACTTTTAAAGCAGGGAAATGAAGACTTTAGCGGCAGTAATTTAAAAGTTTTTGAAGATACAAAGTATAAATTTTGAAACAGAGAAAATTACAAATTTAAGTTCAGTAAAAACTTTAAAGGGAGAGTGATTGAGAAGTAAAAACTTTCAGGAAGTATGAGTTCAAAACTTTTTAGGGTGAGGAAGATAAAAACATTTGAGGGAGAGGAAGTTAATAAAAAGTTAACAACTTTTTAGGGACAGAAATTGAAAACTTTGAGGAGAGGAAGTTAAAGCTTTTTAAGGGAGATAGAATGGAAACCTTTTAAATGAGAGAAATTTAAAATTTTTGGGACAGAAATTTAGAAATTTTGGAAGACACTATAAATTTTGAAGGATTGTTTAAAATTTGCGGGTGTTTAAATTTTTGGAATGTACGAAGTTAAAAGCTTTATAGGCAGGAATTTAAAATTTAAAGGCTTTATAGGCAGGAATTTAAAATTTAAAAGCTTTAAAAACTTTTCGGGGAGAGAAAGCTGAAAACATTTGACGAAGAGGAAATAAGAAAAATTTAACAACTTTTGAGGGATAGAAATTTAAAATTTTTGAAGGACAGAAATTAAAAACTATTGAAGAAGAGTGAAAAATAAATTGGAGGAAGAGAAAGTTCAAAACTTTTTAGGGAGTGAAAGTTAAAAACTTTTGAGGGATTGAGAGATAAAACACATTTGAGGGAGAGGAAATTAAAACATTAAGAGAGAATGGAAAACTTTTAAGGGAGAAAAATTGAAAAATTTTGGGACTGGAATTTAGAAATTTCGGAAGATACAAAATATAAAGTTTAAAAGAGAGGATATAAAATTTTGAGGAAAGTAAAAACTTTTGAGGGAGCGAAAGTTAAAAAACTTTTGAGGGAGAGAATGTCCAAATACTTTTGTAGCAGTGAAAGCTAAAAATTTTGCAAGGATTGAAACTTAAAAACATTTGAAGTGGAGAGTTAAAAACCTTTTGGGGAGTTTAAAGTTTGCGTGAGAGAGTTAAAAACTTTCGAGGGAGAGAGATAAAAGCATTTTAGTGGGAGGAAGGAAGTTAAAATCTTTTAAGGGAGAGAAAATGGAAAACATTTAAGGAAAACAAATTGAAAAGTTTTGTGACTGAAATTTAAAACTTTCGGAAGATACAAAGTATACATTCTGAAAGAGTTTAAAATTTTGAGAGTAACGAAGTAAAAACTTTTGAGCAAGAGAAAAACTTTCGAGTGATTGAAAGTTAAAACCTTTTTTAAAGGAGAAAGTGTAGAAAACTTTTAAAGGAATGAAATTGAAAATTTTAGGGACTGACATTTAAAAATTTAGGAAGATACAAAGTATAAATTTTGAAAGAGAGAACATTATAAATTTGAGTTATGACGTTAAAACTTTTGCGAGAGAGTGACAAATTTCGAGTGTTGAGAAAAAAAAAACTTTTGAGGGAGCCAAATTTAAAACTTTTGAGGGAGATAGTTAAAAACATTTGAGGGATAGAAAGTTAAAACCTTTCAAGGGAGAGTGGAAACCTTTCAAAGGAGATAGCTTTAAGTTAAACCCTTTTGAGGAATAGAGAGAAAACACATTTGAGGGAGGGGAAGTTAAAACCTTTTATGGCAGAGAGAATGGAAACCTTTTAAGGGAGAGAAAATGAAAATTTTTGGGACTGAAATTTAAGAATTTCGGAAGATATAAAATATAAATTTTGAAAGTGTGCATTTAAAATTTAGAGAGTAAAGTAAAAACTTTTGAGCAATAGAAAGTTAAATACTTTTGAGATAGCATATCAAGAACCTTTGCAGCAAAGACTTAAAAATTTTGCGGGAGTGGAACTTGAAAACTTTTGAAGGAGAGAGTTTCAAGAGAGTGAAAAACTTTTAAAGCAGGGGAATGAAGACTTTAGCGGCAGTAATTTAAAAGTTTTTGAAGATACAGAGTATAAATTTTGAAACAGAGAAAATTACAAATTTAAGTTCAGTAAAAACTTTAAAGGGAGAGTGATTGAGAAGTAAAAACATTCAGGAAGTATGAGTTCAAAACTTTTTAGGGTGAGGAAGATAAAAACATTTGAGGGAGAGGAAGTTAATAAAAAGTTAACAACTTTTTAGGGACAGAAATTGAAAACTTTGAGGGAGAGGAAGTTAAAGCTTTTTAAGGGAGATAGAATGGAAACCTTTTAAATGAGAGAAATTTAAAATTTTTGGGACAGAAATTTAGAAATTTTGGAAGACACTATAAATTTTGAAGGATTGTTTAAAATTTGCGAGTGTTTAAATTTTTGGAATGTACGAAGTTAAAAGCTTTATAGGCAGGAATTTAAAATTTAAAGGCTTTATAGGCAGGAATTTAAAATTTAAAAGCTTTAAAAACTTTTCGGGGAGAGAAAGCTGAAAACATTTGACGAAGAGGAAATAAGAAAAATTTAACAACTTTTGAGGGATAGAAATTTAAAATTTTTGAAGGACAGAAATTAAAAACTATTGAAGAAGAGTGAAAAATAAATTGGAGGAAGAGAAAGTTCAAAACTTTTCAGGGAGTGAAAGTTAAAAACTTTTGAGGGATTGAGAGATAAAACACATTTGAGGGAGAGGAAATTAAAACATTAATTAAGAGAGAATGGAAAACTTTTAAGGGAGAAAAATTGAAAAATTTTGGGACTGGAATTTAGAAATTTCGGAAGATACAAAATATAAAGTTTAAAAGAGAGGATATAAAATTTTGAGGAAAGTAAAACCTTTTGAGGGAGCGAAAGTGAAAAAAAATTTGAGGGAGAGAATGTCCAAATACTTTTGTAGCAGTGAAAGCTAAAAATTTTGCAAGGATTGAAACTTAAAAACATTTGAAGTGGAGAGTTAAAAACCTTTTGGGGAGTTTAAAGTTTGCGTGAGAGAGTTAAAAACTTTCGAGGGAGAGAGATAAAAGCATTTTAGTGGGAGGAAGGAAGTTAAAATCTTTTAAGGGAGAGAAAATGGAAAACATTTAAGGAAAACAAATTGAAAAGTTTTGTGACAGAAATTTAAAACTTTCGGAAGATACAAAGTATACATTCTGAAAGAGTTTAAAATTTTGAGAGTAACGAAGTAAAAACTTTTGAGCAAGAGAAAAACTTTCGAGTGATTGAAAGTTAAAACCTTTTTTAAGGGAGAAAGTGTAGAAAACTTTTAAAGGAATGAAATTGAAAATTTTAGGGACTGACATTTAAAAATTTAGGAAGATACAAAGTATAAATTTTGAAAGAGAGAACATTATAAATTTGAGTTATGACGTTAAAACTTTTGCGAGAGAGTGACAAATTTTGAGTGTTGAGAAATAAAAACTTTTGAGGGAGCCAAATTTAAAACTTTTGAGGGAGATAGTTAAAAACATTTGAGGGATAGAAAGTTAAAACCTTTCAAGGGAGAGTGGAAACCTTTCAAAGGAGATAGCTTTAAGTTAAACCCTTTTGAGGAATAGAGAGAAAACACATTTGAGGGAGGGGAAGTTAAAACCTTTTATGGGAGAGAGAATGGAAACCTTTTAAGGGAGAGAAAATGAAAATTTTTGGGACTGAAATTTAAGAATTTCGGAAGATATAAAATATAAATTTTGAAAGTGTGCATTTAAAATTTAGAGAGTAAAGTAAAAACTTTTGAGCAATAGAAAGTTAAATACTTTTGAGATAGCATATCAAGAACCTTTGCAGCAAAGACTTAAAAATTTTGCGGGAGTGGAACTTGAAAACTTTTGAAGGAGAGACTTTCAAGAGAGTGAAAAACTTTTAAAGCAGGGGAATGAAGACTTTAGCGGCAGTAATTTAAAAGTTTTTGAAGATACAGAGTATAAATTTTGAAACAGAGAAAATTACAAATTTAAGTTCAGTAAAAACTTTAAAGGGAGAGTGATTGAGAAGTAAAAACTTTCAGGAAGTATGAGTTCAAAACTTTTTAGGGTGAGGAAGATAAAAACATTTGAGGGAGAGGAAGTTAATAAAAAGTTAACAACTTTTTAGGGACAGAAATTGAAAACTTTGAGGGAGAGGAAGTTAAAGCTTTTTAAGGGAGATAGAATGGAAACCTTTTAAATGAGAGAAATTTAAAATTTTTGGGACAGAAATTTAGAAATTTTGGAAGACACTATAAATTTTGAAGGATTGTTTAAAATTTGCGGGTGTTTAAATTTTTGGAATGTACGAAGTTAAAAGCTTTATAGGCAGGAATTTAAAATTTAAAGGCTTTATAGGCAGGAATTTAAAATTTAAAAGCTTTAAAAACTTTTCGGGGAGAGAAAGCTGAAAACATTTGACGAAGAGGAAATAAGAAAAATTTAACAACTTTTGAGGGATAGAAATTTAAAATTTTTGAAGGACAGAAATTAAAAACTATTGAAGAAGAGTGAAAAATAAATTGGAGGAAGAGAAAGTTTAAAACTTTTCAGGGAGTGAAAGTTAAAAACTTTTGAGGGATTGAGAGATAAAACACATTTGAGGGAGAGGAAATTAAAACATTTAAGAGAGAATGGAAAACTTTTAAGGGAGAAAAATTGAAAACTTTTGGGACTGGAATTTAGAAATTTCGGAAGATACAAAATATAAAGTTTAAAAGAGAGGATATAAAATTTTGAGGAAAGTAAAACCTTTTGAGGTAGCGAAAGTGAAAAAAAATTTGAGGGAGAGAATGTCCAAATACTTTTGTAGCAGTGAAAGCTAAAAATTTTGCAAGGATTGAAACTTAAAAACATTTGAAGTGGAGAGTTAAAAACCTTTTGGGAAGTTTAAAGTTTGCGTGAGAGAGTTAAAAACTTTCGAGGGAGAGAGATAAAAGCATTTTAGTGGGAGGAAGGAAGTTAAAATCTTTTAAGGGAGAGAAAATGGAAAACATTTAAGGAAAACAAATTGAAAAGTTTTGTGACAGAAATTTAAAACTTTCGGAAGATACAAAGTATACATTCTGAAAGAGTTTAAAATTTTGAGAGTAACGAAGTAAAAACTTTTGAGCAAGAGAAAAACTTTCGAGTGATTGAAAGTTAAAACCTTTTTTAAGGGAGAAAGTGTAGAAAACTTTTAAAGGAATGAAATTGAAAATTTTAGGGACTGACATTTAAAAATTTAGGAAGATACAAAGTATAAATTTTGAAAGAGAGAACATTATAAATTTGAGTTATGACGTTAAAACTTTTGCGAGAGAGTGACAAATTTTGAGTGTTGAGAAATAAAAACTTTTGAGGGAGCCAAATTTAAAACTTTTGAGGGAGATAGTTAAAAACATTTGAGGGATAGAAAGTTAAAACCTTTCAAGGGAGAGTGGAAACCTTTCAAAGGAGATAGCTTTAAGTTAAACCCTTTTGAGGAATAGAGAGAAAACACATTTGAGGGAGGGGAAGTTAAAACCTTTTATGGGAGAGAGAATGGAAACCTTTTAAGGGAGAGAAAATGAAAATTTTTGGGACTGAAATTTAAGAATTTCGGAAGATATAAAATATAAATTTTGAAAGTGTGCATTTAAAATTTAGAGAGTAAAGTAAAAACTTTTGAGCAATAGAAAGTTAAATACTTTTGAGATAGCATATCAAGAACCTTTGCAGCAAAGACTTAAAAATTTTGCGGGAGTGGAACTTGAAAACTTTTGAAGGAGAGAGTTTCAAGAGAGTGAAAAACTTTTAAAGCAGGGGAATGAAGACTTTAGCGGCAGTAATTTAAAAGTTTTTGAAGATACAGAGTATAAATTTTGAAACAGAGAAAATTACAAATTTAAGTTCAGTAAAAACTTTAAAGGGAGAGTGATTGAGAAGTAAAAACTTTCAGGAAGTATGAGTTCAAAACTTTTTAGGGTGAGGAAGATAAAAACATTTGAGGGAGAGGAAGTTAATAAAAAGTTAACAACTTTTTAGGGACAGAAATTGAAAACTTTGAGGGAGAGGAAGTTAAAGCTTTTTAAGGGAGATAGAATGGAAACCTTTTAAAGGAGAGAAATTTAAAATTTTTGGGACAGAAATTTAGAAATTTTGGAAGACACTATAAATTTTGAAGGATTGTTTAAAATTTGCGGGTGTTTAAATTTTTGGAATGTACGAAGTTAAAAGCTTTATAGGCAGGAATTTAAAATTTAAAGGCTTTATAGGCAGGAATTTAAAATTTAAAAGCTTTAAAAACTTTTCGGGGAGAGAAAGCTGAAAACATTTGACGAAGAGGAAATAAGAAAAATTTAACAACTTTTGAGGGATAGAAATTTAAAATTTTTGAAGGACAGAAATTAAAAACTATTGAAGAAGAGTGAAAAATAAATTGGAGGAAGAGAAAGTTCAAAACTTTTTAGGGAGTGAAAGTTAAAAACTTTTGAGGGATTGAGAGATAAAACACATTTGAGGGAGAGGAAATTAAAACATTAATTAAGAGAGAATGGAAAACTTTTAAGGGAGAAAAATTGAAAAATTTTGGGACTGGAATTTAGAAATTTCGGAAGATACAAAATATAAAGTTTAAAAGAGAGGATATAAAATTTTGAGGAAAGTAAAACCTTTTGAGGGAGCGAAAGTGAAAAAAAATTTCAGGGAGAGAATGTCCAAATACTTTTGTAGCAGTGAAAGCTAAAAATTTTGCAAGGATTGAAACTTAAAAACATTTGAAGTGGAGAGTTAAAAACCTTTTGGGGAGTTTAAAGTTTGCGTGAGAGAGTTAAAAACTTTCGAGGGAGAGAGATAAAAGCATTTTAGTGGGAGGAAGGAAGTTAAAATCTTTTAAGGGAGAGAAAATGGAAAACATTTAAGGAAAACAAATTGAAAAGTTTTGTGACAGAAATTTAAAACTTTCGGAAGATACAAAGTATACATTCTGAAAGAGTTTAAAATTTTGAGAGTAACGAAGTAAAAACTTTTGAGCAAGAGAAAAACTTTCGAGTGATTGAAAGTTAAAACCTTTTTTAAGGGAGAAAGTGTAGAAAACTTTTAAAGGAATGAAATTGAAAATTTTAGGGACTGACATTTAAAAATTTAGGAAGATACAAAGTATAAATTTTGAAAGAGAGAACATTATAAATTTGAGTTATGACGTTAAAACTTTTGCGAGAGAGCGACAAATTTCGAGTGTTGAGAAAAAAAAAACTTTTGAGGGAGCCAAATTTAAAACTTTTGAGGGAGATAGTTAAAAACATTTGAGTGATAGAAAGTTAAAACCTTTCAAGGGAGAGAGTGGAAACCTTTCAAAGGAGATAGCTTTAAGATAAACCCTCTTGAGGAATAGAGAGAAAACACATTTGAGGGAGCGGAAGTTAAAACCTTTTATGGGAGAGAGAATGGAAACCTTTTAAGGGAGAGAAAATGAAAATTTTTGGGACTGAAATTTAAGAATTTCGGAAGATATAAAATATAAATTTTGAAAGTGTGCATTTAAAATTTAGAGAGTAAACTAAAAACTTTTGAGCAATAGAAAGTTAAAAACTATTCAGATAGCATATCAAGAACCTTTGCAGCAAAGACTTAAAAATTTTGCGGGAGTGGAACTTGAAAACTTTTGAAGGAGAGAGTTTCAAGAGAGTGAAAAACTTTTAAAGCAGGGAAATGAAAACTTTAGCGGCAGTAATTTAAAAGTTTTAGAAGATACAAAGTATAAATTTTGAAACAGAGAAAATTACAAATTTAAGTTCAGTAAAAACTTTAAAGGGAGAGTGATTGAGAAGTAAAAACTTTCAGGAAGTATGAGTTCAAAACTTTTTAGGGTGAGGAAGATAAAAACATTTGAGGGAGAGGAAGTTAATAAAAAGTTAACAACTTTTTAGGGACAGAAATTGAAAACTTTGAGGGAGAGGAAGTTAAAGCTTTTTAAGGGAGATAGAATGGAAACCTTTTAAAGGAGAGAAATTGAAAATTTTTGGGACAGAAATTTAGAAATTTTGGAAGACACTATAAATTTTAAAGGATTGTTTAAAATTTTGTGAGTAAAGAAGTAAAATTTTGAGCTAGTGAAAGTTAAAAGCTTTTAAAGCGACAGAATGTAAAAACCTTTTGAAACAGAAAACGCTAAAAAATTTGCGGGTGTTTAAATTTTTGGAATGTACGAAGTTAAAAGCTTTATAGGCAGGAATTTAAAATTTAAAGGCTTTATAGGCAGGAATTTAAAATTTAAAAGCTTTAAAAACTTTTCAGGGAGAGAAAGCTGAAAACATTTGACGAAGAGGAAATAAGAAAAATTTAACAACTTTTGAGGGATAGAAATTTAAAATTTTTGAAGGACAGAAATTAAAAACTATTGAAGAAGAGTGAAAAATAAATTGGAGGAAGAGAAAGTTCAAAACTTTTTAGGGAGTGAAAGTTAAAAACTTTTGAGGGATTGAGAGATAAAACACATTTGAGGGAGAGGAAATTAAAACATTAAGAGAGAATGGAAAACTTTTAAGGGAGAAAAATTGAAAAATTTTGGGACTGGAATTTAGAAATTTCGGAAGATACAAAATATAAAGTTTAAAAGAGAGGATATAAAATTTTGAGGAAAGTAAAAACTTTTGAGGGAGCGAAAGTTAAAAAACTTTTGAGGGAGAGAATGTCCAAATACTTTTGTAGCAGTGAAAGCTAAAAATTTTGCGAGGATTGAAACTTAAAAACATTTGAGGTGGAGAGTTAAAAACCTTTTGGGGAGTTTAAAGTTTGCGTGAGAGAGTTAAAAACTTTCGAGGGAGAGAGATAAAAGCATTTTAGTGGGAGGAAGGAAGTTAAAATCTTTTAAGGGAGAGAAAATGGAAAACATTTAAGGAAAACAAATTGAAAAGTTTTGTGACTGAAATTTAAAACTTTCGGAAGATACAAAGTATACATTCTGAAAGAGTTTAAAATTTTGAGAGTAACGAAGTAAAAACTTTTGAGCAAGAGAAAAACTTTCGAGTGATTGAAAGTTAAAACCTTTTTTAAGGGAGAAAGTGTAGAAAACTTTTAAAGGAATGAAATTGAAAATTTTAGGGACTGACATTTAAAAATTTAGGAAGATACAAAGTATAAATTTTGAAAGAGAGAAGATTATAAATTTGAGTTATGACGTTAAAACTTTTGCGAGAAAGTGTAAAAACTTTTGAGGGAGCCAAATTTAAAACTTTTGAGGGAGATAGTTAAAAATATTTGAGGAATAGAAAGTTAAAACCTTTCAAGGGAGAGAGTGGAAACCTTTCAAAGGAGATAGCTTAAAGTTAAACCCTTTCGAGGAATAGACAGAAAACACATTTGAGGGAGCGGAAGTTAAAACCTTTTATGGGAGAGAGAATGGAAACCTTTTAAGGAAGAGAAAATGAAAATTTTTGGAACCGAAATTTAAGAATTTCGGAAGACAAACATTTTGCGGGAGTGGAACTTGAAAACATTCAAAGGAGAGAAAGTATCAAGAGAGTGAAAAACTTTTAAAGCAGGGAAATGAAAACTTTAGCGGCAATAATTTAAAAGTTTTAGAAGATACAATGTATAAATTTTGAAAGAGAAAATTACAAATTTAAGTTCAGTAAAAACTTTAAAGGGAGAGTGATTGAAAAGTAAAAACTTTCAGGAAGTATGAGTTCAAAACTTTTTAGGGTGAGGAAGATAAAAACATTTGAGGGAGAGGAAGTTAATAAAAAGTTAACAACTTTTTAGGGACAGAAATTGAAAACTTCGAGGGAGAGGAAGTTAAAGCTTTTTAAGGGAGATAGAATGGAAACCTTTTAAAGGAGAGAAATTGAAAATTTTTGGGATAGAAATTTAGAAAATTTGGAAGACACTATAAATTTTGAAGGATTGTTTAAAATTTTGTGAGTAAAGAAGTAAAATTTTGAGCTAGTGAAAGTTAAAAGCTTTTAAAGCGACAGAATGTAAAAACCTTTTGAAACAGAAAACGCTAAAAAATTTGCGGGTGTTTAAATTTTTGGAATGTACGAAGTTAAAAGTTTTATAGGCAGGAATTTAAAATTTAAAGGCTTTATAGGAAGGAATTTAAAATTTAAAAGCTTTAAAAACTTTTGGGGAAGAGAAAGCTGAAAACATTTGACGAAGAAGATATAAGAAAAATTTAACAACTTTTGAGGGATAGAAATTTAAAATTTTTGAAGGACAGAAATTAAAAACTATTGAAGAAGAGTGAAAAGTAAATTGGAGGAAGAGAAAGTTCAAAACTTTTTAAGGAGTGAAAGTTAAAAACTTTTGAGGGATTGAGAGATAAGACACATTTGAGGGAGAGGAAATTAAAACATTAAGAGAGAATGGAAAACTTTTAAGGGAGAAAAATTGAAAAATTTTGGGACTGGAATTTAGAAATTTCGAAAGATACAAAATATAAAGTTTAAAAGAGAGGATATAAAATTTTGAGGAAAGTAAAAACTTTTGAGGGAGCGAAAGTTAAAAAACTTTTAATGTCCAAATACTTTTGTAGCAGTGAAAGCTAAAAATTTTCCGAGGATTGAAACTTAAAAACGTTTGAGGTGGAGAGTTAAAAACCTTTTGGGGAGTTTAAAGTTTGCGTGAGAGAGTTAAAAACTTTCGAGGGAGAGAGATAAAAGCATTTTAGTGGGAGGAAGGAAGTTAAAATCATTTAAGGGAGAGAAAATGGAAAACATTTAAGGAAAACAAATTGAAAAGTTTTGTGACTGAAATTTAAAACTTTCGGAAGATACAAAGTATACATTCTGAAAGAGTTTAAAATTTTGAGAGTAACGAAGTAAAAACATTTGAGCAAGAGAAAAGCTTTCGAGTGATTGAAAGTTAAAACCGTTTTTAAGGGAGAAAGTGTAGAAAACTTTTAAAGGAATGAAATTGAAAATTTAGAGACTTACATTTAAAAATTTAGGAAGATACAAAGTACAAATTTTGAAAGAGAGAACATTATAAATTTGAGTTATGACGTTAAAACTTTTGCGAGAAAGTGACAAATTTTGAGTGTTGAGAAATAAAAACTTTTGAGGGACCGAAATTTAAAACGTTTGAGGGAGATAGTTAAAAACATTTGAGGGATAGAAAGTTAAAACCTTTTAAGGGAGAGACTGGAAACCTTTCAAAGGAGATAGCCTTAAGTTAAACCCTTTTGAGGAATAGAGAGAAAACACATTTTAGGGAGGGGAAGTTAAAACCTTTTATGGGAGAGAGAATGGAAACCTTTTAAGGGAGAGAAAATGAAAATTTTTGGGACTGAAATTTAAGAATTTCGGAAGATATAAAATATAAATTTTGAAAGTGTGCATTTAAAATTTAGAGAGTAAAGTAAAAACTTTTGAGCAATAGAAAGTTAAAAACTTTTGAGAGAGCATATCAAGAACCTTTGCAGCAAAGACCTAAAAATTTTGCGGGAGTGGAACTTGAAAACTTTTGAAGGAGAGAGTTTCAAGAGAGTGAAAAACTTTTACAGCAGGGAAATGAAAACTTTAGCGGCAGTAATTTAAAAGTTTTTGAAGATACAAAGTATAAATTTTGAAAGAGAAAATTACAAATTTAAGTTCAGTAAAAACTTTAAAGGGAGAGTGATTGAGAAGTAAAAACTTTCAGGAAGTATGAGTTCAAAACTTTTTAGGGTGAGAAAGATAAAAACATTTGAGGGAGAGGAAGTTAATAAAAAGTTAACAACTTTTTAGGGACAGAAATTGAAAACTTTGAGGGAGAGGAAGTTAAAGCTTTTTAAGGGAGATAGAATGGAAACCTTTTAAAGGAGAGAAATTGAAAATTTTTGGGACAGAAATTTAGAAATTTTGAAAGACACTATAAATTTTGAAGGATTGTTTAAAATTTTGCGAGTAAAGATGTAAAATTTTGAGCTAGTGAAAGTTAAAAGCTTTTAAAGCGACAGAATGTAAAAACCTTTTGAAACATAAAACGCTAAAAAATTTGCGGGTGTTTAAATTTTTGGAATGTACGAAGTTAAAAGCTTTATAGGCAGGAATTTAAAATTTAAAGGCTTTATAGGCAGGAATTTAAAATTTAAAAGCTTTAAAAACTTTTCGGGGAGAGAAAGCTGAAAACATTTGACGAAGAGGAAATAAGAAAAATTTAACAACTTTTGAGGGATAGAAATTTAAAATTTTTGAAGGACAGAAATTAAAAACTATTGAAGAAGAGTGAAAAGTAAATTGGAGGAAGAGAAAGTTCAAAACTTTTTAGGGAGTGAAAGTTAAAATCTTTTGAGGGATTGAGAGATAAAACACATTTGAGGGAGAGGAAATTAAAACATTAAGAGAGAATGGAAAACTTTTAAGGGAGAAAAATTAAAAAAATTTGGGACTAGAATTTAGAAATTTCGGAAGATACAAAATATAAAGTATAAAAGAGAGGATATAAAATTTTAAGGAAAGTAAAAACTTTTTAGGGAGCGAAAGTTAAAAAACTTTTAAGGGAGAGAATGTCCAAATACTTTTGTAGCAGTGAAAGCTAAAAATTTTGCGAGGATTGAAACTTAAAAACATTTGAGGTGGAGAGTTAAAAACCTTTTGGGGAGTTTAAAGTTTGCGTGAGAGAGTTAAAAACTTTCGAGGGAGAGAGATAAAAGCATTTCAGTGGGAGGAAGGAAGTTAAAATCTTTTAAGGGAGAGAAAATGGAAAACATTTAAGGAAAACAAATTGAAAAGTTTTGTGACTGAAATTTAAAACTTTCAGAAGATACAAAGTATACATTCTGAAAGAGTTTAAAATTTTGAGAGTAACGAAGCAAAAACTTTTGAGCAAGAGAAAAACTTTCAAGTGATTGAAAGTTAAAACATTTTTTAAGGGAGAAAGTGTAGAAAACTTTTAAAGGAATGAAATTGAAAATTTTAGGGACTGAAATTTAAAAGTTTAGGAAGATACAAAGTATAAATTTTGAAAGAGAGAACATTATAAATTTGAGTGATGACGTTAAAACGTTTGCGAGAAATGACAAATTTTGAGTGTTGAGAAATTAAAATTTTTGAGCGAGCCAAATTTAAAACTTTTGAGGGAGATAGTTAAAAACATTTGAGGGATAGAAAGTTAAAACCTTTAAAGGGAGAGACTGGAAACCTTTCAAAGGAGATAGCTTTAAGTTAAACCCTTTTGAGGAATAGAGAGAAAACACATTTGAGGGAGGGGAAGTTAAAACCTTTTATGGGAGAGAGAATGGAAACCTTATAAGGGAGAGAGAATGAAAATTTTTGGGACTGAAATTTAAGAATTTCGGAAGATATAAAATATAAACTTTGAAAGTGTGCATTTAAAATTTAGAGAGTAAAGTACAAACTTTTGAGCAATAGAAAGTTAAATACTTTTGAGAGAGCATATCAAGAACCTTTGCAGCAAAGACTTAAAAATTTTGCGGGAGTGGAACTTGAAAACTTTTGAAGGAGAGAGTTTCAAGAGAGTGAAAAACTTTTAAAGCAGGGAAATGAAAACTTTAGCGACAGTAATTTAAAAGTTTTTGAAGATACAAAGTATAAATTTTGAAACAGAGAAAATTACAAATTTAAGTTCAGTAAAAACTTTAAAGGGAGAGTGATTGAGAAGTAAAAACTTTCAGGAAGTATGAGTTCAAAACTTTTTAAGGTGAGGAAGATAAAAACATTTGAGGGAGAGGAAGTTAATAAAAAGTTAACTTTTTAGGGACAGAAATTGAAAACATTGAGGGAGAGGAAGTTAAAGCTTTTTAAGGGAGATAGAATGGAAACCTTTTAAAGGAGAGAAATTGAAAATTTTTGGGATAGAAATTTTGGAAGACATTATAAATTTTGAAGGATTGTTTAAAATTTTGTGAGTAAAGAAGTAAAATTTTGAGCTAGTGAAAGTTAAAAGCTTTTAAAGCGACAGAATGCAAAAACCTTTTAAAACAGAAAACGCTAAAAAATTTGCGGGTGTTTAAATTTTTGGAATGTACGAAGTTAAAAGTTTTATAGGCAGGAATTTAAAATTTAAAGGCTTTATAGGAAGGAATTTAAAATTTAAAAGCTTTAAAAACTTTTCGGGGAGAGAACTGAAAACATTTGACGAAGAGGAAATAAGAAAAATTTAACAACTTTTGAGGGAAAGAAAATTTAAAATTTTTGAAGGACAGAAATTAAAAACTATTGAAGAAGAGTGAAAAATAAATTGGAGGAAGAGAAAGTTCAAAACTTTTTAGGGAGTGAAAGTTAAAAACTTTTGAGGGATTGAGAGATAAAACACATTTGAGGGAGAGGAAATTAAAATATTAAGAGATAATGGAAAACTTTTAAGGGAGAAAAATTGAAAAATTTTGAGACTGGAATTTAGAAATTTCGGAAGATACAAAATATAAAGTTTAAAAGAGAGGATATAAAATTTTGAGGAAAGTAAAAACTTTTGAGGGAGCGAAAGTTAAAAAACTTTTAAGGGAGAGAATGTCCAAATACTTTTGTAGCAGTGAAAGCTAAAAATTTTGCGAGGATTGAAACTTAAAAACATTTGAGGTGGAGAGTTAAAAACCTTTTTGGGAGTTTAAAGTTTGCGTGAGAGAGTTAAAAACTTTCGAGGGAGAGAGATAAAAGCATTTTAGTGGGAGGAAGGAAGTTAAAATCTTTTAAGGGAGAGAAAATGGAAAACATTTAAGGAAAACAAATTGAAAAGTTTTGTGACTGAAATTTAAAACTTTCGGAAGATACAAAGTATACATTCTGAAAGAGTTTAAAATTTTGAGAGTAACGAAGTAAACTTTTGAGCAAGAGAAAAACTTTCGAGTGATTGAAAGTTAAAACCTTTTTTAAGGGAGAAAGTGTAGAAATCTTTTAAAGGAATGAAATTGAAAATTTTAGGGACTGACATTTAAAAATTTAGGAAGATACAAAGTATAAATTTTGAAAGAGAGAACATTATAAATTTGAGTTATAAGGTTAAAACTTTTGCGAGAAAGTGACAAATTTTGAGTGTTGAGAAATAAAAACTTTTGAGGGAGCCAAATTTAAAACTTTTGAGGGAGATAGTTAAAAACATTTGAGGGATAGAAAGTTAAAACCTTTCAAGGGAGAGAGTGGAAACCTTTCAAAGGAGATAGCTTTAAGTTAAACCCTTTTGAGGAATAGAGAGAAAACACATTTGAGGGAGGGGAAGTTAAAACCTTTTATGGGAGAGAGAATGGAAACCTTTTAAGGGAGAGAAAATGAAAATTTTTGGGACTGAAATTTAAGAATTTCGGAAGATATAAAATATAAATTATGAAAAAGTGCATTTAAAATTTAGAGAGTAAAGTAAAAACTTTTGGGCGATAGAAAGTAAAAAACTTTTGAGAGAGCATAGCAAGAACCTTTGAAGCAAAGACCTAAAAATTTTGCGGGAGTGGAACTTTCAAACTTTTAAAGGAGAGAAATTATCAAGAGAGTGAAACTTTTAAAGCAGGGAAATGAAAACTTTAGCGGCAGTAATTTAAAAGTTTTAGAAGATACAATGTATAAATTTTGAAAGAGAAAATTATAAATTTAATTTCAGTAAAAACTTTAAAGGGAGAGTGATTGAGAAGTAAAAACTTTCAGGAAGTATGAGTTCAAAACTTTTTAGGGTGAGGAAGATAAAAACATTTGAGGGAGAGGAAGTTAATAAAAAGTTAA
Organism: Panax notoginseng; assembly: GCA_016801055.1. Taxonomy (NCBI): domain Eukaryota; kingdom Viridiplantae; phylum Streptophyta; class Magnoliopsida; order Apiales; family Araliaceae; genus Panax; species Panax notoginseng. The sequence goes on along the minus strand of CM029012.1, from coordinate 157,326,573 downwards.
CAACTTTTTAGGGACAGAAATTGAAAACTTTGAGGGAGAGGAAGTTAAAGCTTTTTAAGGGAGATAGAATGGAAACCTTTTAAAGGAGAGAAAATTTAAAAATTTTGGGACAAAAATTTAGAAATTTTAGGAATTTGAAAACTTTATAGGCAGGAATTTAAAATTTTTGGAATATACGAAGTTTATATTTTAAAAGAGAAACTTATAAATTTTAGTTACGAAGTAAAAACTTTCGAGGGAGAGAATCAAAAAAATTGAGAGTTAAGATGTGAAAACTTTTAGGAAGTAAAAGTTAAAAACTTTTCAGGGCGAGAAAGCTGAAAACATTTGACGCAGAGGAAATAACAAAATTTAACAACTTTTGAGGGATAGAAATTTAAAACTTTTGAAGGACAGAAATTAAAAAATATTGAAGAGTGAAAAAAAAATTGAGGAAGAGAAAGTTCAAAATTTTTAAGGAGTGAAAGTTAAAAACTTTTGAGGGATTGAGAGATAAAACACATTTGAGGGAGAGGAAATTAAAACATTACGATAGAATGGAAAACTTTTAAGGGAGAAAAATTGAAAAATTTTGGGACAGAAATTTAGAAATTTCGGAAGATAAGAAATATAAAGTTTAAAAGAGAGGATAAAAAATTTGAGTAAAGTAAAAACTTTTGAGCGAGCGAACGTTAAAAAACTTTTGAGGGAGAGAATGTCCAAAACCTATTGTAGCAGTGAAAGCTAAAAATTTTGCGAGCATTGAAACTTGAACTTTTGAGGTGGAGAGTTAAAAACTTTTTGGGGTGTTTAAAAGTTCGCATGACAGAGTTAAAAACTTTAGAGGGAGAGAGAGAAAAGCATTTTAGGGGGAGGAATGAAATTAAAATCTTTTAAGGGAGAGAGAATGGAAGACATTTAAGGAAAACAAATTGAAAAGTTTTGAGACAGAAATTTAAAACTTTCGAAAGATACGAAATATACATTTTGAAAGAGTTTAAAATTTTGACAGTAACGAAGTAAAAACTTTTGAGCAAGAGAAAAACTTTCGAGTGATTGAAAGTTAAAACCTTTTTTAAGGGAGAAAGTGTGGAAAACTTTTAAAGTAATGAAATTGAAAATTTTAGGGACTGAAATTAAGAAATTTCGGAAGATACAAAGTATAATTTTTAAAAGAGAGAACATTATAAATTTTAGTTACGAAGCAAAAACTTTTGCGCGAGTGAAAAATTTTGAGTGCTGAGAAATAAAAACTTTTGAGGAGAGAGAAGTATAAAAATATAGAAAGAAATTTGTTCTTGTAAAAAAAAGGGGAAAAAAAGAACTAATAAAAGAAGTACTCATGTCTGTTTTTTTTGAAGATTTCTCGGAGATGTAGCAAGTGTAGGTGGTGAATATAATCGTTAAAGTGATTATATGCCAAGACTATCAGATACATGACTTTTGTCACTCGGCATAAATAGAAAATTGGTAAGATGCTCCATCTAATTTAACTGTGCGTTTATGTCACACGCCAAAAACGCGTGAAAAGGGGTTTAACGATTTAAAAAGACTGAAATACCCCCCCATTCCTCTCGTTTTCTTCTCTCCAATCAAACTTCAGTCTTTCCCTTTATCTCTGATTAGGGCAAGCTCTTCTCTCCTATCGACTCCCTCTCCCTCGATGGCCACCGAAGCTACTCCTCCATCACGCCTCAACTCCGATCACCACCCCATCCCTCCATCACGCCTCAACTCAAAGAGAAAATTATAAATTTTGGGAGTTTAGAGTTAAAAACTTTTGAGGGAGAGAAAAAGTTAACTTTTGAGAGACGAATTAAAAACTTTTGAAGGAGTGAAATATTTTGACAGAGAGAAAGTTCAAAACTTTTTAGGGAGTGAAAGTTCAAAGCTTTTAAGGGAGAGAGAGAGAGAGAAAAACATTTGAGAGAGAGGAAGTTAAAACCTTTTAAGGTAAAAACTTTTGAGAGAGAAGTTTGAAATTTCGAGGGATAGGAGGTAAAAAAATTTGACGAAGGAAAAGTGAAAATTTTAGACTAAACTTTAAGAAATTCGATAGACGAAAGTTCAAAATTTCTTCATATAAGAACTAAAAACGTTTTTGATAGAGAGGATTTTCTATAATGAGTCCTAAAGTATGGCCAATTGGAGGCACAATCATATACAAAATTTATCTCAAATGCAACACACCACAATTACTGTAATACAATATTCAATACATGATTGAAAAAATATCAGAAATGCAGATTTCAATGTAGCGCACAAAAAATAAGGCACAAAATGTACTACTTCCTTTGCAAAATATAAGATCACTTGCATTTCGTGAATTCACGATAGGAAAGTGATCTTAAATTTTGGAACGAAGGGAGTATATATTGCATCCAAAATCAAGAGAGAGAAAGAGAGAAATATTTCTTACGTTCATATCCTAATTGTAGCATTTATCTTTAACCATAATTGTTGCATTAGTGAGAGACCGCCACTCACCCTTTGCACCAACAGCTAAGAGGAGAGAACCCACTGATGCAGCTTGACCCTTGCATGTTGTATTGATCAGAGATAGAATGTACTACATCATGTCATATAGAGCAAGACCTGTATAAAAGAGTATAAATCATAAGCCATGGAAAAAACTGTTTGTACTGTTATATCCCAAATCCTAATTAACATGCCTCGTGGTCCCCATCAAAGTTCAGAAGTAACAATAAAAGGACAAGCATATGTATTCATTATTTATTTCAATTCATAATATGAGCAAAGGACATCATCACTGCATTGGAAAACCTGAATAGAATAATATTGACCATTTTAGATTAGTTGCAACAATAAACAATGAAATTTTCCCCATATCCATTGTGACTTTCATCAAGTCTAATGTACATGATACATTTAGAAATTTTTAAGGATGTGAGAAAGCCCAATAAAGGTATACAGGAATTGCCCTCATAAGTGTTTAACTAGAAAATTGACTCTAGTTGACAGTCTAATACAAAAACAAAAGTTCATATAACCTGTTAACTCAAAATTAAATTAATTTTCCACTTTTCAAGGTAGCCTCGTAACCCTAATTCAAGGCACTAGTGAGTGCAAGTAATATCCATATACTAAAAACACTTAAGACAGGATTTGATTGTTCTCAAATTGTATCTTACCAATTTTCTATTTATGCCGAGTGAGAAAAGCCATGTATATGATAGTCTTGGCATATAACCACTTTAACGATTATATTCACCACCTACACTCGCTACATCTCCAAGAAATCTTAAAAAAAAAAAGACTTGAGTACTTCTTTTATTAGTTCCTTTTTTTTACCCATTTTTTTTACAAGAACAAATTTCTTTCTATCTTTGCCATATAAATGAAGGAATTTGAAATTTGATGGAGAACCACTTAATTAAAGATACATATAGAATTCAAATTTAGCTAAGGTAAAACATTCATTCATGCATTTCTCTAAAATGTGAATGGCAAATTTGTAACACTTGGAACTTGGGGATAAGTAATTGTTTCTTTAAGATATTAAATAAATTATAAAAAAAACTTTGCTACAAAAAAAGAGTCTCATTTTCAAACTTTTTTCCTGCACAAAAAGAATCCTCTTCTATTGATAATAATAGTATAAAATTGCACACTATCCTCAAGGTTGGTATCGTAATTAATTATCATGCCAACACTACTCAACCAACAACTTTATATTCATTTAGGTCTAAACATGGAACAAAAAATATAACCTTAATATTTATAAATTTTGAAAATGGTGGTGAAACGCAGGGTGTATTACAACCTCATATGTGAAGTAGATAAAATGAATATAGGTTGAACAAAACAAACAAAATCAGGCAGTAGTACAAAGGGCCATGATAATGATTTAGCATAACAAGTGACACATAAACTTATGCAAATTACAAGTAGGATGGAAAAGCAGAAAACTACTCCGACAGTGACTAAGACCACAATACTAGAAAACTACTTGTCTGCCCAACTGACAAACTACCCAACTAATGTTTCAAATCTAATTTTCTCAGAAAACAAATGCATCATGCCCAATATTCAAGATTTGAAATTGACAATTGTCCTCTGTCAAAACAGTTTTGACAAAACAACTTACCAAGAAAAAGAAAAACAAAGTCGATATAAACAAACAAATTTAACCCATCCTAAGTGGTTTAGTATATTGGAAAACGAAAGTAGGATAGTCATATTCACACGCCAAACCAGGAACAATAACGAACTTCAGGAGAGGGAATTGACATTGCCATATTATCTATATTTATCTAAGCTTTTGAAAGGAGGAAGAATCACTATTCTATGTCGACAGAAAGTGATTCAAGAAAAATTAATTTAAAAAAACAATTCTAACATTACACTAAAAATTTTGCAAGATACTTATAAATTTTCAAATAGATATGATGAAAAATTTTGAGAGTTAAGTAAAAACATTTGACGTATAGAGTCAATTTGTTTAGGGAGTGAAGTTAATAACTTCTGAGGGAGAGACCTATAAACTTTTGAGGGAAAGAAATTTAAAACCTTTTAAGGGAGGTAGAGTGGAAAACTAAGGGAGAGAAATTGATAAATTTAGGGACAGATATTTAAAATTTTCGGAAGATACAAAGTATAAATTTTGAAAGAGAATATTATAAATTTTGATAGTTTAGAATTAAAAACTTTTGAGGGAGAAAAAAGTTAACTTTTGAGAGACACGAATTAAAAACTTTTGAAGGAGAGTGAAATATTTTGACATAGAGAAAGTTCAAAACTTTTTAGGGAGTGAAAGTTCAAAACTTTTAAGGGGGAGAGATAGATAGAAAAACATTTGAGAGAGAGGAAGTTAAAACCTTTTAAGGTAAAAGCTTTTAAGAGAGAAGTTTGAAATTTCGAGGGATAGGAATGAAAAGTGAAAATTTTACAGACTAAACTTTAAGAAATTCGATAGACGAAAGTTCAAAATTTCTTCATATAAGAAGTAAAAACTTTTTGACTGATAGAGGATTTTCTATAATGAGTCCTAAAGTATGGCCAATTGGAGGCACAATTATATACAAAATTTATCTCAAATGCAACACACCACAATTACTGTAATACAATATTCAACACATGATTGAAAAAAAAATAACACAAAAGCATATTTCAAAGTGGTGCACGAAAGGAAAGTGATCTTATATTTTGGAACGGAGGGAGTTTATTGCATCCAAAAGCAAGAGAAAGAAAGAGAGAAATATTTCTTACCTTCATATCTTAATTGTAGCATTTATCTTTAACCATAATTGTTGCATTAGTGAGAGACCACCACTCACACTTTGCACCAAGCTAAGAGGAGAGAGCCCATTGATGCAGCTTGACCCTTGCATTTTGTATTGATCAGAGATCGAATGTACTGCATCATGTCATATATACCAAGACCTGTATAAAAGAGTATAAATCATAAGCCATGGAAAAAACTGTTTGTACTGTTATATCCCAAATCCAAATTAACATGTCTCATGGTCCTCATCAAAGTTCAGAAGCAATATTCATTATTTGTTTCAATTCATAATATGAGCAAAGGACATCATCACTACATTGGAAAACCTGAATAGAATAATATTGACCATTTTAGACTAGTTGCAACAATGAAATATTCCCCTTATCCATTGTGACTTTCATCAAGTCTTATGTACATGATACATTTAGAAGTTTTTAAGGATGTGAGAAAGCCCAATAAAGGTATACAGGAATTTCCCTCAGAATTGTTTAACTAGAAAATTGACTCTAGTTGACAGTCTAATACAAAAACAAAAATTTATATAATCTGTTAACTCAAAATTAAATTAATTTTCAACTTTTCAAGGTAGCCTCGTAACCCTAATTCAAGGCACTAGTGAGTGGAAGCAATATCCATATACTAAATACACTTCAGAACGGATTTGATTGTACTCAAATTGCATCTTACCAATTTTATATTTATGCCGAGTGAGAAAAGCCATGTATCTGATAGGCTTGGCATATAAATTATTTCACCACCTACACTCGCTACATCTCCAAGAAATCTTCAACAACAACAAAAAAAACTTGATTACTTCTTTTATTAGTTCTTTTTTTCCTCATTTTTTTTACAAGACCAAATTTCTTTCTATCTTTGCCATATAAATGAAGGAATTTGAAATTTGATGGAGAACCACTTAATTAAAGATATATCTAGATTTCAAATTTAGCTAAGGTACAACATTCCTTCATGCATTTCTCTAAAATGTGATAGGAAAATTTGTAACACTTGGAACTTGGGGATAACCGGATAAGTAATTGTTTCTTTAAGATATTAAATAAATTTAAAAAAAAAAACCTTTGCTACACAAAAAGAGTCTCTTTTGCCAACTTTTTTCCTCCACAAAAAGAATCCTCTTCTATTGATAATAGTATAAAATTGCACAGTATTCTCAAGGTTGGTATCGTAATTAATTATCATGCCAACACTACTCAACTAACAACTTAATATTCATTTAGGTTTAAACATGGAACAAAAAAAATAACCTTAATATTACTAAATTTTGAAAATTGTGGTGAAATGCAGGGTGTATAAACAAACAAATGCAACCCGTTCTAAGTGGTTTAGTTTATTGGAAAACGAAAGTAGGATAGTCATATTCACATGCCTAACCAGGAACAATAACGAACTTCAGGAGAGGGAATTACCATATTATATAACATTACACACTTCAAAATTTTACGAATAACAAGGAGATTCTTTTTATCTTCTCATTCCCAACAAATCTCAAGCATCGAAAGGGTAAATTATGGGTAATGAACAAGGTATATGTTTAATCAGTAGAGAATGCATAATCCAACCATAAAGCAAATTACAACTCCAAACATACAAAACTGTGTGCGCATAAACCAAAAAAAAGTCGCACAAAAGATATAGGAAAATTGAGTTTGTAAATCTGACCTGGTGGAGAATGAATCACTACTTGTGCCGCCGGTAATCCTCTCTTCGTACGACGACATCGTATTCCGGTGACTCTGTTTAGTAAGATTAATGTAGCCTAGCCCTAATCAAAATCTCGAACGTGCAGAAGATTAATGTGCCCTATCCCTAATCGATATCAAAATCTCGAACGTGTAGAAGATTAATGTGCCCTATCCCTAATCGATTACTGGAAAGTTTAGAAAGATTAATGTACCTAACCCTAAATTGATGATCGTTTCTGACTATTTAAGGAGGAAGAACCGTTGGGCGGATTCTGATTTTGAACGGGAAATATTAGAAAGAGAGAGAGAGGAGGGGTGAGGGTTAAGGAAATAATCTAAAAGATATTCTAAATCTCTTAAAAATCTACCGTCTTTAATAGGAGGAATATTGTAAATCTCTTAAAAATCTACCATAAATTATTATTTCTATAAAAATAATTTAATATCTTTATGAGTTTTCTGTCATATGAGTGTATAGTTTTGTTGGTTAAATTTACAGATACAGAGTGAAAAAATTATTACTAGGTTATTTATGATATATTACTTTTTTTTAAATGTTGCAAAAAGAAAAAAATAATAACGATTAATAATTTCGTAAATATTATCCGGGCTTAAAAAACTAAAAAGACCTTTTACCATGTTTTTTGAGGACTTTTCTTCTTGATTGTTTTTTATTTTATTTTTTTGTGTGTTTGAGTCAAATAGATATTAATTAATAAGTTAAATATCAATATTTTTAATAAGTTAATCACTTATTCGTTTGAAATAATGAAAATATATTTTTAGTATCTTTGAGTTATAATTATAAAAAAATACTGTAAATATGACCTTAATGAGTAAATTTTTATAAATTTCTTTTAATATATTCTTTTGAGTAACAACATTTGTCATTTTTATTATAAATAATTATGTTTAAGTGTGACATATGTTTAGTTTAATATATGAAAAAAATAATTAATATACTTTTTTATAATTTTTTATACGAATAATAAGATTCGTTCTGTAATAATAAGTTTGTTTTGTGTAAATTTTAATATTTGAAAAAATAATTATAATTTTATTCCATTAATTTGTACTTTTATGGGTATTAAAATTTTATTTTTTAATTTAAAAAAATATATTTTAATATATATCACATAAATTAATTATTTGATAAATTTAATTACCAAAAATTGCATGAGTTTATTTTTTTGATAAAATGAATCTTTATTATTTTTTGACATTTATGTTATTTGTTGCACAAGTTCACAAGTTAATTAGTTTGATCAAGTTAAGTAAAAATTATAATATACAAATTTATATTTAATAGATAAATTAAACTTTATAATTTAAAAGTTATATTAAAAATATTTTTGAACATTAATTGATCAATACGTTATCCTACCGCTATCTAATAAACTACATAAAATTAGTTGTTAGTTTTAAGATTCCTAATTCATAAAAATAAATGTACTTTCAAATTATAAGATTAATACTGACTTTCTTAAAATCAATTTCAAAATTGACGTGAAGTCATTTAGTTTATATCAATATAATTATAAATACCATAAATTACATAAAAAATACTATTAGTTAAAAGATTAACTGTTTTCAAAACTTAAATCAATTAAATTAAATTTAAAATATATCAAATTAATTATTAAAAAATAATATTAATCTTATAATTGGATCCGAAACAAAAGGAATACTTGTTTTTGATTCTACAATGAGAAAGATGATGCAATATTATAGATTCTAGTATTATTATACTCCTTCCGCCTATTTTTAAATGTCATTTTAAAGAAATGTTTATCTCTCTTAATATTTGAATTTAATTAAACATTAATTACTTAGTTTGTCATGTATTAAATATAATTTTAATTTTTTTATTATTTTTTTGTCTAATAAATAATATCATCTTTTTTTAATATAAGAACTATATAAATAATTGATATTATATTTAATATTATATAATTATTTTTTTAATACTTACGCATAACTATAAAATGACATAAAGAGACGAATAAAATATTTTGTGAATAGAACGTAATATTAAAGGTGGGGTGTCTACTCCCACTGATTTTCTAATACAATTTCCAAACGCAACACGAAATTGTACAACGATAATTGTGCCTACCAAGTTGTTATAACAATACATCTTTAAGGAAATTAACTACCAAATAATTGTACAAGTAACAAACTTTCATAATACTCAATTTTCATAATAATATTTATTTTAGTTTCATATACGTGAATTAAGAAAATTATTTTTAAATTAATTTTCATACTATTTTTACCAATATATAGATAAAGATATTATAATCAAAAGAAATAATAAACAACTTACTATTGGTACAAATTTTTTATATACACTGAGTTGACTTAAAAAAGTCAAAATTGCTATTTAATTTGGCAGAAGTGAGTAATTAATACTACATATGTACCCCATAAAAAGTTTTATTTTCATTAATGATGAATTATAACCTTAAAATTAAAATAAATTAATTCAATTTTAGTGAACATCATCGTGATTATGATATGTTATTCTATTCTAACTCACTTGAGTTTATTTATTTAATTATGGGAAGTTTGTTTTTATGTGAGGTTTATTTGAATTGAGTTTATTTATTTCTTTTATAATGAGGTTTTATTGGACTTTGATATTGATGCATGTGCTTGAATTATAAAATTATATTGTATTTCTTAAAAAGTGAGGCTTTCAAAAAAGAAAAAGAAAAAAGAAGGGCCCGTTTCAAAAAATTCAAGCATCAAATATGTAATTTTTTTATTCATATTTATTCTTAAAAATAATAAATTATTAGTCTGATATTGACGGTATTTGTGATGATAAACTAAAAAATAATATTACGAACTATGTTATTTTATACTCTTATCTATTAGAAAAAAAAGATTTATTTTGCGGAACAGAATAACTGAACAAAACTACTATTCAATTTTTTTTTTGTTATATTTAAAACATAAATGAATTCACAATAATATTTAATACTAAATTGTTGAATTAACTCCAAAAAACTAAAATATGTTTTTTTGTAGGATATAGAGAGTAGTAATGAGATATTAAAATACATACGTACAAAAGTACAAACAAAACGAAATAAAATAATAATAAAAAAGTTTACATTATTTTTTAATATTTTTATATGTAGGACACACATATTAACTAATAAAGATTCGATATATTAATTAATACATGAGTTTATTTGTGAAAATATAAAAATAAAAATGACGCAGGTTTCCAAAAATTAATAGTACGTCTCTCTTCTATCAGCCTTCCACAAAATCATGACTCTTTCACTATCACTATATATTCATTATTCACGAGCCCCACCAGAATTTCCTGAGATTTTGGTGGTATAAAAACTCAAAAGTAAATGAATAAATAAATATATAAATAATATAAATTATATTTAAAAAATAATATTTATGAAGTTTAAAATACAATAAATCGACTACAATATAAAATATATGAGAATTTGGACAACAATAAAAATCTTCTAAATCATATATATATATATATATATATATATATATATATATATATATATATATATATATATATATAGAGTCCGGATCCAGTCCGGGATCCCGGACTCTATAAAATCCGGACCTTTATTTTTTTTGCTTTTTTTTTTTTTTGAAACAACTAAAAAAAAAAAATTTATGTAATTGAAATTTTTTCATAATACAGTGTTTTGGGTGTGATTTGGGTACGTATAACAAAACATGGTGGTACTGTCTGTGCAGACTGTACCACCACTTTTTGGTATAGGTATTCAAAACACGTCCAAAACATTGTATTATGGAAAAATTTCAGTTCCATAAAATATTAAATATTTTTTTTAAGTTATTTAAAAAAAAAAGCAAAAAAACAAAAAGATCCGGATTTTAAGAAAATCCGGACTCCCGAACCGGATCCGTTGTGTATATATATATATATATATATATATATATATAAATTGGGACCCTCTCATCCTTAGGCCAGTCGACCACCCATACTCAAGAACGGCTCTGACCCCCACATTCACCATCTCTAATTAGAGCAACTCCAGCAGGTCGGAATTGCGAAACAGATTTTGCTCCAGCAGGGACTATATTTAGTTCAGTCATTTTTCCGGCTATCTAAAAAGACTAAATCAAGGAACGAAAATCTCATGGACTATAATTTTAATATTATTAAATGGGAGAGAGGATAGAAGAAAAAGAATAAGGAGATGAAGATCTGTGAAGAAGAAAATGAAGGAGAAGAAGGTATGTGAAGAAGGAGACGAAGAAGACGAAGTGGGAAGAATCGGCAGCAACATATAACGGATAGATACAATTATTAGGGTAATTGAAAAATATATTTAATAATAATTGAATAAATTTTACATTTTTTTAATCAATTATTTCAATATTTAGTAATTGTAAGTATTTTATAAATAATAATTTATATTTTTATTATATTTAATTTTTATTTTTTATTAATAATATCTCTTTAATATATTTTTTAATTGAAAATTATGATCCTCCGATGTATTATTTTTTATATAAAAAATTATGATCGACCTGATAGTACATCGACCTAAAGAAATAAAGACTATAGGACATATGATAATATCGTATATACTAAATATAGTCCAACAGAGTGGAGATGCTCTAATACCCCTTTTCTGTCTATAATACATCTCTCTAAAACTTTCCCCACCTATCTCCCTCTTCCCCCCCATATACACTGAATTAGGAGGACTTTATTTTATTGGCATTTTGTTTCAGGTAAATTCTTGATCAGTAAAACTAACATACCTTATATATGTTCAAACGCTTCACTTTGATCACTAATCTGAGTTTATACTACTCAGTTCTCTGTGAGTTTTGATCAATGTGCTCTTATTATTTCATTTCCTTGCTTACTATCCAAATTATTCTTTCAATAGTATATGGGTCTGCTCTTGTTTTTTCATTTTCATATTTTTATTTTTGCTAACCATATTTCCACTACTGTTATTTCTATATATATACACATACATAATGTGTATATTTGCTTTATGAATGTAATCATGTATCCCAACCATCTAATAATGATTATGGCTTGGGTTTTTGCAGAAGTTTGTGGTTCCGTTTATGCTTTCCTTCTTTTTCCCCACAGTAATTGACCAGATATCTTAATTTGTTGTGCTTTGATAGCCATCGGAAACACTGAATGCCGTGGGTAAGAAATGGGTTCTAGCCGTGCCCTTTTCAGCTTTCTGTTTTGCGTTTTCATTGGGTTATGTGCATTATATCAATGTTCTGGAAATGAGGTTGCTGTAAACCAGACGGCACAGTTATTTGTAAATGGTTCGAAAGCATCTGCAAGGAAGATACCGGAAACTCTGTTTGGCATTTTCTTTGAGGTGAATTTTTAGCCTCATAGTGATGAATTTTCCTTCAATTTCCATAAGTTTGCTGTGACTTCTACTCTCCATACTATTGTTACTGTGAATAACTGTTTGTATGATTTATATGTATGTGTGTATAAAAAAGGCTCAGCATTTACTTGATCATGAAGAATGACAATGCTCTGATTTGTTTATCCTGCAGGAGATCAACCATTCTGGGACTGGTGGCTTGTGGGCAGAGCTTGTAATCAATACAGGTCAGCTCCAAATTCTCTCGAGTCTGCTCAGGTTATAGGAAGGCACTGCATGCTAAATGAGTACTTAATTTGTTTAATATTTAGTCCACACTCGATCAAGCATCCAGAAGTATTACAATGGTTCATTAAATTTGATTAAGTTTATGGGACAAGTAACAGACTGTGCACATTAATTTGCCTGCCATAGGCATTTAGAGTTATTTTTTAAAATATAAGCTATCATTTTTTTGAATTTAATTATTGGTCCAAGTGCTTGTGCTTGTCTGCTTGATTACAAGTATCAAATAAAATGAGTTGTGCACGAGATATGTTGATGTAAATCACCAATAAAATAAAGAACAAACCAACAGCAACTTCACTGTCATGAAGTGACGAAACCATACCAAGAGTTCAGTAGGTTCATTTAATACATTACATTCAATATGATCCCACATATTAGGAAAATTTTAAAATTCAGTGTTCATTTAGTATATTACAGCCAAATTCTACAAAAAATGTACATACATAAAAAAAATAAAATGAAACACTCAGTGGGGTCAGATGACCGCAGCTTCTTGAACCTAGCTTTGTTCTTGCTGTCATGTCAGAACTAATGTTCTCTTTTTTAGCACCTTTTAATATACAAAATTTATTATCTGGAAGCATTTTCCTAACATTTAAATCCTTTATAAAATTTTATAGTCAATCCTATTCTGTAGAGACTAGCACTACTTTTAACTAACCCCCCCCCCCAAAAAAAAAAAAAAAAACACACAATATACATAGGTGCACATTTTTCTGTGTTCCCATTTGTTCTATCTTTCAGTTCTGTTCAAATTTCATGCAGTTTCTTTTCTCCTTCTCCTATTATTTATGTCTTAAAGTATTCATTAGTTGCTTAAGATACCCTGTTATACTTTTCTTGGTTGAAGATAAACTTGTGTCATTTTGTATTCTTGTGGTTATTTTGTAGTTAGAGATTACTCATGAAATTTGAATCCCAGGTTTTGAAGCTGGGGGGCAGAACACTCCCTCAAATATTGATCCTTGGTCTACACTTGGGGATGATTCATTGTTAGTTGTATCAACAGATCGTTCCTCATGTTTTGATCGTAATAAAATTGCACTTCGTATGGAGGTACTTTGTAACAGCAAAGGTCCCAAGATCTGTCCAGCCGGAGGAGTTGGTATTTATAACCCTGGATTCTGGGGTATGGTAAGAATAACCTACTCCTCAATTTAGACGACTGCTACTAATAACTCTTAATCTATCTTTTAATATTGAAGGAACACTAATAGTTATCTGTTGTTGTCTTCAAGTCCAAATTTATAGAATATTATATATTGTATGATCTGTCAAATGTTTCATGTAACTCATATGCACAGGAAAACATGAATCAACTAGGTCAGTTATGCGGTACACTTCTTACCAAATTATATGGTTTGATGGGATTGAGATTTTACAGATTATACGCATGATATAATTTTCTGTACTAGAAGTTGGATTCGTGATAATATATAACTTGTTCATATTTGTATAATGGAGATGTTAAATAAGAACTTGTTACCCTGTATCTGCCTCAGGTGGTAAGTTGAGGGCTGGGTTGACAAGCCTGAAGTTTTCAAAAACTAGCGAGAAAAAGGATGATTTTTTTTAAAGTAAAAACTTACTAAAAATTATCCTTTGAAGCATGTCAATAATAATGAACAAATCTCGGTCCAGAGCTCTATTAATTCCATATCCATGTCTGAACAAATTTTGGTCCAGAGCTATATTAATTCCATATTCATGCTACTTGATGTTACATTCTGTTTAACTTGAAATATCTATGAGCATCCTTCATTCAATTTGATTTTGTGCTGTAAAAAGAAGGATCTTTTGACCCTACAAAGTAGTACCATGGAACACAAGAATCTGTATAAGATAGTTTCTATTATCAAATGTTATTTGATCTAATTCATCATTTTTTTATGCATATTTGGTTTTTCAATCAATATTACTCAATGTATTAAGTCTATGTTCTATTTCATCAAATTGTATGCATTAAGCGAATTTACCATCAGAGATCCTTAATGACTAGTTGTTTAAGCCTTTGCAGCTAACTTCTGCTAACTAACTACATTTTTTGTCATTTGGACCTTTATTTTCTTGCAGAATATTGAACAAGGGAAAAGCTATAAACTTGTTCTGTATGTTCGTTCATTAAATTCAATATATGTTTCTTCATCTCTGACTGACTCAACTGGATTACAAACACTGGCTACTGCTAACATTATGTGAGTACCATTTGTGAATTAATACATTTGTGTAATCCATGGATTTGGATGACTGTCAGCCTGTATCTGAGTTAGTATTTTACTTGCAGAGCTTCTGATGTTTCAAATTGGACAAAGATGGAGGTTTTGTTGGTTGCAAAAGCAACCAATAACAATTCAAGACTGCAGTTGACAACAACCCGAGCAGGAGTTATATGGTTTGATCAAGTTTCATTAATGCCACTGGACACGTACAAGGTATGTAAATAACTATTAAAGCTTCAATGGTTCCTTATTCAAATGCTTATTTTCCAATAGCTACCTGGAAGTACGGATAGGAATGCCATTTGTAAATAGGAAAATGCACACCTTCCTGAGTAACACAAATCTTTCAACAACCTTCATTTTGGCATAGGGACATGGTTTCCGAAATGATCTTTTCAAAATGCTAGCAGATTTAAAGCCAGCATTTCTCAGATTTCCAGGTGATTAATTTGATTTAATTTAATTTAATTACTATATTCATTAGCATTTAACAAAATTTGAATTTGTCAGGTTCTTATAAATCCTTTATAATAAATTAATTTTCATAAATAATTCACG
Source organism: Panax notoginseng (assembly GCA_016801055.1). NCBI lineage: Eukaryota > Viridiplantae > Streptophyta > Magnoliopsida > Apiales > Araliaceae > Panax > Panax notoginseng. The sequence goes on along the minus strand of CM029012.1, from coordinate 157,311,194 downwards.
CATTTTCTTTCATTATTTTTCTGGTTTTTTTTTTTGGGGGGGGGCGAGGGGGGGAGGGGAAGGAAACATAAGCATTATTAGGGAGGAGAATAAACTTAAGAGAGCATCATTAAATTTTCATATTTCAAGATGGGTCAGATTTTAAGTCAAGAGGCCCATCCTGAAATATGAAAGTAATAAGAGAGAAAGAATTAAAGAAAATGATACAACAAAGTACCATTCCGAAAGGGCTCCATCACTCCTTGTGGACAGCGAAAGTAAACTCTAATTGCATGCTTCTCATTGTGTTTGACTGGGAGGCTCCTGGATGGAATTGATGGTTTCTGTACTATATGTCTGTATGACTATGTCATCATTCTAGGACATCTATTCAAGGTATTTATACCTTTTTTTATGCTGAGTATTTGTGTTCAATGTGTATTGGTCTAGGCGGTTGTTTTGTTGAAGGTACATGGTTAAGAAATGCATTCCGCTGGAAAGAAACTGTTGGCGCATGGGAAGAGAGGCCTGGACATTTTGATGATGTTTGGGGATACTGGACGGATGATGGGCTTGGGCATTTTGAGTTTTTCCAGGTTATGTCATATGTTTCGTTTGGAGAATTTCTAGCGTTTTAATGTTGGCTAGTTGGAAAATTTGATGTGCTTATTGTCATTGTTGATAATATATTGTTTTTTCAGCTGGCTGAAGACTTAGGTGCACTGCCGGTGTGGGTATTCAACAACGGTAATCTACAAATACTTTATATGTCCAATTGATTTATTTTATGACTTTTAGAACTTCAATGGAATGCTCTCCTTTTTGTTCTTTTTACCTTCAATAATAATCCACAGGGATCAGCCTTATTGAAGAAGTTGATACATCCAACATCTTACCTTTTATCCAAGTATGTCTCTTAGTTTATGCTTCCAATATACTTAATGAAGTGGTCTGTCAAATTATACCATGACACAAAAATCATTTGTATTGACTTTGACAAGCTCGTATATAGTCTGGAATAGTTTGTTGCTGGTGAACTCTTATTTTTTATTGACTTTTATGAAATGAGGTGTTACTTCCCTTCTCATGTATTAACTGAATTTATTTCAATCTGTTTGAGCCTAAATAAGTTCTCGTTTATTTTCTATTTTGTGAAGGTCATATGTCCGACTGATTCAGTGTGTTAATTAGAGCTGTACATGTTGAAAGCTGTTGTATATACCGATCCAAAACTGATTTTTACTAGCAGATATCTAGAGTTAAAACTCTTGCACTACTCGTATCTTTCAAAGTTATCATTTACGTCTGGTGTAAAATGTAGCAGTCTTAGCCAGAGTATGTTTTATTTTGATTATTTCTTATTGTTCATTTTGATGGTAGGAAATACTGGATGGTCTTGAGTTTGCTAGAGGTGATGCTAATTCGACATGGGGTTCTGTCCGAGCTGAAATGGGACACCCAGAACCATTTGACTTGAGATATGTTGCAATCGGGAATGAGGAATGCAAGAAGAAAAATTACCGTGGTATGCATGCTCTTTCTCTATGTCATTATATATATAAATCCCTACAATGCATTTTTTTGAATTCATTATTTCATTTCCATCATTCAAATTGAAATATTAGCATATGATTATTTATTTGCCATAAATACTTAGAATTATCATGACTACCAAGCCAATTTGATACAACATCCTACCGGTGAAAGCCATAATTTGACCAATTAATTTTACATACATCATGATTTTAGAAATGGGGAAGTCTAGAAGAGATTATATGTTGATTAAGATGCTTTTATTGCTTTTCTGGATCAGGGAATTACCTCAAGTTCTATGATGTTATAAAACGTTCTTATCCAGACATCAAAGTAATCTCCAACTGTGATGGGTCTTCCCACAAATTGGATCACCCAGCTGATTTGTATGATTATCATGTGAGATCTTCAATTTCAAAGAAATTTCATATATGCATTAGGTTATCAATATCTCTTATATCTAACTATTAATATATTAATCTACTGACTGAAATATGGTAATAATACCTGCCTTGTGCTTTTGGATCCAACTAGATTTATACCAATGCAAACACTATGTTTTCACGGGCTCATGCTTTTGATCATTCACCGCGTAGTGGCCCAAAGGTGTGCTTTATCTGGCTTTCAGTGATATCTGAATTTAGATCCTAGTGCTGCTTGTAAACAGCCCTACCATTGAATGACTGCAGGCTTTTGTGAGTGAGTATGCTGTGTCGGGAAAAGATGCTGGCACGGGAAGTCTTTTGGCAGCACTGTCTGAAGCTGGATTCCTTATCGGGCTAGAAAGGAACAGGTTTATTAGTTTCCCCAAGTTTTTGTATGCTTACCATGTGCCCATTTTTGTAATTGTTCTTACATGTCACATTATAGTTTTCCATCATGTTTTGTTAAACAAACTTGTAAACAAATGCCATGTGACATGTATAACCACATGCACATTGCTGATAGGACATCCAAAAGGATTAGTTCAACAAAGTCTTGATTGTGTCATCAGATAAAGCATCCACAATGATGAGCTTAACATTGCTTTCATGCTCACATAAAACATTCTTCTTGACACTCATTTCTTCTCTTGCGACATTGCTCTAGATCTTTTGATAATGTAACACATTTATGAATTTTAGTTACTAAGAATTTTATTGGGTCTTCCAACGCAGTGATGTTGTTGATATGGCAAGCTATGCACCTCTGTTAGTAAACACCAATGACAGGCGGTATGTTTTCTTTCCTATCCTATAAATCATTTTCTTAATTTTTTAGTTTAGTTGATTTATTTTCTCCTAACAAATAAAAAATTGTTTCATCAAAGCTGGAACCCGGATGCAATAGTCTTCAACTCCGCACAGCTGTATGGAACTCCTAGTTACTGGATGCAGCACTTTTTCAAAGAGTCAAATGGTGCTACCCTTCTTAATTCGACACTCCAAGCCAATCCATCAACTTCGCTTGTTGCTTCTGCCATTATTTGGAAAAACATGGAGGATAATAAGTATTACTTGAGATTAAAGGTATTTGTACTTTTCCATACTATATGTCATGGTCGACCCACCAGTTTTTCAGTTTGATTTGACTACAAACACGCTCTTAGGGATGTCTGGTTGTCTAGAACCATGATTTGTTAAACACCCCTGAAAAACTATGCCATATGTTGTAGGTGTTTTTTTTAATATAAAATTTCCATATGTTCTCTAATTACATGCTTTAGAATAACGAATTCAGTATGTATAATAACATCATTTTTTATTCAACAAGATAAAACGTTCAATTTGCACGCACTTATGTTTAATTATCTATGCACTGCATGCATCTATATTATATGTATTCTCTTCCAGCTTGTGAACGTTGGGAGCAGCAGTGTAAATCTGAAGATTTTTATTGATGGGTTGGATATTAACACAAATCCACTGCTCGGGTCAACAAAGACTCTACTCACATCTAATAATATGATGGATGAGAATTCCTTCAACGAGCCAAACAAGGTATACTTCTTTTTCATGTTATGAGGGGAGGATATATTACAATGCAATGCAAATGTAGTATATATTAAAAGCATTGGAGGTGGAGCTAGAAAATTAATTACCCTTTCGGTGCAAGCTCGATATTTATAAATGTAAATATTTTCTTGTTGCAGGTGGTGCCGATAAAAAATTATGTTCGAGTTTCAGGAAAAGACATGGATGTTATACTCTCTCCGAATTCATTAACTTCCATGGATTTGTTAACAGTTTCAAGTAGCCTACAGACTGTTGGACCTGATTCTTTCCATAAATCTTCATTATAAGAACACACCAAGAAATAATAGTAATAAAAAGTATAATCATTGATGTGGCTGGCTTATATGTATGTTTGGTTTATTTGAATTTTAGTTCATTTAAATGCAAAATAGTCACCCCGCAAAGACTTTTATAAAAAATAACTTATAAAATGACAATTCAGTAATTAACTAATCACAACACTTTTATAAAAAAATAACTTATAAAATGATATGTGTACATAAGTACAAATTCAGTAATTATAACTAATCACAATAAACCGTATCTTTTAATATTTAATTTTAATATCTACTAGTATTATTTAGTCAGTAAAACAAACACTAATACTAATTTACATAAGCTCCAAACATAACAAAACAACCATCTCCTTGAGCGTTGGACATGTCCAAAGTCGTCTTGCCTAGACTTATTAAGTCAACAACTCATTTGTTTGAACCTTGGGTTGGATGGTCCAATTCGGGGTTAAAAAACTGACACAACTTAATTACGTATTTATTAAATTTATATTCTACGTTATTACATATATAATCTTGTCAAATAACTCGGCAAAATAATATACTTATAACAATTAATAAATTAAACACTAATAAATGCAAAACAAAAATATATTTTTAAAACTTATAAATTTTCAAATGTTTTTTCTATATATATATTTATTGTAGAATGAAAAAAGTATTAAATTTAAACATATTTAATATCAACTTTAATATTGAGAAAAAATAAAAGAAAAAAAATTAATACATAAAAATTTTCATTAAATTTAGTGGACAGATAATGTTTAAAGTTTAAATTTTTTATCTCAAATAATTTATAATCATAACATGTTATTGATTGTATATATTTTTTTTAATGATAACCATGCAATAAGTACAATTATTTTATTTAATATCATATTATTTAAGATAAAAAATTTAAAATTTATAACATTATCTTTGTGTATTCCTCATCTTATTACAGAGATCCAAACGCACTAAAAAAAAATAAAAAATCTTTGCTTCCCCACATAGCAACGCCACTACTTGCTCCCTCCTCAACCAGCGTCTCACCAGTTCCCACCCAACCATTTAACCTAACTCTTTTATCTCCTTCAAACAAGACAAAGACAAATATGAAGAAGAAGAGACCTTGACGACTGACCCATCTCGCTGAAATCACTTCTCTAACGCCCTTATGGAGAGCAACACAAGAATCTCTGCACCCAATTCCCTCCTTCGTCCCCTAACCCGTCTAACAACCGTCGCCGACCACCGGATTTTCATCGGAGACTGTGTTGAGTCCCAATTGGACGGTTTTACTGATTCGCCCCTCAGGGATTGTAGTTTGTGGAGCTCAAAGCCCTTTGTGTTTCTGGACCTGATATGGAACTTGGCATTTGTGGTGGTGTCGGTCTTTGTGTTGTTAACTACGATTCGAGAGAAACCCTCAACCCCATTGAGGGTTTGGATTGGTGGGTACGCATTTCAGTGCTTATTACATGTGGGTTTTGTTTATCTTGATTATCGGAGGTGGAATCGAGCTGATCTCGGAATTGAAAGTGATAGCTTTTTACTTCCTCTGTGTCACAGCAGGTATATGTAACTTTATTTATTTATTTTGACATGAGAAACAATAAGCATCTTTAGTGTGATGTGCTTATTTTTCACTTAATTTTAAAGTAATTATTCTGCTTAATTTGAATGCAATTTAGTAATGCAATTTCAGTTTTACACCTACAGTTGGACTACTCCTGAAAAATTGGAAGTAGAGGGTTAGGGAGATCTCTTTTTAAAGTTCTAGTTTTTATAATGTTTAGAAATAAACTTTCCGATGCAATGTTTAAGCAAAAATTGAAATGTTATTTAAAAAGTTAGATTTATTGTTTTCAAAAATTAAATGAATCATGTCAGTTTTAAATTTGAAAGTTTCTCAAATGACTTTGAAAAAATCAATATTGATATTATGTTTTGGAAAAGAGGGAGTATTTGGCTTTTACTTGAGTATAAGATTCAAGAAAAGGTTGAGATCCTTGGATGATTATAGGCTTGTATGTGTTTGAATTACAAATATAATGTACAAAAGCAATACTCTTGAGTTGCAACTTATGATGATGATTAAGCCATAGTTATTAACCCTGGTCCGAGATCAACCATCAGGGGTCAAGTCAGCGTAGCCCTGGTTCATTTAACTTGCAAAAATAAGACACAGACTATATTAAAGTAACTGTTCTCTATGTAGTTATTCATATTTTGAGTTCCAATACACTTAAAAGAGTCTTCTTCATCGGGTTGATCTCAGAATTCATATTGAGGTACAGTGTTACCAATTCTGCAACATGCATTATAGTGAATTAATTATGAAAAAAATTTACTGATTCATGGCAAAAATCTGTTATTAATTTGAGTATTTGCAAGGCTCAAATTATCTTTTGAAACCATATTTTGTTTTTTTTCCCAGCATTACGAAGAAGTTACAATCCGTGAACACTGTGATTTCATCCATCTGGTGGGTATTTGGATTTTATTGGATTGTTGTGGGAGGCCAAGCACTTATGCAAGATTCTCCCCATCTTTACTGGTATGAACAATCCCTATAGAATTTGAAGCATTTGACTTTTAATTCAAAATGAAATTCTTAAGTGGTTTCATGGTTGTGGTTTCTTAAGCATTTCAAACAGCAGAATGTAATAATGTTTTTTCTTTATTGTTATTGAGATTATTATTTTTATAACTATTATTAACTTATAATTTAACAAGCATATAGCGCCTTCAATGAACATATTTGAGACAAAGTGCAGGTTAGCAGTGATTTTTCTGGCCTTTGAGGTGTTCTTTGTCATCTTTTGCATTGGAATGGCATGCATCGTTTTCTTCACTCTGTTCTGTTGCTTTCCAATTGTTGCAACAATTGCATATGCCATGGCAATTCAAGAAGGAGCATCTGAAAGTGATCTCAGGACTCTTCCCAAGTTTCTATATAGCCAAACAAATCCTTTTGGAACACTAGACAGTGCTGTGAAGCAAGATGGTAGTGGGTTAGCAATGGAGCCAGGCAACAGTTACTCCACATCTAAACTTGCTCTTCGTCCCGAGGACTCTGTAAGTATCGATAGTTCCATCTAATTATTAATATATATTTCCATCAATGTTATTATTTGCCCATATGAATTTCATCATATGTCATTCTATCATTCCTTTCCCCATATCTCTAGTTTTACTGGAGCAATCAACAAGTTATATTACAACTTTAGTCTTTTAAGTTGATTGTAATGAACATGTATAAAGACATCCTGATTAGGGTGATGTTATTTTGCTGGTCACTAGAGCTGTTTAAAGTCGAAACTATTCTGAGATTACAAGTTTGGTAGTCCGAAGAGTCTTGTATAACACCTGTGCTTTAGTAATTCCTTCCCTCTCCAGCTCTCCCTTTCCGTAGATGAAGGAAGGGTATAGGCAAGGCTGCATTTTGAAGATTTTGTCGCACCTCAGTTGATGAAGTGTTTTCTGAGGCCTTAGTTCTTGAGACATTCAACTAAGAGAGGAGTAGTACCAACTAGTAGGATTTTTCAACAAAAAAAAAGAACAGAAAGAAAGAAAAAGAAAAAACCTTTACCCAAGGGAATCTGGTCTCCTAACTGTGTCCCGTCTTCACCACAGATGCTTTAGTTTTTAGCTGAATTGCAGTTTAGCTTTCATGGTTCCTGTGCAATAATGTTGGGACTATTATCATTTATTAGAATGAAAAAGAAAAAAATGTTGGGAGTATTTTTGGTTACCTCATACCAGTAAACAAAGTTAGTTACTACCAAGTATAAGATTATATTTTTCATTTTCTTATTTTTTTTTTGTTGCGAAGAAGTCTATGATACGACTTATTTTTTCTTTTCACTATGAATCTTTTAAATCTAACCAATGTCTTTATTCTTTTTTACTATCCTGAATTTTTTGTTATTTTTTTCTTCCTATGGCCTCTTGTAAGAAATTCCGCGTGTTGGTTTATTAGTCAACATCCTCCCAGTTGGAGATGTCACGTGTTAGTGTGTCATTAGGCTTTGATATTAATTTTTCCTCTTGGTATGAGAACAAGCTTACGAAGAATTAAGAATAATTCAATGCTGACTTTTATTTTTGATTTATTTTGAAAGACATTATGAACTTGGGTTTTATATTGTTGTAACAGCAAATCATTGTTATAATTTGTAGGAGTGCTGCATATGCCTTCATCAGTATGTAGAGGGTGTGGAGCTGTGTGTCCTTCCCTGCAACCATCATTTCCACCATGAATGCATCAGCAAATGGCTGCGGATCAATGCAACCTGCCCTCTCTGCAAACACAGTATATTCAGAGGTGAAATGTTGGTTTGACTGACAAATACCATGTTGGGATTTCAAAAGATTTTTGGGCTAACTATTTCTAGTTAGGCAAATAGTGAGAGAAGATTATTCTGGCTCAATTCTTCCTGATCTGCTGCTTGCAAATATGTACAGGAAAAGAATTCTTAAATGATTCCAATCTTGGAAGTAGTGTTGTTGTTCAGTGTCTTTTTGGTGTATTTTTGATTTCACATTCTCTAGCCTTATTATATTTTGGTGTTGATATAGGTGTCAAGTTGTTGAATTTGTTGTTTTGTTTTTTTATCTTTTGTTTTCTAGAAAAAGAACAAAAAAATAACACCTTACTCTATCAAACTGTATTTCAGACATGTTGGTGCGCAGCCATCCTTTTGCTTTGAATAAAATACAATCACCACTTGTGTTATGAATATGTTTGAGAAGATAACAAGGTATATATAAGTTGCAACAAGATTAGAGATCATCTGAATCTGTTATTTTTTAAATTTTATTTTCAGATTTTTCACTTTACCTTTATGTAATGCTTGATTTTCGACGAAAACTTCTTAGGTAGCCAACTTTGAGGATGAATTTGGGGTTCAAAATCCCCTCCTACCTCCTAAAACTTTCAAAATATGCCCTTGCTGCTTTTGAATTTTTTTGGTCAGTGTGAGGAGTACTTTTAAATCCTCCATCAATGAAAAATCCCCTCTAAATTTTAGCTATCCAAGCACACTAGTTATACTTGAAAAAGAGCAGCATTTGGTTAATCTACTTTCCGAAACCTGTTTCAGCTATTTGTAAACCCTTAAAAAGCATTTGCTCTAGTTTAATTTGTTACAGCCATTGCTTGTGAGCTTACGGTTTCATGTTCGATGGGGGTTCTTTTCACCCTTCCCTCACGGTACTACTTCGCTATCGGTCATTCCTATTAGTAAGCTATGCAGCGTGAACTGTAGCCTCACCCGCAGGAATCAATGAGGTTCACCTTCCTTATAGGTTCTTTGGATTCTGTTATCAAAGTTCGATTTGGATTCCCTCCGTTCAATTTTTTATTTTAGCCCAAGAAAAAGATGGAAGGCAAATAAACAGAGTAGTCAAATAGGTAACCCCAATTGTTTATGAACTTCCATTGGTACCCATGGAGTCATGGACCTATAAACAGATGTAAACCAAATTGATTTTTAGCTTTGGAAGTTAAAACTAATCCCTTAAATATCATGGGATAATTTCCAAATTGCATAGAAAATCACTGCATAGGCAAATGGGGCTCAGCAGTAAAAGAGGGGAGAAGGAATGAGACCGAGAAGAAGAGGATGAAAGGGTGAATGCGGGGTAAGTATGAAAGGGTGATATCTCAGCGTTGATCTATGCATTTCCTTGAAAATTGGAAGGGAAAAGACAACACAAATATTGTAACATAGAGATCAACCTGGGATAACAGGCCTGTTCTGACATAGAACAGGAGTACAGATACCACAAATTTGACAATAGTGATCGTGTGAATAAAGACCAACATTAACAAGGAAGAGCAACACGCTTCAAGTTGAATTCCTCTGAAGGACTAGCAAAATGCACGAGTGTCAAGACTTGCAAGGACAGACAATTCCAAGCCTAGTGATTAGTGCCCTTTGATATAAAGGGAGGGAGAGAACAATAAGGAGAGAGAGCACAATTTGATGTCATTTATCAGTTTCAACTAGAAGATATTCCTTCTAAGCTTTTAGAAGTTGTGAAAACAATCAAAAGACGGACCAAGAAGCACAGGTACAGAATTAAAAAACACGTGAGCCCGGCTCTTCGCTGTGAATTGTGAATAACCAGAGGATAACCTTTAACCTTCACTGATAAGAGAAAAACTGTAAAATTTCGAAGCAAAATATTCAAACACGCTGACCCCAGAAAAGATCACCACAACAAAGTAGTCATATTTCCCCGTAAGGTAAGCCTTCAATGAGCACGCGTAAAAGGTCTCCCTCAGAGAACCCTGAACCATTGACATAAAGTAATACAAATGAAACTGCATATTGGTACACAAGTTTTATAATATGGTATGCTTTCGGGCCAAAACACTTTGAATTAGTGACTTAAAACCTTTAATTTGTATTATTCAGCCTTTCTTTGTACAACAATATATAAAAACTGATGAAACGAAGACCTAGTATGATAAAAGCTTCACCACTATAAACCAAAGAAATGTCCACAGAGCACAAAGTATTAAGCCATTAGCTAAACATAGGATGAACTTCTACATTTTCATATTAAAGATTTCTACTAAATCTACTTCTAAAAGTAAATCTGAATTTATGTACCTTAATTATGAAAGTCAGTTAGAAACAAAAATATCACTGGATGTAGAAACACCTTAACATGTTTTAACTACGTGATCTTTTTAAGCCAACAACCAACATATTGCATTATATAATGGATGGTGTGTCATCCTGTTTCTGTATCATGTGATGAATGATTGGCATTTCGCACAAGATCCCATATGCCAAAAGCAACATACTATGTGATCTTTATAAACCTAAATCCAACATACTGCATTTTATAATGGATGGTGTGCCATCCTGTTTCTATATCATGTGACGAATGATCAGCATTTCACACAAGATCCCATATGCCAAAAGAAAAAGGGAAACAGGGCTTGTGAGACTCATACTCATCTATTTGGTAAGGTTTTTACATTCATAAATTGAGATATCAAACAAGCAAGCTTAAGTAGAACTGTTAATCAAGTGATTACACCATCATGGTGGCGAGTAAATCCTGTAACACTCAACCACTTGGAAACTGTATTTGAACAGTCACTTCTTCAATATGTGCTTAATTTGGTGAAAAAAGATAGACAGCCCATGCTGGTACGGCGATTAGTTTTTAATTCTGGACAAATTCAAGAATCTTGATCATCATTTGCATAACTCCCATAGGGGTAAAACTCTTGATCTACTAATCTATTAACACATGAGCCTGTATTCTACAATTCGATTTCAAACATGTGAAGGAAATTGATATATGGCCATTCAATTGTATTAAACTTTCAATTACATTTTCAGGACAAGTTGAATACAAAATAGCAAAATTGAACTTGCAATTGATAAAACAAAGCAAAAGGGTGCCAGTAATAAACCTGCAACACAACTTGAGGTAGAAGATTACACATTCTTGTTCTTCTTCATCTTTGAAGGCGGCCACCTGCCCTTCTTCCTCAATTGACGTTTCCTGACGAGTCTCTTTCTACGCAGCCTGATCTTCTTTGCCAACTTCATCCTAATCTTTTGCTCAAGCTTCAACTGAAGCTTTGATTCCAAAGGGAGGTCCTCAACTTTATTATTTTCTGCCTCAGGAGCATCTGAACCCGTACCATCAACTTCGGCAGATGCCTTGACAATCACAGAACCCCTTCCTCTAACCCTAAAGGGTGTATGAGTCTGAAGTCCATTCAAAAGTTTCGAGTTCAAACTAATAAATTTATAGTCCAATCTGGAGGCTGAAAGAGCAAATAGAATTCAGATTTGTTATGAGTTGCTACAAATAGAAAGACAACTCATAAATTACAGCAAAATACACCCATAAACTGAATCAAGGTTTAGTCCAGATAAAATACAAAAAACAAAGGTGAAGAAAGAGATTGAATGTCCACTACCTGTTTGAAATAATGACAAAACCAAAAGGATTGACAACCATATCCCATGAAAACAAACAAGAAGATAGAATGGGTAACAACAAAAGATAGTCCTTATCAAAATAAGGGAAAGAACATTGAGGGGATTACAGAAAAGACCCAGAAACTGAAAGAACAAGTAAAAAAATTACTTTGATATGCGCAAACGTATACAAGAAATAAGGAACAAGAATAAATGTTGCAATAAAAAAGTATAATTGAACTCAATGGAAAAGTATAATATATACATATATAAACACATTGGTCTTACATGGGTTTGCAGGAACGGCCAAAGTTGAGAAAGATGATGAAAGAGAAACAGGCGAAGTCGGAGCAATACCACTGAACAGTAAAAGAAGAGTCATCTCTCTCGCACTATTTGATTTTGGGTGTTGTGGATAAGCTTTTTTTTCTTGTTGTAGCCACTAGCCCTTGTTCCAGTCTTTTTGTTTTTACTTTTGCTTTTGTTTATTTTATCCATTTATTAATTGGAGTAATTATTAATGATTATTATTTATCTCCATTAAAAATATTCGGTTTCACCACATAATCAGTGAGATAGGAAATTATTTCTTTCTTTTGATTTCATTTCCATTTTCTGATTGAGGTGAATCCTAGTACAATCTTCTTTATCACGACTCCAATTATTTATTTATTTTTATTAAATTTTATTTTATTTGTTTCAAGGTAAAATCAATGAAAGTAAACTTATTGCTGCTAGACCCAAAATTTGCTGGCAAATGAAGGCTTTCATAAAAATTCTCGTAAAGTAACCAATCATGAGAGGGGAGGGAAAACATCCCTACCTAATGGTAATGGTCTACACATTTTCAAACTCAAGGTACAAACTTTCATTGGGCCGATGTGGAGTTGCAATCTAGGTCAAACCACATAAAACACAAGACGAACACAAACAACTTGCCATTGATAGCAATTTCTTACAGCCATGTTTTCGTATTAACAAGCGACGCATCCCAAATCTGGAAATGAAATTTTGACGTCGGCAATTAAGCCTAAAAGCAGAAAAGTAGTCTTCAACAGACTTGTACAAGGGATGTAGAAGTATAAGAAAACAATTTCTCATGGCGTTAAAGACGGGCGAATCAGACATATCTTCTACAGAAACTCGCAACATCCTATGCAACTTCCCCTATGACTGAAATCTTCGACCAGTGAAGCATAAATACAAGAGCAGAAACTTCTTTTTGTATCCCTGTTTCCACGGCAATTCAAGGAACATCTATTATAAGTTGACCTGGCAAATGATCAATTTCAAACAATATGAATATCCAATAAAAAAGTAAACACGGTTCTAAATAAGATTATTATCCCTTAGTACTGAAATTTAAGCGCGAGATTTTTTTTTTAAACTTCAATCCTCAATAGCCTTAATATGCTATTTCGGCCACACACTAGTTAACAGTCCCTTTGGATTTGAAAATTAATTGAGTGCATAAACTTCATCAGCTGGAGATAAGAGCATCTATTGGAGAGAGTAACTGCATGCCAGAATACCTGAATGGAGGAATAATCTGCTAGTGAAATATAAGGGGATAGGTACAGCAAAATCCACTGCTCCAACACTGCATAAAAAGGTAATTTTAACAAAAAATCAACGAGGGTTTTGCAGAATGAGCCAATAATCATCATACTGCAGAGTATGCATTTGAATACAAAACACGTCAACTAATACAATTCTGTTCTATCATGTCCAATCATACTTGTGTTATGACCTTGTATTTTCCTTTCTATGCAAGTGTTCTTCTACTCGTTAATGGGATAATTAACTTTTTGGTCACTCTACTAGGGCCCGATTTTAATTGTGGTTACCGAAACTTTTTTTGTTACAAACGCATTACTATACTCAAAAAAATATTACAAAATGGTCATTTTATAACTTTCCGTCTAAAAAAATTAACGGTTGCTTAGGTGGCTAACGTCTATGATCACGTGAGGGTCTACTTTTTTTATAATAAAAATAATTAAAATTATATGCTTGCTTAACAAAAAAAAATTAAAATTTTAAAACATTCTTAAACACAAATTAAAGCCCAAGTATCATTATTTAAATAAAAAACAAAAAGAAAAGAAACAGACCCAAAACACATCTTCATCTTCAACTCAGCCACCACCTCCCCTGTTTTCTCTCTCTTCCCTTTTAACAGCTCCGTCCCTCACTCTCTCCTTTCTTCACCCCCTTCCTCACCATACCCATTTCAAACTCTCCAGAGACAGAGTTGAAGGGCGTCCCTCACTCTCTCCTTTCTTCACCCCCTTCCTCACCATACCCCTTTCAAACTCTCCAGAGACAGAGTTGAAGGGCACTCCAATTCTTCAAGGTTATCCATTCTTCTTCTCTTTCCCACTTCGATTCTTTAACCATAAGCCAACCAATATGTCAATGACTTCTTCCACCGCGCTGGTCTCTATCAATTTCGGTGTTTGCCCTCCAAAATCAACCTGTTAAGAGCTCCCATTCCATTGTGAATTTCTTACCCTATACAAAGAAAATCTCACTGAAACTCACTCCTTCACGTAGCATATCCGGATCCGGCCCACTTCTCCGCCACAGAGTCTTCATTGCCTCCTCTCCTAGTCAAAATCCCCAATCGCTCACTATTGTCTCTGTAAAAGGCTACAAAAGGAAAACCCACAAGGCACTCCAAAGGCAGTGATGGAATCTAGATTTATTGTGACGGTGAAGAGGTTGAAGGATTCACGGTGGTGGAGGAGTTCCGGCGGCATATGGAGGCGGTAAAGTTTGATAAGTTAGGGTTTTGAGATGTTTATTGTGATTGAGATGGTTGAGATGAATGACCAGATTAAAGATGTTTATTGTGTTTTTGATCTTTAAATTTTAAAATGTAATGTTTTATTATATTTAAGCCCTCTTAACTTAATAAAATAATTTAAATAATAAGAAAATGATTTTTTTAACACATAAGTATTATTATGCCACCTGTCAAAGCCACGTCAATAATTTCTGATGTTGCATGTTTAACACCTGATACACGTCATTAACCGTTAGTCTACTCAGCATTTTCGTTCATTTTGTTGAACGAAATTATAAGTAATGATCATTTTGTAAGATTTTTCGAGTATAGTAATGTCTTTGTAACAAAAAAAGTTTCGGTAACCATAATGAAAATCGGGCCCTAGTACAATGACCAAAAAGTCAATTATCCCACTCGTTAACAATTGAAGCTCAATTGTAATCAAGTGTACAAGTGGCTTACCACAGAAAGCAAAGGTCCCTGTTTGAATTTGTCATGAAAAGAGAATGTCATAGGCTTCACAATTTCTCCAGGCCCTCTAATGAACCCACTGGCATATGGCAGCAAAAGCAGATAAGATATCAGCTAAAGGTGCGATGAAATATTAAAAACTGTAAATGAACATTTTAAATAGGATCTCAATAATGAAAAATTAGCAATCAGAACTCAGAAGAAACAAAGGAATAAAAACCGGTTGTTATTAAACATTTAAGCCTGATGATAATAGAACTACAAAATAATAACTCACACTAATGAGGCCGAAATTAGGGGAGTCCTTCTGACATCATATATGGCAATAAGGCCCTTGTACAGCTCCTCCCCATCTTTATATGATAGAGCCAAACGCTCTCCTGAAGCATCCCATGCAATCTTCTCAATGCCTTTACTGCATATGTAGCAAGAAAACATCATGACATAACTTATGTTGGATAAATGTCTTCGCGCATGACAAAAACAAAAAATTTTTAACAAATTCAGAAGATATTATGCAAGAAGCAGCTCCCTGCCGATGGATGCAATAAAGCATCTATGACCCACACACAATTAAAGTACCTTCACATTAGTTTAAAAGACTTATAATGTCAAATCTTAGCACAGGCACTGGAAACAAACAACACACTACTGTCATGGCAAGTAGTGGTATATTCCTCTCTGAACCCAAATCTTAAACAACACATCTTTGGGAGAGAATCTAGGGAGGGGGAAAGTGCCATAAGGATCCTAGAAAGCAAACAAGGGGCACCAAACAGAAAACACATTTTAGAAAAAGAAATACAAAGAAAGAAGATGCCCACCTATTCCATAACCATTTGTATGTAGTTAAAGCACCATGGAGTTCCTTATTCACAGCATATTGTTATTTGTATGGTTAATACTATATTGCGAAAGAAATTCTATTGCAGAATTAGAAGAATGTTGTGAAATTTTAGTCGGAGGATTCGATTTAATATCATTTGAAATATATGTGCCAGAAGTCATCTCATAGGCTGATCTTCTGCACTCCACCCCAACAGAAGAATGCCCTCTAATGTCTCGAACCCTGTCAGAGCACATGAAGATAGGCAGGTGATAAAACTACTAACTCTCCCATGGTAAAATTGATGACAAAGAAAAACTCTAAGAAGTCAAGTGGGAAGAATGACTGCCTACTTAACCAACACATCATGAAGGTTGTGGTAAGGAGGTCAATGGAAAAACAACAGGGCAAAGAAAATACGTACTTGCACGATGAACAAGGTTAGATTTAGGCTAAAGGCAACTATAATTGCCGTGATGGTCTACATCCTAAACGAGATAAGAATAAGCCTTAGGGTTACTTTATCAGCATGACAAAAGACATTCACATGAACATAGCAAGGAAAACTGCCAGTATTTGTGAATCACCAGAGAATATAAGGATGAAAGCAAATTAATGACATTAAGTAGGACTAATAAAGTATTAAAGCAAAAAACTTGTCATAATAACAAGATAAAGGAACACATAACTTTAAAAATAAGGTTCTAACCAATATATGAGTGATCCCACATAAGGTAGTTATAGCATCTAGCCTAAGACTAATTGGTTCTATAATTGGAAAGGACTATATTACAATAGAAGTTTGAGAGCATACATAACCAACTACTAGTATGTACACCACATGTGATGATATGATCTATGAAGCACGGACTCTGACACGGGACACGGACACAACATGTGAAATGGGATACGACATTTTTCAAAAAACAAAATACTAAGTCAGTGACATGTTCAATTATATATATATATATATATATATATATATATATATATATATATATATATATTGTAACAACTCGGATCAAATTCCGAGTTTGGAACAAATCGTGAATCAAATCTAAGTCTGAATCAAATCAAATCCCGAGTTCGGAACAAATCTTGGATCAAATCTAAGTCTGAATCAAATCCATCCTAACAAGACATTAAACAACAAGTCAAATAATAACTTATCTTAGCCCACCACAGACTCACCCAAAAACTCATGATTGAAGGTATTAATGATAGCAGCTTGAATCTTTATATACACATCCAAATATCCCACATGCTACAATGTGGGAATGGAGTTAGGGCTGCTTATCGGTAAAAAATTGAATCGGTACCAAAAATACCGAACCGGTACCGATCCGAAATTACCGGAAAAACAAGAACCGGATCGATACCAGTTTTTTCGGTTCGATTTTCGGTTATACCGCATGGTAATATATATAATTATTAATAATAATTAAATAATTTTTTTTTATATTAACAATTTTTTTTAAATTAAGAAATCATTAACTATTAATAATAATTAATATATAAAATAAAACTACAAAAAATTATTAATATCTATAATTTTAATTTAATAAAACTACTATTATATAGAAATTATTAATATAAAAAAATTATTTAATATATAAAACTACAAAATATTAACTATTAATTTTGGTTTTTTTAAAATTAAGAAATATTAACTATTAATTATTATATTATTAAATTATTTATTATGTTCGTACCTTCGGTAATCCAATCAGATGACCTGACCCGAGTTTTCGAGAGTCGACTTAGACACCATATGTAATAACACAGGTTAAATCCCAAGTCCGAATCAAATCATAATAGAATAAGACCCAATAAGTTTTATCTTAATAGTATCTTTTGGGTCATCATAGTCCACCACAGACTCGCATAAAAGACCATGACTGAATATATTATTGTTAGTAACTTAATTTCTTATCAGACAAATTTTTCCTACATGTTTCGATGTGAGATTGGGATGGTACAAACTCTCCCACTTAAATTTCTGATGTCTTCGTCAAAATCAATCACAAACACGGCACGCAGATCTTTACATCTTTAACCATTGTGGGATAATACCAGTTGGTAGTGATGCACAACAGGCCGGCCTGGCCTGGTCCGGCCTAAGCCTGCAAGGCCTTAGTCATTGACCAGGCTAGGTCAGGCCTTGACTTTTTCACTGCAGGCCGGGCCAAGCCAGATTTGAAACAAAAAAATGTGACATGTTAAGGCCTACAGGCCAGGCCGAGCCAGGCCTCATTAGGCCCAAATGAGTCCAAGTTCTCTTTACTTAAAAAATTTAAACTCAGCTTCTCCTCCATTCTCCTCCATTTATTATAGAAAGGCGGGACAAAAAACTTTTTACTAGACTATGTGAGACTATGCGAGGCTTAGCCAAACCTCCATTTATTAAAGAAAGGCAAGGACAAAAAACTTTTTATTAGACTATGTGGGACTATGCCATGCTTAGCCAAAGCCAACACAAGCTCAAGTGCATTGTACTTGAAAATTTTGGACTTGACCTCTCCTCTATTTATAGAAGAAAAGTAGGGACAAGAGATGTTAACTAGACTATGTGGGACTTTGAAACAAAAATGCAATTGCTATATATGTGAGGGTGAAGTGGAGCCGGAGGAATGAAAACAACCTGTCCAACCAAAGCACCAAACATACTATAAAAAAGTTAACAGGTATTGATTATGATGTAAAATTTGGATTGGAAATTGGAATGATAATAAAATTTTAGTTCTGTCATATTCAGACTGAGTTAGAAATTAAATTTTTATTATTTTAATTCATCGGTCCCAAATGATTTGTCCTTCTTTGGTTTTCTGTTGTTCCAAAATTATGTCACTTGTGTGGACATAATGAATTAGACCTTTAATTTCAACACTATCAATTAGGGTGTACCCAATAGAAAAAGGCTAATATGGGAATTGCAGTTCAGTACCTAGAAACTAACAACTAATTTTCGAATCATTACAACTTTAATGAGACCCACAGAATCAGTTGTAAAATTATACTATTAAAAAAGAATAAAAAGAGAGAAACATTAAAGGCGAATAAGAAATTCACATGAAGTAAAAATATGAAAATGCAAGTTCATAATGAAGGACAATTCCCCAACCTGATGAATACCTGAAATATTAGTTCACATTCAATTTTAATTCTCATAGTCCAAATAACAGGATTGAAAACATGAGGTGAATTCAAGTGCTAAATTCTAATTATGAGCAGAACCTTTGAGTCCAATTACACTTGGCAATCAGTTCCTAAAAGAACTAATTTGTGGTGGTCTATTGACTGAACCAAAAACTAAATTCATTGATTCTGCATTGACAATAGTGGCCCATAGTCTATAATCTCAAAGTCCCACATCGAATTAAACTTGAATTGAACATAAGACTTTCACTCTATAATAGCAATCCTAAAGTCCAATGTTTATCTTGTAAATGTTAAATCCCACATTGAAAGGGGGATGCAAGTATAAGGAGGATTTCCTTATAAAAAGACTTGTTAATATGACCCAACTAAAGATTTCAGGCCGGATTAGGTCGCAGGCCGGTCCAAGCTACAAACCAGGCCGTAGGCCAGACCAGGCTTTTTGGAAGGCTAGGCCAGGCCGGATACAAGTCATTAATTTATGGTCTGTTCTTGGTCTAACAGGCTGGGCCTGACCGGTCCAGGCTTTGACCAGGCCGAGCTTTGACCAGGTCGGGCTCAGGCCGAATCAAGGCCAGGCTCCAGGTCGCAGGCCATTTGTGCACCACTACCAGTTGGCTTCGTGTCTCTACCTTCAAACCTTTATCCATTACGAGATAATACCACCAGCCTTTGTGACCTACGGCAACCCAATTAGATAACCTGGCCCAAGCTTTCGAGTGTCAGCTCTAATACCATATATAATGTGGGTCAAATCCCGAGTCTGAAACAATTTTTTGGTTTAAATCTAAATCTGAATCCAATCATGGTATAATAAGACCCAATACGCTTGTCTCGTATCTTCTTGGGTCATTGCAACTCACCATAGGCTTGCCCAAAAGGTTATGACTAAAAATATTTTTGTTAGTAACTTAATTCCTTATATACAGACAAATTTTTTTCACATGTTTCGATGTGGGACTGGGGTGTTACATATATTTTTAATAATATAAATGTATTTTTTACAATAAAAAAATTTAATGTTAATACAACATGATAAAAACTTGAACAAAATAATAAGAAACACATACACACTACATAATAAATATCTTAAAGTTACATAATAATGTCCAAACTTAAAAAACCACAATAGCCCATAATTTTTATATTGCAATTTAAGTACCACAAATTTATTTATTTTTAAATTTTGACCATTGTGGCGAGTTATGACAGTACAAGCACTAAAAAAATGAAGAGCTTGCGAACACGTCAGGTGCGTGTCTAAGGTGTGTCAAAGCAAATTCGTGACCTACACGAATTTGTGGCCCTTCAGGAAGTGTCATACCTAAGATATGAGCAGTGTTCTAAAAACCCCCGCCTAGATCCGTCTAGGCCCCCCTTGGCGCCCCGCCTAGGCTCTAGACGCCCCTTGGCGTCTCACCTAGGCGTTAGGCCCCCTGACACCACACCTAGGCCCAAGGCGGCAAAAAAATCCCTCCAAGAAATTAGGCGGGGCCTAGGCGGGCTAGGCGGGGGTCTAAGCGGAGAATTTTTATTTATTTTAATAACTACCCAAACCAGATCTTGATATAATTTACGATATTCATAATGCAAGTTGTAGTATATCAAATTACAATAAGAAGTGAACAATATCAAATCAAAATATATAATTTTATTATAGTTGTAATTTTTTGAACTTGTATCAACTTCAAATTATATAAATGATGATACATTTGTAATATTTAGTTTAATTCAATATAATTCTTAAATTTATGTTTAGTTTCTCAAGTTTTAATATTGAATTGAATTCATGATATTTTAAATTTTATTATTTAATAACAATTTTGTTTATGAATAAAATTAATACGTTAAAGATATGTTTGAATTTTGACATTGTCAATATGGATGTGTTACATTATTGTTTTGTTCGAATAAATGTAAGATAAAATATTAAAATTGACTTAAAATAAAAAATCCCGCCTAAACCCCCTAGGCGCTAAGGCCCCCACCGGCCGGCCGCCTCCCGCCTAGCGCCTTTTAGAACATTGGATATAAGTAAGCACCTGAAGATGCCTCTTCCATATGAGTAAAACCTAACTACTATTCAGATGCCACTTCCATGCGAGTAAAACCTAACTACTAGTATGAAAAGTTAAAATCCCAAAAGAATGGATAGCTTGACATTTTACTAATATTCTCGTACATATTTGATAATACTGAAGATAAAGATGAAATACATCACAAAATTTTCTCAATCAAAAGCACTTTTATCTCTTTACCTGCCAGTTAAGGACTGAATCTCTGGCAACTCAACAGGTAAAAGGTGTGCATCTGAAGAAATTTAAAAAAAAAAATTAACAGTCAAATCAATGAACTATTTAAGTAAACCAAGACTTGAGGGGGGGAAATTCACGTGAATCGATTTTAAATGAAGTAAATAAATGTCCATGAACACAACAAGAATTTAATTCAACTAAAAATCTATTTTTCAAACTTAGTTTTATTGAAATTAAATCTAAAGAATTTAATTCAACTAAAAATCTACTATCAAACTTAGTTTTATTAAAATTAGATTTAAGAATTTAATTCAACTAAAAATCTACTATCAAACTTGGTTTTATTGCAATTAGATCCAAAAGAATTCCCAACTGCAAGCACTCATGTAAAGCTAGCTTACTACATTTTAGCATATGCAGCGTACCATGTATTCGTTTTGGTTCCCACGAACCTAAACAAATTGCATCTCTGGTAAAACTAGGTACAACCAAGGAAATTGCTATGTTGCAAATGGATTTAACTGACCTTCTCTATTGATATCCTAATCATGGCCCGAGAGACATAGGCTTTATAATATCAATTACAAAATAAAAATGGAGAAAAACAACAGGTCTAGTAAAAACTATTTTACCTTTTTTTGTTTTTGTTTTTTTTTTTTTTGGGGGGGGGGGGGAAGGGGGGCGCAGTATGTTTCAAGATATTGGAATTCAAATTTTCATTATAAAGTAGAACATTGGTTATTACTGTCATCTACCCATTGGCACATCCATTTTCTAAGTTTTATTCTGTGTGAAAGGACGATCACAAAAAAGGGCATACTATATCTTCTCTTTATGAGCATACATAGGCTAGATCCTTAACACCCTCCCCATACCAAAAGAGCAAATATTTTAATTCTCTTATTCAAAAGAATCCATCCTTTACACGTGAATACTAATAATTTGAGCCTCAACGTCAAGCATTACCACCTTAATTTAGTAATGTAAGGACGAGGAAATGATGGAAGACCTTGCATACCTAGTGATGGTGGCTTAGATGCAAAGTGAATAGAACCCAATGTTGAAGATTCCGAGAAAGCAATAAGTATCATACGTCCATCAGGATCCCATGATGCACCCTGGTAATGAATAATATAATCAATACACAGTTTGTAATAGCAAGAAAACTGAGATCAGAACCTAAAAGAGTCTTCATAAGTCTATGGTATAACATAGATCAGAAATACAACTGAGATCTGAAAAACAGAACTACAAAAGTAGCAATAAACTATGAAACCTGTAGCATGCCCTCACACATGAGTAGTCAAGCAAATTCTTTGATAGTAACAAGCATAAAGTACGGTAATGCTTACAAATTATGCACCAAAGATCAAGAATAATATGACAGACAATTAGTGAACAGAAAGTAACATAAATAGAAGCCTTCAAGCTACAATTAAAACATCTTAATGGTTTTGAATCTTAAGCATAGCTATTGCTACATATTGCGTGATTTCATCAGTATGCTGAGCCCTATGGTGGCACGTTGAGTTATAAAGGTTGAATGATAGCTTAGCAAGTAAACTGAAAACATTACTTTGTTTTTGTGTGTTTCTTTTCCTCCCCCCGATAAGTGAAAACATTACTTAGTTAAGTAAGCAGAAGTTTTTTGTGTATAATGTGGCTTTTGAGTGATATACGATATTCAGCAATGAAACTTATTTGAGAAGTTATATAGAACTACCCAAAATAAGAAGAAAAAAAAATATTGTCAAAACATAGCTAAAGAAGAGGAGCCCATGACACGTAGTTACTGTAGTGGTGCCAAAGCCACAGTGCCAATTACCCTCAAAGCAGTATAACTAGAATCCCTCAAGCTACATATAAAAGGTGTAGGCACCAAGTTATACATATGTATGTGATAATTATTGACTAGTGTGATTTATACGAGATGTCCTAATCATTCGATTATAATCGAACCGAATAGCTTATTCGGTTATAACCGAATACCGAAATCTGCTCACTTTTACTATTCGAAAAATTAACCGAATTACCAAAAACCGAATAATCGATTTTGTTATTCGGTTATTTCGGTAAATAACCGAAATTAAGTTCCATATGTAGAGTTTCACCAAAATGTTATGAGTAGCTAAATATCACATTCGGTGTTATCTATATATATATATATAACAGAAAATTGAAATCTTCTGGAAAATAAAGTGGTCAAATTCAATTTGTTCTCAGACAAGTGTTTGGCTAGCAATTTCAAATCCAGAAGGTCCAACATATCCCAACTTCTCCAAATTCCAAGAACTCCCATCTCACAAAAAAATCAACCCTAATTTTTTCAACAAAAACAGCATACACACTGCACATCATATACCCATTATTGAAAAAGATGGTTAAAGAACTAACCTTTAGAACTGAAAGTAAAGAAAGATCTGAAAGTAAAAGAGTTAGATCTGCAAACAAAACTTATTAAAAACCAATACAAGAGCGCGTGAGACGGGGAGACCATGAGAGGCTGAGGTCGAAGAGTCAAAGACCGAGACAGAGAGAGGCTGTGCGATCTGAGATGAGAGGAAGACGGAGATGAGAGGCTGTGACTTATGAGATCTGAGATGAAATGAGAGCCAAAAGGCGAGAGGAATTGAGAATTGAAAGTGGGGATTAAGGGTAGTGACATACACTGCTCATACAGACTTAGATGTGGTTGAAAATTAATTACTTTTTTATAATGAATAGGTTCGGTTATTCGGGTAACCGAATAGACTGATTTTAACAATCGGACCCGAAACCGGATACTGAATAAGAAATCGGATATAACCGAATTTAGAAAAAAAACCAAATAACCGAAATAATTCGATTATTCAGTTTTACCCGTTTTTTGCTCACCCCTACTCCAGATACTAGCATCTAACTTTAATAAAGTTTATAGTGGTGAAAATGCGTAACTTTGTATCAACTCCAGCAGTTTACTAATCCGCTTGTAATTAACTCATGAATTTTTTTAATTTTTTTTATTAAATGACAAAGTAGCTAATGTCATCCTACTTAAACACAGATCGAGTATACATAATAAGGTGTAAATAATTCTTAAAATAGACTGCCTCGAAACAGCTCATAGAAACTTCTTTTTGTCTACTTTCTAGACATTGAGCATTTCCTTACTAGATCTACACAAAAGTCCAAAAATATTCCATGAGCAAATTTTCATCACATGTTATAGACCCCTCATTTGTCCAATAAATAAATTGTACATCCCTCACTTTGGAACCCCTAAAATGTTTAGGGTGCTTATAGAAGAAACTTTTGGCGCTATGGAAGTCATTGCATCAGGGTATTTATTGGCAGCAAGAAAAGCATTATTATTCTGTCATCTTTACACACGATTCTCAGATTTAATTAAGTGAAAGAAATTGTTCAAGTTATCACAAAACTAAATATTAATGTTTCTTCAGCAAATTATTGAACTTTATATTTACCACCAACCATAAAGACAAGTTTAGAGTCCCAACGTGAAACATGATTTTCAAATTTTTACTAACCGTAACAAAGCCACTTGTTGAGGACCAAGGTTCTGATGTCCACGTGCTTGTCTCCCAAAGATAAAATGTTCCATCACTGTAAAAGAACGTGATTAACAGTAAAAAATCCATATTCGAGATATGTTACATTTAGATTAACATAATGCATAGAAAATTGGGATAGAGATATAGTCAATGACATTACAACTTTGCAGCAAAGAAATAATCTCCAGTAGGAGACCACTTAAGCATTGATATGCCCCCTAAACCCCGTCGAATTGGAGTACCCAGCCCTGTTGTGAATCGTAAATCAATGATAAGCTGGAAAAAATATTTGCAGATACCATATAGAGATAGGCTTTAAATAGCTGGAAAGGAAATTAAATAAAACTAAAATGAAGAGAGGACAAAATTTTATATCACCGAAGAGAGCACAGCTAAATAACATTTTTAAGCTTTATTAATGAAAAATGATATACCTTGAGAAACATCCCAAATGGTGAATGACGAACTCTCACATGAAGCAGATGCAAAATATGTTAGAATTAGTTAAGGAAATCTCAGGTTCAGCAATAAAAAAATAAGACATATAAACTCAAACAAGCTTATTCTTCTTACTGAGAAACTCAACTAGTCAAGTTCATAAGCAAAAGAAAGTTAGTTGTGTTATCACCCAGCAGAAAATGGAAGATTATCAACTATTTCCAACACTATTTTTATGCAAATAAAGAATTGTATATCCTCAAAAAAATACAGAAAGATAAATGATAACCAAAGAGTCAGAAAAATTATATGATGTTGAAAACACAGAGTGGGAATAAAACAGTACAATAAAGGTAGCCAAAGACTAGAGGATAAAGTGAAGTGATAGAACAGGAACAGCGACAAACAAGGCTATTATAATTTAGATAATGATCATGTTATCTTGAAATTTCAAATTGAACCCATGCTCTTAAAAGTAAATTATACATGAAAATTAATTTGGATATCTTCCATCAGGACTCCATGAGAGTGCAGTAACTTGTTCATCATCACGACTTCGGAGAAAATCCACTACTGTCCACCGAACTCCAGATCCTCCAGAGATGGTGCTCATGGTAACTCCAGATCTCACAGATGCTGCATTGCCAGGATAAGAAGCCGACCAAATGCAAATCCCACCCCTGTTTAGTCCACCCACATTAATTAATGAGAATATATAATAAAACTTCTATACGTATTACCACAAATAATTCATAGTATGTAAGAAGCAAACAATAAATTTTTGAGATTGAAAATATGCCAGTATTATGGTACTTGCTTGCATGCTACAGAAAGTGTCCTTCCACCGTTTGGCCTCCACTCCAGAAGTTTAACATCTCTTTGCGATTCATTGATCAAGACGCACGGATCCTTCCCTTCTTAAGAATATAAAATGGTTTAACTTTAGCATATAAATATTTCCTTTGACATGAATACAAAAGATAATGAATGAGGAACAGTTGAGCGAAGCAAGTGCTGATGAATCAACAATTAGCTTATTTCTCTATGGACACCGGAAAGAAGAAAACTGACCTGAATCCTCGTAATCACATATAGTCACATGATTTGGTCCAGAGATAAAAGCTATGATATTTTTATGCTGGTGCCAACTTAGGCCATGAAGATCAACTTCTGGCAACAATTTCACCTGTACAATTTGAGCCAAGAAAAATGTAAAATATCTACTCTCATCCTACGTTTTCTTACTTACAATGTTGCCATGGTGTATTTCAAATATATAATTGTTCATATTGATGCATTTAGGATAACAGTAACTTTAAGAAATAAGCAATTTGGTTATGTCCAAAGCATTAGCCAACTTGGTGTGGGCTGTGTGGCACTCTTCCTAACGTATTGGTAACTAACACCGCTAACACATCTAGCAAGGCTGTTGGTAAAGGATACGTAAGCTAAAAGATATATAGACCTGTGGTCGCAAACCACAGATCATGATAACAGAGCACCTAGGTGAATCTCATAAGTAAAATAATGGAATGATCCTCACAGTAGAAATTCAATTGAGAGCCATGTGAAAACAAGTACCCTGCCGAACAACTCAAAACCCAATCAGACAATTGACGTTT
This sequence comes from Panax notoginseng, assembly GCA_016801055.1. Taxonomy (NCBI): domain Eukaryota; kingdom Viridiplantae; phylum Streptophyta; class Magnoliopsida; order Apiales; family Araliaceae; genus Panax; species Panax notoginseng. The sequence goes on along the minus strand of CM029012.1, from coordinate 157,284,345 downwards.
ATGAGAACAAACATATATATGACAATGTAAATCATGAAAAGTAAAAAAAATGTAAAGTATGGGTAAACATGTAATATATTATGGGCTCCAAGAACCATTCGTACTGACTAATGGGGCTTAAATTTACTGCATTTCCTATTTAAAAATAATTGTTAGAAACAAAATTTATGCCTCCACAATGATTGTGACATCTATAATTCATAAACAAATAAAGAAGATGACAGCTATAAATTAGACAGCTCAAAGTCATTACTATTATTATGAATCATTGGCTAATAGCGCAAACAACATTGAACAGATATATAAGGATTAGCGAATCATGTAATTAGGAAACTAAAAACATACATCATTTGGGCGGAAAAGGCTTCCCAAGGAACTACTACGGATTGCCTGCAATACCGTTCTCTCTTGAAATCTGGTGGAATCCTCTGGGCTCGACACTAGATAGTCAGATTGAAACGGAATCGGACTAAAAACAATTCCCTTCAATTGAACAAAATATTGAATAAAGTTACCGCACGCAACTTGTAAAGAAAAACAGAATTGATTAATAGTTGGACTTACAAGAATTTTTCCATAAGTTTCCTTTGCTCGATCGTCTGACAGGTTCTTGGCGGTAACTACAAATTATATTATGTGAAAAGTAGAAATGTCAGTAGCAGTGCTAAACTGGGAATATAATTTAAAAAATCATAAAGCAATTAGGGTTAGCGAGAGGGGGGAATTCCATACTCAAGTCCCTATTGATTTCACAGATGGTGACTGAACCCGGATGAGGAAATGACGGCATTCTCCAATTGCTTGATTGAACGGGAATGAGAAAGAATAGGGTTTATGCAGTAAAACCCCTTCCCGCCAGGCAGCCTTACGTAAAATTCATATGACTACCTCTAGTATCTGACATTTCCCACATAACCACCTGTATTACGTAAATCTACATTTAAACACTCGTGGTTTTGAGTTGAAGTGAAAACAGCTTTTCGTCTAGACGTCCTTAATGGAAATAGATAATGACTTTTTTGCCCCTTGATATATATATTGAAAATGACCTAAAATATGGTCAATTGTGTAGACAGGTCTAGGGCTTGCAATTGAGGCGATTTTCTGGCGATTTCTTCACGAATGCTTCAAATCTAAGTGGAAACCAAAGCCTTTTATGGTGTTTATAGAAGAAATTGTATCTGAAAGCTAATATTTTACTGTAGATCGAGGTAAGTATTAACTATTCGATTCGATTTGATGTTTACTGCTATTTAAGTGTTATGTACTATGTTGTGTGAGTTTATCTTACTTTTGGTCTAATTTGGGATGGCTTTTCAAGAATAAATATTGTTGTGTTGGAGTCCCTCTGATTTGTGATGTTTTCTGATAGATTTATTTTGTACAATAATATGTCCCCACTTGTTTGGTCCCCTCTGTGTATATGGATTTGGTGGTGTTTGATGGAATATTTTATGCTTTAGTGGCATGCATGCTAGACTTTGATTTGTTTTTTTTAGTATTGGTGGTCCCCCTGTCTCCCAAACATGTTTTGTTTCTTATCCAAAATTTTCTCCCTCATATGTTTAATGCAGAATGTCTGTGAAAGTTGTGTTCCATTATGGTGGGACTTTTGTTAAAGAACCAATTATTGATTATGTTGGGGGTAGTGTTGAGATTATAGAGAATGTAGAGTTGGATAAGATATTTTTGATGGGGATACATGAGTTCCACTTTCAGTTAAATCCAATCTCACATATGAACATTTATTATCTTGTACCTGGTTATGAGTTATGAGAGGGTGGGACTTTAATTCTAAGTGATGACACAGATGTATGTGAGATGGTAGACGTACTAGTTAATAATGAGAGTGAAGAGGTAGTTTTATATGCAGAACAAATGGAGGGTCCAATACAAGTTGTAGGTAAAGGGAATGAATCTGAAAAGGGTAAAGGGAAAGAATCTGAAAAGGTAAATAAACATAGAGAACAACCTATGAAAAGAAATGAAAATAGGGGCGAAGAGGCAGACCATCCCTCTTGGATGGATGAAGATCTAGAGGGGCCTGGGGGATGATGACATATTTAAAGAAGGAAAAAAACAGATTTTGATAACTCCAAAGATGTCTTTGTAGAAGATTGGTGGAGTGATGATGAGGGAGAAGAGAAAAAGGCATTAAGAAAGAAGTTTATTTTATCTGACGATGAGGACAACTTAGAAGGGGATGGGTCTATGGAATTTAAGGAGGACACTGATATGGGTAACATAGAATTTGAGGTTGGAATGGAGTTTACAAATCATGAAATTTTTAGGAATGCTTTGGTTGAATTTTCTGTAAAAGGGGGGTTTGACATTAAATACATTCAAAATGATAAGAAAAGAATAACTGTCAAATGTAAATCAGAAAATTGTTCTTGGAGGATTCATGCATCAGTTAAACAAGGTGAAGTAATTTTCAAAATCAAATCAATTGGGGGGGGATCACACATGTGCTGGACAAGAGAAAAACCATCTTGTTGACAGTAGGTATTTGGCCAAAAAATACTTGGATGACTTGAGAGATAATCCTAAGTGGGATTTGAAAGCATAGCAGAAGAAGGCACAAAAGGAATGTCATTCCAGTCTTAGTAAATCATCCCTATATAGGGCTAAAAGAAAACCTTTACATTATATATCTGGTGATGTAGGAGAACAGTACAACAAACTTATGGATTATATTGAAACAGTTAAAAAACTAAATCCTGAGACAGTTTTCAAATTTTGCAGTCAGTGTGTTGAGGGGCCTGGTTCTCTTCCAGTATTTAAGAGACTGTATATGAGGTTGTCAGCATGTAAACATGCTTTCCTTGTTGGGTGTAGACCAATAATAGGTTTGGATGAATGTTTCCTAAAGGGGATATATGGAGTGCGGATGTTAAGTGCTATAGGAAGAGATGCAAATGATAATATTTTTCCCATTGCCATTGCTATAGTTGAAATAGAATGTAGAGACAGTTGGCAGTGGTTTCTCATAGAACTGTTAGATGACATTGGTGAAAATAAAACAAGAAGATATGTGTTTATTTCTGATAGGCAGAAGGTGTGACGCCCCCAAAATTAGGTATACATCACCCATCTTGGGTCGTCAGATACATAGTACAGAATACAAATACAACTTATTAATACAACTGTCGTGTACAATACGACAAAACATAAACTGTGAGTTTGAATACAAATATTGTCTTCTAAAGAGTATTCATACTCAAAAGGAGTCCTCATTACATTTATTATCACACTATTACATAGAATAGTGAGGACAACTAACTAATACTATCATTCGGACCATCACTCCGTTCCCCGACTTGCCCCAGCTATGTTCTCATTTCCTGAAGAGAACAGTGAAAGAAAGGGTGAGCTCAACTAGCCCAGTAAGAAATATTATGACTAAGATAATGCAGAATAAATTATCATTAGCCTTCAACAATGTTAAACTGATAAAATATAATAGACATCAAGTTTAACTGCAGCGGAACAGACAATCCATTAAAAGAGTCAAGTAGAAAATAAACTCTACTATCTTTTATGATTTAAAAGGTTTTTCAACACTGTGATCGCTGGGACTCAGATTAATAAAATAATCCACATCATCGAATCACCCCTGCACTACGGCCAAGGATATTCGTGTATTCATTAATGGTCGTGATCATGCCAACAACTGTCCATCAATACACTACGGGCCAATGAGGACTTTTACCACATCATTTGTAACATTACGGTCATGATTATACCGAATAATCCCTGGTCATAATCATACCAAGTCCATCTATGCACTACAGACCACAGATGACTTTCAACATTTTATAAACATGAGCATGATGACAATGATATAAGAATTCAATAAAATAAGTTCAAAAATTAATTTATCCAAGAATTAACAACGTCCAAATTGTCAACATGATACTGCTTAGAAGAGTAAAATTCAAGAATGCTTAGAAGAATATTTTCATGAAAAGATACTGGATGAAACGTAATTATCAAGGATATTTCACAAATTTCATGGAGTATAGAAGTCAAAACTTAACCAACTGAGTATAATAAAGAATGGAATAACAAAAGAAATCACTATGCATGCGATAGATCACACAGACAGGTTATTCCAACAGAATAATAAATAATGGAACCAAGTCCGGCGTAAAACGCACAGACATGATATTCTAACAAAATAATAATAAAGACGGAACCAGGTCCGGTGTAAAACATACAGACAGGATGTTCCAACAGAATAATAATAAAGACGGAACCAGGTTCGGTGTAAAACACACAGACATGATATTCCAACAGAATAATAGAAGAATGTCACCAAGTATAGGGTAGACCGCGTATACAGGTTATTCCAACAGAATAATAAGAAATGGAATAACAACAGTTCTCTTCATGAATGAGAAAGAATAACACCCCTTACCGTTTTAAAGAAGAGCTGAAATAAGGAAGTAGTCTCTCTCTATAGTTTCTCTCTCTCTATAGTCTCTCTCTCTAGAGTTCAATGAATTCGTAAGAAATAATGAAGGAATGAGCTGCTATTTATAGAAAAATAGAATGCATAGTAACTAATCTATGAACGGTCCAGATTGATTACTTTAATCTGACGGTCCATATTTAAAGAAAAATCTTTTAAATAAAATATAATATATTCTATTTATAGAATAACTTTAATAAAGTATTATGTTTTATATAAAAAGATGTTTCTGTTTTATTACGTTAATAATACGAATAAAACAAAACGTCATTATCGCTAAATAATTCATATTATTAACTGACAATAATTGAATCAAACTGAGTGACTTCTCACATAAGCATTAATAATCAATACCGCGTGCTACTATGCAACCACACGTATTACTGTACTTTTACTACCGAGTAGTTCAACAGTATCAATGGTAAAACTTCCGCCGTTATTTTTAATAAAATATTTTTGTCGTTTTCTCAATCTGACAATAATTTCGTTGTGGGGTCCACCAATGATTGTGCCGTTGTACGAATATTCCCTGTTAAAACAAATATTCCCCGACCAATCGAATATTATATAACAACTTGCGTACTTTGTAAAATTTATAAATATTACCCACAATTATAACATTATATCAAATTAACTCTATAATATTCAAAAATAATATTTATAGAAAATTCATCTTTATTTATAAAAGTTGGGGTCTTACAGAAGGGGCTTGTAGAGGTTTTTAATTCAATGTTACCCAATAATGAACATAGATTTTGTTTGAAGCATTTGTACAACAATTTCAAAATCAAGTTTAGGGGGAAGCTGTTGAGGGATATTTTCTGGAATGCAGCTAGTTGTGGTGATATGTATACATTTGAAGCAGCTATGAAGGAAATGCACAAAGTTGATCCTGAGGCAGTGAAGTGGTTGATGGCTGTTGGGCCCAAATATTGGGCCAGATCTCATTTTTCACCCCATTGTAGGTCTGATGTAGTTGTAAACAACTTGAATGAGTCATGGAATAATTATATCATTGAGGCAAGGGATAAAAGGATTATTAACATGCTAGAGTGGATTAGGAAGAAATTAATGGTTAGGTTTCAGATTAAAAAGAAGGGCATGGACAAGTATGGAGGGTCAATTGGGCCAAGAATACAAAAAAAAAATTAGAGATCAATAAGAAACATTCTAGGGAATGCACTGCATTGAAGTCTGGAATTGGGGAGTTTGAGGTTAAAAGTGACTACAGAACTTGGGTTGTCAATTTGAATGAAAAAACTTGTGGGTGCAGAATGTGGCAGCTTAGTGGCATTCCTTGCAAACATGCAGTGACGGCAATATGGGGTAATAGGGAGCAGCCAGAGGCTTATTTCCATCCTTGCTATAGTAAGGAAGTGTACTTAAGCACCTGCAACTTTACCATAAAGCTTGTTCCTAGTCATCGTGAATGGGTGCAATCCAAATTTCCAAAGATTCAACCTCCATTGTACCATAAACCCACTGGCAGACCAAGAAAATTAAGGAAAAAGGCACAAGATGAACCAAAAAACCCTCACCTGGCAAGTAGAAGAGGTGGCACTGTAACATGTGCAAGATGTTTGACACTTAGGCATAACAGCAGGGCTTGTAGGCAGCCATTTCATCCAAACTCCAAACTGAAGGTATGTATTTACATTATATATAGCTGATATAATTATGACTTTTTAATCTGAAGCTAACAGGTTTGTATTTGTAGGGGAAAAGCAAACCAACTGGTGAAACAACAGTTGCAAAGGATTGCCAGTCAAATGTTGGGGCATCATCTTCCCAGGTAACAGTTGAAAATGATGGTCCTAGGTTTAAAATGCAATGTTGAATAAGCTAACATATTTGTTTGTATCTTTCAGGCAAAAATCAGACCACCAAAGTTGCAAAGTAAGAGGAAGGGTGCTAATCCTGGACCTAATTCTTCAACCTCAGAACAGCCCAAATCAAGCTCTCAACCTAACCAGTCCACCAAGTTGACTAATCTTGGACCAAGTTTGTCTGCATGTTGGACTGGGGCTACTGATCAACCAAGGTCAAGTTCACAGCCTAATCCTGGACGAAGAATGAAGAGCATACCAAAATTGAATAAGCTTTTATCAAAGGGCTGCATTGTTAGTTCACCAAAAAAGGCAGGAAGAGGGGGATTAAGGCTCTAATTTTGTCTTGGACTTAGTCTAGACTAATACGTAATTATATTTTGGCACAGTTACATGGATGTTAGTTTTAGTTACCTTGTTGGTAGTTTTTCGTAAACTTGAATGGGCAGTGTATATTTTTGGCACCAGTGGTCATCTACTTTGGTTATCTGCTTTGGCACCACTAGAGTTAGCTGCTCATAAGGAACATATTTGTGTATTTTTGAGATAGGAACAAATTTGTGTATTTGAAAGTTTTGGCAATTGTGACGCCCCCAAAATAGGTATACAACACTCATTCTGAGTCGCCAAATATATGGTACAAAAAGTAAACTACAACTTCAATAATACAATTGTCGTGCAAAATACGACAACACATACTGTGAGTTTAAATATAAATATTGTCTTCTAGACAATATTCACACTCAAATAAGTCCTCATTACAATTATTCAAACACTATTTTACAGAAATAGTGAGGACTACTAAAATATCTTTCTAGAACCATCACTCCATACCCCGACTAGATCCTGCTATGTTTTCACCTCCTGAGAAGAAAAATGGAACAAAAAGAAAAAGGGTGAGCTCAACTAGCCCAGTAAAGAATATTATGACTAAGATAATATACAACAAATTATCATTAGTATTCAACAGGAAAAAATCTGATAGAATATAATCGACAACAAGTTTTAGATCAACAACTGCAGCGAAAACAACAAACCATTAGAAGAGTCAAGTAGAGAATGAATTCTACTATCTTCTAAGATTTAAAAGTCCATCATCAATATTTTAACCCTGTAACATCAATTAATAATCATCTATAATCAAATATTCATCTTTGCACTACAGGCCAAAGATATTCATTTGTATCACCAGTTGGTCATGTTCATCTCAACACCTGTTCATCTTTGCACTACAGGCCAAAGATATTTATCAGGTAATCATACATTTTTGCACTACAGGCCAAAGATATTCAGTAGTATCATCATTTAGGACTTAGGATGATGAAAAATATTTTAAAGAAAACGAATCCAGTGAGGCAGAAGGACAAATAGTAGGGATTCGTATAACAGTTTATCCAAGATCAATAATACTTCATAATAATCAATTGTGAAGCAGAATTCAAAAATAAATATCAAAACATGGATACAATCAAAGATAGTAACCATAATAGGCATCTTAGACAAAAAAGGAAAATTTTATTTTTCGGTGAATATTGTCGTATACGTGAATAGTGCCGTATACGTGAATAGTAATCCCAACACAAAAAGTTCCAAATTTGATAAAAACTCATATCAATATTTCAGCATAATGATATTGAAGAAAATAATATCATTTAAGAAGAAAATAATATTCCTTACCTCAAAATATCAGTACTTCTGGTCGGAATACCGGTATAAGGCTGAAAGAAACTTGCTCTGATGAATAGAAACTCTCAAAGTATCTAAATACTCACAAAATACACTCAATAATCTAGAGAGAGAAAGAGAGAAAACTTATTTCTGGTGTGATTTTCAATTCTAACTTAGCCCTCTATTTATAGGAATATGTTAGCACGCCGAAGCAGACTTAACCTGCAACCTGATGACTTTACCTGCTACTATTCAAGCCTACCATATTTGAATAAAAATATCAGCACATTTCTTCACCAACCAAGAGTGGGGCCCACCAATTCTAAAATTTTTCACCAAAATGATAAACTCTGAAAATTCAACAATTTCTGAACCAGTCATCTCGTAAAATTCATAATAAATCATACATTCATTTTTAACGGTTCAAAATTTATGGACATATACTCAACTTATATATGTATAACATATCCAAAAGTTTACCATGATCCAATGGTCGGATTAAAAATTATAACCCCCGCAAAATATCTCAAAAACCCTTATTTTTAATACCTCCATTCCGACAAAAATACTGATAAAAACCTCAACATTAACTCCTTCATTTTTAACCACAAAAATATATCCCTCATTTATATCCACATAAAATAAATATTTCCTTATCATATGAATCAATAATTAATTATTCACAAATAATATTACAGAATCACATTTATGACAACCAGGCCGTTCCCAGGAAAGAGGGGGCTTTCCAATAAGAATTTCTCCTTACTAGCGCGCAATTAGATGACCAAACCTCTCCTTAGACAGAACTTTCTAGACATTGCCAATAATTTTATCTAATAATATTATTCAAATAATATGAATTATTGATCTGATAATGGGAAATACTGTGCAGTGATAATTATTGAAACAACAATAATATAAAATATCAATGCAACAATTATTGAATCAATAAAATAAAATATTAAACAGTAACTACTGTAACAATTATTGAGTAGTGCCTTTCTTCGTAAGAATCAATAATTGGTGCAATACCGTGTGCTACTGTATTTTAATCACCAGGTATTCTAACAGTATTAACGGTAACAACTACGCCGTTAATTATAAACAACTTATACTTGTCGTTTTCTTCATCCAATCTCTTTCCGTTATGGGGCCCACACAAGGCTGCGCCGTCGTACGAATATTTCCCGACAGCAAGAATATTTCACGACCAAACGAATATTCACCGACCAAAAATGAATATTTTATAACCACTTGTTTATTTTGTAAAATTTGCACATTTCACCCATAACCAAAATATTATATCAAATTAACACCTTATTATTCACAATAATAATTAGAGAAAATTTGATTTTATTCATTAATAAGTTGGGGTCTTACAACCTCCCCTCCTTATGAAATTTCGTCCTCGAAATTGACGTATGTACCTGGTGTTTCGAAAAGGTGAGGATACCTCGCTTTCATTTCTGATTCCAACTCCTAGGTCATCTCTTCAATAGCATGGTTTCTCCACAAAACCTTAACTTGTGGTATAACCTTCGTGCGTAGAACATGCTCTTTCCTATCCAAGATCTTAACAGGTACCTCCTCGTACGTTAAATCTTCGGCTATCTCGTCTGTTTCTAACTCAATTATGTGGTTCGGGTCTTTCACATATTTACAAAGTACAGATATGTGAAAAACATTATGAACACGAGACATGCTTGGAGGTAATGCAAGTCTATAGGCCACATTTCCTATTCGGTCAAGAATCTCAAATGGACCGATAAATCGTGGATTGAGCTTTTCTCTCTTCCCAAATCTTGTAACTCCCTTCCATGGTGCAACACGTAACAATACATGATCCCCAATATTGAATTCTACATCCTTTCGATGAAGATCCGCATAACTCTTTTGTCGATCCTGTGCCGTTTGTATACGTTGTCGAATTGTTTGGATCTTCTCTGTAGTTATGCATACCAATTTTTGTCCCAATAATGTTGCTTCACCTACCTCGTCCCAACATACTGGAGAACGACACTTTCGTCCATATAAGGCTTCAAATGGAGCCATACCTATACTTGCGTGATAACTGTTGTTGTAGGAGAATTCCACCAGTGGCAAGTACTTATCCCAACTTCCTTTGAAATTTAGAACACAGAGTCTTAATAGATCTTCAAGGGTTTGAATAGTCCTCTCTGATTGCCCGTCCCTTTGAGGATGGTATGCTGAACTAAATCGTAAATCCGTGCCCATAGCTTTCTGCAAGCTAACCCAAAATCGTGAAGTGAATCTTGGGTCACGATCCGAAACTATGGATACTGGCATGCCATGCAATCTCACAATCTCATTCACGTACATACTAGCAAGACGTTCAAGGGAATAAGTCTCACGTATAGGCAAGAAATGGGCAGACTTGGTTAATCTATCAACAATGACCCAAATCGCATCTATGCCTTGAGAAACCTTGGGAAGACCTGTAACGAAATCCATGGTAATGTGTTCCCACTTCCATTTCGAGATCTCAAGTGGTTGCAATGGACCCTTTGGCATTTGATGCTCCGCCTTTACACGTTGACAAGTTAAACACCTCGAGATTAACTCCGCGATCTCTCTTTTCGTATTGCTCCACCAAAATGTATGTCGAAGATCGTGATACATTTTGGTACTCCCAGGATGGATTATAAACAGTGTGTTGTGTGCCTCCATCATTATTCTATGCTTCAAGTCAAAATCGTTAGGAACACAAAGTCTGGAGTTGACTCGAAGTATTCCTTCTTCATCGATTCTTGCTTCTAGAATAGCACCTTCTTGCACTTTCTTCTTCATACGCATCAGCTCTATGTCCGTAGCTTGAGCGGCTTTAACTTTATCAATTAAAGTCGGTTCTACACGTATATTTGATATCATCATGTTGGTACTTAGAGCCTTCATCTCTATCTCCATCCTTTTCAAATCATACAAAATGGGCCTTTGTGTTAACACCATTGCACTCGTACTCGCATATGATCTTCTACTCAATGCGTCAGCTACTACGTTCGCTTTTCCAGGATGATATTGGATGGTATGATCGTAATCTTTCAACAGCTCAAGCCAACGTCGTTGTCGCGTGTTGAGTTCCTTTTGGGTGAAGAAATATTTGAGGCTTTTATGATCCGTATAGATCTCCACTTTCTCCCCAAACAGGTAGTGTCTCCAAATCTTCAACGCAAAAACGACTGCTGTCAACTCCAAATCATGAGTAGGATAATTCCTCTCATATTCTTTGAGTTGTCGCGAGGCATAGGCTATGACTTTCCCATGTTGCATGAGAACACATCCTAACCCTTTGCCTGAAGCATCGCTATAGATAACAAATCCATCTGAACCAGATGGTATTGTCAGAACAGGTGCCGAAATGAGTCTCCTCTTGAGTTTTTGAAAACTCTTCTCACAATCGTCGCTCCAACCAAATTTTGTATCCTTCCGAGTCAGCTGAGTTAACGGAGTAGCGATTCTAGAAAATCCTTCCACGAATCTCCGATAATACCCAGCTAAGCCCAGAAAGCTACGTACTTCGGTCACCGACTTCGGTTGCTCCCAATTTTGTATGGCTTCAATCTTCGTCGGGTCGACAGATACTCCATGTTTTGACACCACGTGCCCAAGGAATGCTACTTCCTAAAGCCAGAACTCGCATTTCTTCAATTTGGCATATAGCTTGTTTTCACGAAGCCTTTGTAGTACCAACTTCAAATGGCGCTCATGATCTTCACGGCTTTTGGAATAGATAAGGAAGTCATCAATAAAGACAACAACGAACTGATCTAAATATTCTTTGAATACACGGTTCATCATATCCATGAAAGCAGCAGGAGCATTAGTCAATCCAAAAGACATGACTAAGAATTCATAATGTCCGTACCGAGTTCTGAAGGCAGTCTTTGGAATATCCTCAGTTTTAATCTTCAGCTGATGATATCCAGAACGAAGATTGATCCTTGAAAAGAATTGTTGTGACGCCCCCAGAATAGGTATACAACACCCATTCTGAGTCGCCAAATACATGGTACAGAAAGCAAACTACAACTTCAATAATACAATTGTCGTGCAAAATACGACAACACATACTGTGAGTTTAAATACAAATATTGTCTTCTAGACAATATCCACACTCAAATAAATCCTCATTACAATTATTCAAACACTATTTTACAGAAATAGTGAGGACTGCTAATACATCTTTCTAGAACCATCACTCCATACCCCGACTAGATCCTGCTATGTTCTCACCTCCTGAGAAGAAAAATGGAACAAAAAGGAAAAGGGTGAGCTCAACTAGCCCAGTAAAGAATATTATGACTAAGATAATATACAACAAATTATCGTTAGTCTTCAACAGGGAAAAATCTGATAAAATATAATCGACAACAAGTTTTAGATCAACAACTGCAGCGGAAACAACAAACCATTAGAAGAGTCAAGTAGAGAAAGAATTCTACTATCTTCTAAGATTTAAAAGTCCATCATCAATATTTTATCCCTGTAACATCAATTAATAATCATCTTTAACCAAATATTCATCTTTGCACTACAGGCCAAAGATATTCATTTGTATCATCAGTCGGTCATGTTCATCTCAACACCTGTTCATCTTTGCACTACAGGCCAAAGATATTCATCAAGTAATTATACATCTTTGCACTACAGGCCAAAGATATTCAGTAATATCATCATTTAGGACTGAGGATGATGAAAAATATCTTAAAGAGAACGAATCCAATGAGACAGAAGGACAAATAGTAGGGATTCGTATAACAGTTTATCCAAGATCAATAATACTTCATAATAATCAATTGTGAAGCAGAATTCAAAAATAAAGATCAAAACATGGATACAATCAAAGATAGTAACCATAATAGACATCTTGGACAAAAAGGAAAAATTTTATTTTTCGGTGAATAGTGCCGTATTCGTGAATAGTGCCGTATACGTGAATAGTGCCGTATACGTGAATAGTAACCCCCGACACAAAAAGTTCCAAATTTGATAAAAACTCATATCAATATTTCAGCATAATGATATTGAAGAAAATAATATCATTAAGAAGAAAATAATATCCCTTACCTCAAAATATCAGTACTTCTGGTCGGAATACCGGTATAAGGCTGAAAGAAACTTGCTCTGATGAATAGAAACTCTCAAAGTATCTAAATACTCACAAAATACACTCAATAATCTAGAGAGAGAAAGAGAGAAAACTTGTTTCTGGTGTAATTTTCAATTCTAACTTAGCCCTCTATTTATAGGAAAATTTTGGTAGGTTTGACCTGCAACCTGATGGCTTTACCTGCTACTATTCCCACCTACCACATTTGAAATATAATTCAGCACATTTCTTCACCAACCACAAGTGGGGCCCACCAATTCTAGAATTTTCCATCAAAATGATAAACTCCGAAAATTCAACAATTTCTGAACCAGTCATCTTGTAAAATTCATAATAAATCATACGTTCATTTTTAACGGTTCAAAATTTGTGGCATATACTCAACTTATATATGTATAACATATCCAAAAATTACCACGATCCAACGGTCGGATTAAAAATTATAACCCCCGCAAAATATCTCAAAAACCCTGATTTTTAATACCTCCATTCCGACAAAAATACTGATAAAAACCTCAACATTAACTCCTTCATTTTTAACCACAAAAATATATCCCTCATTTATATCCACATAAAATAAATATTTCCTTATCATATGAATCAATAATTAATTATTCACAAATAATATTACAGAATCACATTTATGACAACCAGGCCGTTCCCAGGAAAGAGGGGGCTTTCCAATAAGGATTTCTCCTTACTGGCGCGCAATTAGATGACCAAACCTCTCCTTAGACAGAACTTTCTAGACATTGCCAATAATGTTATCTAATAATATTATTCAAATAATATGAATTATTGATCTGATAATGGAAAATACTGTGCAGCAACAATTATTGAAACAACAATAATATAAAATATCAACGCAGCAATTATTGAATCAATAAAATAAAATATTGAACAATAACTACTGTAACAATTATTGAGTAGTGCCTTCTTACGTACGAATCAATAATATACTGTGCAATCCGTGTGCTACTATGCGCGTATTACTGTATTTTTAACCACCGGGTATTCCAACAGTATTAACGGTAACAACTACGCCGTTATTTATAAACAACTTATACTTGTCGTTTTCTTCATCCAATCGCTTTCCGTTATGGGGCCCACACAAGGCTGCGTCGTCGTACGAATATTCCCCGACAGCAAGAATATTCCACGACCAACCGAATATTCACCGACCAAAATAAATATTTTATAACCACTTGCTTATTTTGCAAAATTTGCACATTTCACCCATAACCAAAGTATTATATCAAATTAACCCCTTATTATTCACAATAATATTTAGAGAAAATTTGATTTTATTCATTAATAAGTTGGGGTCTTACAACCTCCCCTCCTTATGAAATTTCGTCCTCGAAATTGACGTACGTACCTGATGTTTCAAAAAGGTGAGGATACCTCGCTTTCATTTCTGATTCCAACTCCCAGGTCATTTCTTCAATAGCATGGTTTCTCCACAAAACCTTAACTTGTGGTATAACCTTCGTGCGTAGGACATGCTCTTTCCTATCCAAGATCTTAACAGGTACCTCCTCGTACGTTAAATCTTCAGCTATCTCGTCTGGTTCTAACTCAATAATGTGGTTCGGGTCTTTAACATATTTACGAAGCATAGATATGTGAAAAACATTATGAACACGAGACATGCTTGGAGGTAATGCGAGTCTATATGCCACATTTCCTATTCGCTCAAGAATCTCAAATGGACCAACAAATCTTGGATTGAGCTTTCCTCTCTTCCCAAATCTTGTAACTCCCTTCCATGGTGCAACACGTAACAATACATGATCCCCAATATTAAATTCCACGTCCTTCCGATGAAGATCCGCATAACTCTTTTGTCGATCCTGTGCCGTTTGTATACGTTGTCGAATCGTTTGGATCTTCTCTGTAGTAATGCGTACCAATTCTGGTCCCAACAATGTTGCTTCACCCACCTCGTCCCAGCATACTGGAGAACGACATTTTCTTCCATACAACGCCTCAAATGGAGCCATACCTATGCTCGCCTGATAACTGTTGTTGTAGGAGAATTCCACCAATGGTAGGTACTTATCCCAACTCCCTTTGAGATCTAAGACACAAAGTCTTAATAGATCTTCAAGAGTTTGAATAGTCCTCTCTGATTGTCCGTCCGTTTGAGGATGGTATGCTGAACTGAATCGTAAATCCGTGCCCATAGCTTTCTGCAAGCTAACCCAAAATCGTGAAGTGAATCTTGGGTCACGATCCGAAACTATGGATACTGGCATGCCATGCAATCTCACAATCTCGTTCACGTACATACTAGCAAGACGTTCAAGGGAATAAGTCTCACGTATCGGCAAGAAATGAGCGGACTTGGTTAATCTATCAACAATAACCCAAATCGCATCTATGCCTTGAGAAACCTTGGGAAGACCTGTAACAAAATCCATAGTAATGTGTTCCCACTTCCATTTCGGGATCTCAAGTGGTTGCAATGGACCCTTTGGCACTTGATGCTCCGCCTTTACACGTTGACAAGTTAAACACCTCGAGATAAACTCCGCGATCTCTCTTTTCATATTGCTCCACCAAAATGTATGTCGAAGATCGTGATACATTTTGGTACTCCCAGGATGGATTGCAAACGGTGTGTTGTGTGCCTCCATCATTATTCTATGCTTCAAGTCAAAATCGTTAGGAACACAAAGTCTGGAGTTGACTCGAAGTATTCCTTCTTCATCGATTCTTGCTTCTGGAATAGCACCTTCTTGCACTTTCTTCTTCATACGCATCAGCTCTATATCCGTAGCTTGAGCAGCTTTAACTTTATCGATTAAAGTCGGTTCTACTCGTATATTTGATATCATCATGTGGGTACTTGGAGCCTTCATCTCTATCTCCATCCTTTGCAAGTCATACAAAATGGGCCTTTGTGTTAAAAACATTGCACTCGTACCCGCATATGATCTTCTACTCAATGCGTCAGCTACTACGTTTGCTTTTCCAGGATGGTATTGGATGGTATGATCGTAATCTTTCAACAGCTCAAGCCAACGTCGTTGCCGCATGTTGAGTTCCTTTTGGGTGAAGAAATATTTGAGGCTTTTATGATCTGTATAGATCTCCACTTTCTCCCCATACAGGTAGTGTCTCCAGATCTTCAACGCAAAAACGACTGCTGCCAACTCCAAATCATGAGTAGGATAATTCCTCTCATATTCTTTGAGTTGTCGTGAGGCATAGGCTATGACTTTCCCATGTTGCATGAGAACACATCCTAACCCTTTGCCTGAAGCATCGCTGTAGATAACAAATCCATCCGAACCAGATGGTATTGTCAAAACAGGTGCCGAAATGAGTCTCCTCTTGAGTTCTTGGAAACTCTTCTCGCATTCCTCACTCCATACGAATTTTGTATCTTTCCGAGTCAGCTGAGTTAACGGAGTAGCGATTCGAGAAAATCCTTCCACAAATCTCCGATAATAACCAGCTAAGCCCAGAAAGCTACGTACTTCGGTTACCGACTTCGGTTGCTCCCAACTTTGTATGGCTTCAATCTTCGCCGGGTCGACAGATACTCCATGTTTTGACACCACGTGCCCAAGGAATGCTACTTCCTCAAGCCAGAACTCGCATTTCTTCAGTTTGGCATATAGCTTGTTTTCACGAAGCCTTTGCAGTACCAGCTTCAAATGGCGCTCATGATCTTCACGGCTTTTGGAATAGATGAGGATGTCATCAATAAAGACAACAACGAACTGATCCAAATATTCTTTGAATACACGGTTCATCATATCCATGAAGGCAGCAGGAGCATTAGTCAATCCAAAAGACATTACTAAGAATTCATAATGCCCGTACCGAGTTCTGAAGGCAGTCTTTGGAATATCCTCAGTTTTAATCTTCAGCTGATGATATCCAGAACGAAGATCGATCTTTGAAAAGAATTGTGCTCCTTGCAACTGGTCAAACAGGTCATCAATGCGAGGTAGCGGATACCTATTCTTGATGGTGACATGGTTCAATTCTCGATAGTCAATACAAAGTCGCATACTCCCGTCTTTCTTCTTTACGAATAAAACAGGAGCACCCCAAGGAGACGTACTAGGACGAATAAAACCGATGTCCAACAACTCCTGTAGTTGGACTTTTAACTCCTGAAGTTCAATAGGAGCCATTCGATATGGGGTTTTAGAAATGGGCTTTGTACCGGGTTCAAGGTCAATAAAGAATTCAATTTCTCGTTCCGGGGGTAGACCGGGAAGTTCTTCAGGAAATACATCGGAAAATTCTCTAACAATAGAAATATTATTCAAATCTGACTTGTCTTTGTTCAAATCCATAACATGGGCTAAGAAAGCTTGACATCCGTTTTTCAATAAACGAATAGCTTTGTGGCTTGATATGACAGTGACTGATTTTAGTGGTTTAGTAGTTTGAATTCGTATGACAGGTTGGTTAGGAATATGAAAACTAACAACCTTACGAAAACAATCAATTTTAGCATGATGAGTGGTTAACCAATCAATTCCTAAAATCACATCAAAAGCAAGTATCTTTAAAGAGATAAGATCAACAGGTAATGTGATAGTGCCAACTTGGATCATGCAAGATTTATAAACTGTAGATGTAACGAAGGTTTCACCCAACGGAGTTTCAACAGATAAGTTAAAGTCCAATTTCTCCGGAGTCAAGTTTAAACGTTGAGCACAAGCAGGAGAGATAAAAGAATGGGTAGAACCGGTATCTAGTAAAGTATAAACTTCGCAAGAATTCAAGATTAGCTTACCCGTGATCACCTCGTTCGGGTTTCTCACGTTTTGGCCAGTTACGACAAACGCTCTTCCAGGAACCGCTGATTTCGCCTTATCCGGGACAGCCCTTGGAATCACCACTCCCGCTGAACTTGGTTTCGCTATAGTACAATCTCGAGCGATGTGGCCTTCCTTCCCACAGTTGTAACACACCTTGGATTGTTGTGGACAGTTTGGGCTGATATGTCCCTCTTTCCCGCATTTGTAACATCTAACTGGCGGTCGTTCTCCTCCCCTAAAATTTGTTGTTGGTGCTGGTGCTGGTGCTGATGTCTTCCCGTCATTGTTGAATCTCCTCTTTCTGAAATTTCCACTTGACTCACCTCTCCTATTATCATGGCCACGATGACCACCCGAGTGGTTACCGCCTTTGTTCGTATTTTTCCCTCCTCGTTGGTTATCATCGCTCTGATGATTGCTGTCACCGGTATGACCCTGGTTGTGGTCCCTCGGTTGAGTATACTCATTATCTCTCTCTAATAATTGGGCCCTGTTGACAACGTCTGAATATAGAGAAAATTTATGAGAGATAAGGTATTGACGAATCTCAGGTTTTAAACCTCTCAGAAACATCCGCGTCATTCGTTCCTCATTTTCGACCAAATGAGGTGCAAACCTGGATAACTCTGCAAACTTCGCCTCGTACTGGGACACCGTCATGTTGTTTTGTTCCAGTCTAATAAACTCAACCTCCTTCATATGACGAATACTTTCAGGAAAGTACTTGTCATTGAACAGTTTTTGAAATGTTTCCCAGGACATGTTGAGTGCGTCAGGCTGGGTACGCTTCACAGACTCCCACCAGTAGTCTGCCTCACCGCGGAACATAAATGTGGCGAATGGAACCTTCTGTTCCTCCGTGCATCCCAAGACATCAAATATCTTGGTAATTTGCTTGACCCACGTTTCCGCCATGATCGGATCCGGCTTTCCCTTAAATTCTGGTGGTCCCAATTCTTTGAACTGCTTAGCTGTGACAAACCGCGCGTTGTTATCATTTCCACCCGTATTCTGCACACGAGTCTCCCTCGTCTGATTTTGCATGAACTGCAAAAAGCTCCTAAACATTCCATCATTCATCGTTTGCTCGGTAACGTTGTTTACAGGAGGAATATTGCCTTCCTGTTGCACGTTCCCCTGGGTAGTGATCAAAGGTGTCTCCACGGTCTGATTTACTCCATTATTAACGTTCTCAGCTGCCATTCTTAAATACTGCCATAAAACAAGGGTTAATAGTCATGTCATATATTATCCCTATACTCTGACCGACCAAATAAACACCAAATAAACTTAGTCAGGTCATACTAGCGAAGGAATTCCCCGTCTCTCCCCTCCTAGTTCTTGTCTCACATCTCAGCCAGGGATCATATCCCTAAGCTCTGATACCAACTGTGACGCCCCCAGAATAGGTATACAACACCCATTCTGAGTCGCCAAATACATGGTACAGAAAGCAAACTACAACTTCAATAATACAATTGTCGTGCAAAATACGACAACACATACTGTGAGTTTAAATACAAATATTGTCTTCTAGACAATATCCACACTCAAATAAATCCTCATTACAATTATTCAAACACTATTTTACAGAAATAGTGAGGACTGCTAATACATCTTTCTAGAACCATCACTCCATACCCCGACTAGATCCTGCTATGTTCTCACCTCCTGAGAAGAAAAATGGAACAAAAAGGAAAAGGGTGAGCTCAACTAGCCCAGTAAAGAATATTATGACTAAGATAATATACAACAAATTATCGTTAGTCTTCAACAGGGAAAAATCTGATAAAATATAATCGACAACAAGTTTTAGATCAACAACTGCAGCGGAAACAACAAACCATTAGAAGAGTCAAGTAGAGAAAGAATTCTACTATCTTCTAAGATTTAAAAGTCCATCATCAATATTTTATCCCTGTAACATCAATTAATAATCATCTTTAACCAAATATTCATCTTTG
The DNA here is from genome assembly GCA_016801055.1 of Panax notoginseng. Classification (NCBI taxonomy): domain Eukaryota; kingdom Viridiplantae; phylum Streptophyta; class Magnoliopsida; order Apiales; family Araliaceae; genus Panax; species Panax notoginseng. The sequence goes on along the minus strand of CM029012.1, from coordinate 157,264,498 downwards.
CACTACAGGCCAAAGATATTCATTTGTATCATCAGTCGGTCATGTTCATCTCAACACCTGTTCATCTTTGCACTACAGGCCAAAGATATTCATCAAGTAATTATACATCTTTGCACTACAGGCCAAAGATATTCAGTAATATCATCATTTAGGACTGAGGATGATGAAAAATATCTTAAAGAGAACGAATCCAATGAGACAGAAGGACAAATAGTAGGGATTCGTATAACAGTTTATCCAAGATCAATAATACTTCATAATAATCAATTGTGAAGCAGAATTCAAAAATAAAGATCAAAACATGGATACAATCAAAGATAGTAACCATAATAGACATCTTGGACAAAAAGGAAAAATTTTATTTTTCGGTGAATAGTGCCGTATTCGTGAATAGTGCCGTATACGTGAATAGTGCCGTATACGTGAATAGTAACCCCCGACACAAAAAGTTCCAAATTTGATAAAAACTCATATCAATATTTCAGCATAATGATATTGAAGAAAATAATATCATTAAGAAGAAAATAATATCCCTTACCTCAAAATATCAGTACTTCTGGTCGGAATACCGGTATAAGGCTGAAAGAAACTTGCTCTGATGAATAGAAACTCTCAAAGTATCTAAATACTCACAAAATACACTCAATAATCTAGAGAGAGAAAGAGAGAAAACTTGTTTCTGGTGTAATTTTCAATTCTAACTTAGCCCTCTATTTATAGGAAAATTTTGGTAGGTTTGACCTGCAACCTGATGGCTTTACCTGCTACTATTCCCACCTACCACATTTGAAATATAATTCAGCACATTTCTTCACCAACCACAAGTGGGGCCCACCAATTCTAGAATTTTCCATCAAAATGATAAACTCCGAAAATTCAACAATTTCTGAACCAGTCATCTTGTAAAATTCATAATAAATCATACGTTCATTTTTAACGGTTCAAAATTTGTGGGCATATACTCAACTTATATATGTATAACATATCCAAAAATTACCACGATCCAACGGTCGGATTAAAAATTATAACCCCCGCAAAATATCTCAAAAACCCTGATTTTTAATACCTCCATTCCGACAAAAATATGGATAAAAACCTCAACATTAACTCCTTCATTTTTAACCACAAAAATATATCCCTCATTTATATCCACATAAAATAAATATTTCCTTATCATATGAATCAATAATTAATTATTCACAAATAATATTACAGAATCACATTTATGACAACCAGGCCGTTCCCAGGAAAGAGGGGGCTTTCCAATAAGGATTTCTCCTTACTGGCGCGCAATTAGATGACCAAACCTCTCCTTAGACAGAACTTTCTAGACATTGCCAATAATGTTATCTAATAATATTATTCAAATAATATGAATTATTGATCTGATAATGGGAAATACTGTGCAGCAACAATTATTGAAACAACAATAATATAAAATATCAACGCAGCAATTATTGAATCAATAAAATAAAATATTGAACAGTAATCACTGTAACAATTATTGAGTAGTGCCTTCTTACGTACGAATCAATAATTCAACTATACTGTGCAATCCGTGTGCTACTATGCAACCACGCGTTATTACTGTATTTTTAACCACCGGGTATCTAAACAGTGTTAACGGTAACAACTACGCCATTATTAATAAACAACTTATACTTGTCGTTTTCTTCATCCAATCGCTTTCCGTTATGGGGCCCACACAAGGCTGCGTCGTCGTACGAATATTCCCCGACAGCAAGAATATTCCACGACCAACCGAATATTCACCGACCAAAAATAAATATTTTATAACCACTTGCTTATTTTGCAAAATTTGCACATTTCACCCATAACCAAAGTATTATATCAAATTAACCCCCTTATTATTCACAATAATATTTAGAGAAAATTTGATTTTATTCATTAATAAGTTGGGGTCTTACAATTGTGCTCTTTGCAACTGGTCAAACAGGTCATTAATGCGAGGTAGCGGATACCTATTCTTGATGGTGACATGGTTCAATTCCCTATAGTCGATACAAAGTCGCATACTCCCGTCTTTCTTCTTTACGAATAAAATAGGAGCACCCTAAGGAGATGTACTAGGACGAATAAAACCGATGTCTAATAACTCCTGTAATTGGACTTTTAACTCCTGAAGTTCAATAGGAGTCATTCGATATAGGATTTTAGAAACGGGCTTTGTACCGGGTTCAAGGTCAATAAAGAATTCAATTTCACGTTCTGGGGGTAGACCAGGAAGTTCTTCAGGAAATACATCGGGAAATACTCTAACAATAGAAATATTATTCAAATCTGACTTGTCTTTGTTCAAATCCATAACATGGGCTAAGAAAGCTTGACATCCGTTTTTCAATAAACGAATAGCTTTGTGGCTTGATATGACAGTGACTGATTTTAGTGGTTTAGTAGTTTGAATTCGTATGACAGGTTGGTTATGAATATAAAAACTAACAACCTTACGAAAACAATCAATTTTAGCATGATGAGTGGTTAACCAATCAATTCCTAAAATCACATCAAAAGCAAGTATCTTTAAAGAGATAAGATCAACAGGTAATGTGATAGTGCCAACTTAGATCATGCAAGATTTATAAACTGTAGATGTAACGAAGGTTTCACCCAACGGAGTTTCAACAGATAAGTCAAAGTCCAATTTCTCCGGAGTCAATGTGACGCCCCCAAAATATGTATACAACACCCATTCTGAGTCGCCAAAATACATGATACAGAAACAACTACATCTTTATTATTACAACACAAGAACTGTGGGTTTAAATACAAATATTGTCATTTAGACAATATTCACACTCAAATAAGTCATCATTACAATTATTGATACATTATTTCACAAAAATAGTGAGGACTACTAAAGTAACTTCTAGAACCATCATTCCATACCCCGACTAGTACTCGCTACATTCTCGCCTCCTGAGAAAAATGGAACAAAAAGGAAAAGGGTGAGCTCAACTAGCCCAGTAAAGAACATTATGACTAAGATAATACAGAACAAATTATCGTTAGTCTTCAACAGGGAAAAATCTAATAGAATACAATAGACAACAAGTTTTAAATCAATAACTGCAGCGAAAATAGCAAACCATTAGAAGAGTCAAGTAGAGAATGAGTTCTACTATCTTCTAAGATTTAAAAGTTCATCATCAATATTTTATCCCTGTAACAACAATCAATAACCATCTTTAATCTAATATTCATCTTTGCACTACAGGCCAAAGATATTCACTTGTATCACCAGTCGGTCATGTTCATCTCAACACCTGTTCATCTTTGCACTACGGGCCAAAGATATTCATCAGTTAATCATTCATCTTTGCACTACGGGCCAAAGATATTCAGTAATATCATCATTTAGGACTGAGGATGATGAAAAATATCTTAAAGAAAACGAATCCAGTGAAACAAAATAATAATATTAAGGATTCGTATTTCGATTTATCCATGTCCAAAAATACCTTATAATTATTCATAGTGAAGTAGAATTCAAGAATGATCAAAACATGGATACAATCAAAGCTAGTACCCAGAATAGATATTTTGGACGAAAAGAAAAAAATTTTATTTTTCGGTGAATAGTAACTCGTGAATAGTAACTCATGAATAGTAACCCCGACGTGAAAAGTTCCAAATTTGATAAAAATTTCTAACCAATATTTCGGCATAATGATATTGAAGAAATAATATCATTTTCGAATAAAATAACATCCCTTACCTCGTTAAGACAGTACTTCTGGTCGGAATACCGGTATAAGGCTGAAAGAAACTTGCTCTGATGAATAGAAACTCTCAAAGTATCTAAATACTCATAAAATACACTCAATAATCTAGAGAGAGAAAGAGAGAAAACTTGTTTCTGGTGTGATTTTCAATTCTAACTTAGCCCTCTATTTATAGGAAAATGTTAGCACGCCGAAGCAGACTTAACCTGCAACCTGATGGCTTTACCTGCTACTATTCTCACCCACCACATTTGAATAAAAATCTCAGCACATTTCTTCACCAACCAAGAGTGGGGCCCACCAATTCTAGAATTTTCTACCAAAATGATTAACTCCGAAAATTCAACAATTTCTGAACCAGTCATCTCGTAAAATTCATAATAAATCATACATTCATTTTTAACGGTTCAAAATTTGAGGACATATACTCAACTTATATATGTATAACATATCCAAAAATGACCACAATCCAACGGTCGGATTAAAAATTATAACCCCAGCAAAATATCTCAAAAACCCTGATTTTTAATACCTCCATTCCGACAAAAATACTGATAAAAACTCAACATTAACTTCTTCATTTTTAACCACAAAAATATATCCCTCATTTATATCCACAAAAATAAATATTTCCTTATCATATGAATCAATAATTAATTATTCACAAATAATATTACAGAATCACATTTATGACAACCAGACCGTTCCCAGGAAAGAGGGGGCTTTCCAATAAAGATTTCTCCTTACTGGCGCGCAATTAGATGACCAAACCTCTCCTTAGACAGAACATTCTAGACATTGCCAATAATGTTATCTAATAATATTATTCAAATAATATGAATTATTGATCTGATAATGGGAAATACTGTGTAGTGACAATTATTGAAACAACAGTAATATAAAATATCAACGCAGCAATTATTGAATCAATAAAATAAAATACTGAACAGTAATTACTGTAACCATTATTGAGTAGTGCCTTCTTACGTAAGAATCAATAATTGGTGCAATCAGTGTGCTACTATGTAACAACGCGTATTACTGTGTTTTAACCACCGGGTATTCCAACAGTATTAACGGTAACAACTACGCCGTTATTAATAAACAACATATATTTGTCGTTTTCTTCATCCAATCGCTTTCCGTTATGAGGCCCACAAAAGACTGCGCCGTCGTACGAATATTCCCCGACAGGAAGAATATTCTACGACCAAACGAATATTCCCCGACAACAATGAATATTTTATAACCACCTGCTTATTTGAAATATTTGCGCATTTTACCCATAACTAATCTCATTAATCAATTTAACACTTACTATTTCAAAATAATAAATAGAGGGAATTTAAATTTCATTTATTAATAATTTGGGGTCTTACAACCTCCCCTCCTTATGAAATTTCGTCCTCGAAATTGACGTACATACCTGGTGTTTCGAAAAGATGAGGATACCTCGCTTTCATTTCCGTTTCCAACTCCCAGGTCATTTCCTCAATAGCATGGTTTCTCCACAAAACTTTAACTTGTGGTATGACCTTCGTGCGTAGGACATGTTTCTTTCTATCCAAGATCTTGACAGGTACCTCTTCGTACGTTAAGTCTTCAGCTATCTCGTCCGGTTCTAACTCAATAACGTGGTCTGGGTCTTTCACATATTTACGTAACACAGATATATGAAAAACATTATGAACACGAGACATACTTGGAGGTAACGCGAGTCTATAGGCCACATTTCCTACTCGGTCAAGAATCTGAAATGGACCAATAAATCGTGGATTGAGCTTTCCTCTCTTCCCAAATCTTGTAACTCCTTTCCATGGAGCCACACGCAACAATACATGATCCCCAATGTCAAATTCCACGTCCTTTCGATGAAGATCCGTATAACTCTTTTGTCGATCCTGTGCCGTTTGTATACGTTGTCGAATCGTTTGGATCTTCTCTGTAGTCATGCGTACCAACTCTGGTCCCAACAATGTTGCTTCACCCACCTCGTCCCAGCATACTGGAGAGCGACACTTTCGTCCATATAATGCTTCAAATGAGGCCACACCTATACTTGCCTGATAACTGTTATTGTAAGAGAATTCCACCAATGGTAGGTACTTATCCCAACTCCCTTTAAAATCTAGGACACAAAGTCTTAATAGATCTTCAAGAGTTTGAATAGTCCTCTCTGATTGTCCGTCCGTTTGAGGATGGTATGCCGAACTAAATCGTAAATCTGTGCCCATAGCTTTTTGCAAGCTAACCCAAAATCTTGAAGTGAATCTTGGGTCACGATCTGAAACTATGGATACTGGCATGCCATGCAGTCTCACAATCTCATCTATGTATATACGAGCAAGACGTTCAAGGGAATAAGTCTCCCGTATCGGCAAGAAATGAGCAGACTTGGTTAATCTATCAACAATAACCCAAATAGCATTTATGCCTTGAGAAACCGTGGGAAGACCCATAACGAAATCCATGGTAATGTGTTCCCACTTCCATTTCGAAATCTCAAGTGGTTGCAATGGACCCTTTGGCACTTGATGTTCTGCCTTTACACGTTGACAAGTTAAACACCTCGAGATAAACTTTGCAATCTCTCTCTTCATATTATTCCACCAAAATGTATGTCGAAGATCACGATACATTTTGGTACTTCCAGGATGGATTACAAATGGTGTATTGTGTGCTTCCATCATGATCTTGTACTTCAAATCAGAATCGTTAGGAACACAAAGTCTGGAGTGGACTCGAAGTATTCCTTCTTCATCGATTCTTGCTTCTGGAATAGAACCTTCTTGCACTTTCTTCTTCATATGCATCAGCTCTATGTCCGTAGCTTAAGCAGCTTTAACTTTATCGATTAAAGTCGGTTCTACTCGTATATTTGATATCATCATGTGGGTACTTGGAGCCTTCATCTCTATCTCCATCATTTGCAAGTCATACAAAATGGGCCTTTTGTGTTAACAACATTGCACTCGTACCCGCATATGATCTTCTACTCAATGCGTCAGCTACTACGTTTGCTTTTTCAGGATGATATTGGATGGTATGATCGTAATCTTTCAACAGCTCGAGCCAACGTCGCTGCCGCATGTTGAGTTCCTTTTGGGTGAAGAAATATTTGAGGCTTTTACGATCTGTATAGATCTCCACTTTCTCCCCATACAGGTATTATCTCCAGATCTTCAACGCGAAAACTACTGCTGCCAACTCCAAATCATGAGTAGGATAATTCCTCTCATATTCTTTGAGTTGTCGCGAGGCATAGGCTATGACTTTTCTATGTTACATGAGAACACATCCTAACCCTTTGCCTGAAGCATCACTGTAGATAACAAATCCATCCGAACCAGATGGTATTATCAAAACAGGTGCCGAAATGAGTCTCCTCTTAAGCTCTTGAAAACTCTTCTCGCATTCCTCGTTCCATACGAATTTGATATCTTTTCGAGTCAGCTAAGTTAACGGGGTAGCGATTCGAGAAAACCCTTCCACGAATCTTCGATAATAACCAGCTAAGCCTAGAAAGCTACGTACTTCGGTCACCGTCTTTGGTTGCTCCCAACTTTGTATTGCTTCAATCTTCGCCGGGTCAACAGATACTCCATGTTTTGACACCACGTGCCCTAGGAAAGCTACTTCCTCAAGCCAGAACTCGCATTTCTTCAACTTAGCATATAACTTGTTTTCACGCAGCCTTTGGAGTACCAGCTTCAAATGATGCTCATGATCTTCACGGCTTTTGGAATATATGAGGATGTCATCAATAAAGACAACAACGAACTGATCCAAATAATCTTTGAATACTCGGTTCATCATATCCATGAAAGCCGCAGGAGCATTAGTCAATCCAAAAGACATGACTAGGAATTCATAATGCCCGTACCGAGTTATGAAGGCAGTCTTTGGAATATCCTCAGTTTTAACCTTCAGCTGATGATATCCAGAACGAAGATCGATCTTTGAAAAGAATTGTGCTCCTTGTAACTGGTCAAACAGGTCATCAATACGAGGTAGCAGATACCTATTCTTAATAGTGACATGGTTTAATTCCCGGTAATCAATACAAAGTCGCATACTCCCGTCTTTCTTCTTTACAAATAAAACAGGAGCACCCCAAGGAGATGTACTAGGACGAATGAAACCGTTGTCCAACAACTCTTGTAGTTGGACCTTTAACTCCTGAAGTTCAATAGGAGCCATTCGATATGGGGTTTTAGAAATGGGCTTTGTACCAGGTTCAAGATCAATAAAGAATTCAATTTCTCGTTCCGGGGGTAGACCGGGAAGTTCTTCAGGAAATACGTCAGGAAAGTCAATAACAACAGGAATATTATTCAAATTTGACGTGTCTTTATTCAAATCCATAACATGGGCTAAGAAAGCTTGACATCCGTTTTTTAATAAACGAATGGCTTTATGGCTTGATATAACAGTGATTGATTTTAATGGCTTAGTTGTTTGAATTCGTACAACAGGTTGGTTAGGAATATGAAAACTAACAACCTTACGAAAACAATCAATTTTGGCATGATGAGTAGTTAACCAATCAATCCCTAAAATCACATCAAAAGCAAGTATCTTTAATGAGATAAGGTCAACAGGTAAGGTGATGGTGCCAACTTGGATCACACAAGATTTATAAACAGTGGATGTGATGAAAGTTTCTCCTAACGGAGTCTCCACAGATAAATCAAAGTCTAACTTCTCCGGAGTCAAGTTTAAACGTTGAGCACAAGCAGGAGAGATAAAAGAATGGGTAGAACCGGTATCTAATAAGGTATAAACTTCGCATGAATTTATGATTAGCTTACCCGTGATCACCTCGTTTGGGTTCCTCGCATGTTGACCAGTCACGACAAACGCTCTTCCAGGAACCGTTGACTTTATCTTTTCTGGGATAGCTTTTTGAGTCACCATCCCCGCTGGACTTGGTTTTGCTACAGTGCAATCTCGAGCGATATGTCCTTCCTTTCCACAGTTATAACATACCTTAAACTGTTGTGGGCAGTTTGGGCTGATATGTCCTTCTTTTCCGCACTTATAGCATATAACCGGTGGTCGTTCTCCTCCCTTGGAACCAGTTGCTGCTGGTGCTGACGTCTTCGTATTGTCATTGTTGAATCTCCTCTTTTTAAAATCTCCTCCCGACACGCTTCTTCTATTTTCATAGCCACGATTACCACCAGAGTGGTTACCGTTCTTGTTTGTATTTTTCTTTCTCCGCTGGTTATCATTGTTCTGATGACTGCTGTCACCGATATGATCCTGGTTGTGGTCCCTCAGTTGACCGTACTCATTATCTCCCTCTAATAATTGAGCCCTGTTGACAACATCTGAATAGAGAGAAAATTTATGAGAAATGAGATATTAACGTATGCCGGGTTTCAAACCTCTCAAAAACATCCTCGTCATACGTTCCTCATTCTCCACCAAATGAGGTGCAAACCTGGACAACTCTGCAAACCTCGCCTCGTACTGAGACACCGTCATGTTATTCTGCTCCAGTCTAATAAACTCTACCTCCTTCATATGACGAATACTTTCAGGAAAGTACTTGTCATTGAACAGTTTCTGAAATATCTCCCAAGACATGCTGAGTGCGGTTGGATGGGTACGCTTCACAGACTCCCACCAGTAGTTCGCCTCGCCACGGAACATAAAGGTGGCGAATGGAACCTTCTGTTCCTCCGTGCATCCCAAGACATCGAATATCTTGGTAATTTGCTTGACCCACGTTTCCGCCATGATCGGATCCGGCTCTCCCTTAAATTCTGGTGGTCCCAATTCTTTGAACTGTTTGGCTGTGACAAACCGTGGATTACTATCATTTCCTCCTGTATTTTGAATACGAGTCTCCCTCGTCTGGTTTTGCATAAATTGCAAAAAACTTCTAAACATTCCATCATTCATCATCTGCTCATTGGTGTTGTTCATAGGAGTAACATTGCCAGCCTGTTGCACGTTCTCCTCGTTGGTAAGCACCGGTGTCTCCACGGTCTCATTTACTCCACTGTTAACATTCTCAGTCGACATTCTCAAATACTGCCATAAAACAAGGGTTAATTAAATAAATTAACAAATCACATAATACCCCTATATTATGACTGACCAATAAATAAGCTTAGGTAGGACACACTAGCGAAGGATTTATTCGTCTCTCCCCTCCTAGTTCTATTCTCCGATCTCCGCCAGAGATCATATCCCTAAGCTCTGATACCAACTGTGACGCCCCCAAAATAGGTATACAACACCCATTCTGAGTCGTCAAAATACATGGTACAGAAACAACTACATCTTTATTATTACAACACAAGAACTGTGAGTTTAAATACAAATATTGTCATTTAGACAATATTCACACTCAAATAAGTCCTCATTACAATTATTGATACATTATTTCACAAAAATGGTGAGGACTACTAAAGTAACTTCTAGAACCATCATTCCATACCCCGACTAGTACTCGCTACATTCTCGCCTCTTGAGAAAAATAGAACAAAAAGGAAAAGGGTGAGCTCAACTAGCCCAGTAAAGAACATTATGACTAAGATAATACAGAACAAATTATCGTTAGTCTTCAACAGGGAAAAATCTAATAGAATACAATAGACAACAAGTTTTAAATCAATAACTGCAGCGGAAACAGCAAACCATTAGAAGAGTCAAGTAGAGAATGAGTTCTACTATCTTCTAAGATTTAAAAGTTCATCATCAATATTTTATCCCTGTAACAACAATCAATAACCATCTTTAATCTAATATTCATCTTTGCACTACAGGCCAAAGATATTCACTTGTATCACCAGTCGGTCATGTTCATCTCAACACCTGTTCATCTTTGCACTACGGGCCAAAGATATTCATCAGTTAATCATTCATCTTTGCACTACGGGCCAAAGATATTCAGTAATATCATCATTTAGGACTGAGGATGATGAAAAATATCTTAAAGAAAACGAATCCAGTGAAACAAAATAATAATATTAAAGATTCTTATTTCGATTTATCCATGTCCAAAAATATCTTATAATTATTCATAGTGAAGTAGAATTCAAGAATGATCAAAACATGGATACAATCAAAGCTAGTACCCAGAATAGATATTTTGGATGAAAAGAAGAAAATTTTATTTTTTGGTGAATAGTAACTCGTGAATAGTAACTCATAAATAGTAACCCCGACGTGAAAAGTTCTAAATTTGATAAAAATTTCTAACCAATATTTCGGCATAATGATATTGAAGAAATAATATCATTTTCGAATAAAATAACATCCCTTACCTCGTAAAGACAGTACTTCTGGTCGAAATACCGGCATAAGGCTGAAAGAAACTTGCTCTGATGAATAGAAACTCTCAAAGTATCTAAATACTCATAAAATACACTCAATAATCTAGAGAGAGAAAGAGAGAAAACTTGTTTCTGGTGTGATTTTCAATTCTAACTTAGCCCTCTATTTATAGGAAAATGTTAGCACGCCGAAGCAGACTTAACCTGCAACCTGATGGCTTTACCTGCTACTATTCCCACCCACCACATTTGAATAAAAATCTTAGCACATTTCTTCACCAACCAAGAGTGGGGCCCACCAATTCTAGAATTTTCTACCAAAATAATTAATTCCGAAAATTCAACAATTTCTGAACCAGTCATCTCGTAAAATTCATAATAAATCATACGTTCATTTTTAACGGTTGAAAATTTGAGGACATATACTCAACTTATATATGTATAACATATCCAAAAATGACCACAATCCAACGGTCGGATTAAAAATTATAACCCCCGCAAAATATCTCAAAAACCCTGATATTTAATACCTCCATTCCGACAAAAATACTGATAAAAACTCAACATTAACTTCTTCATTTTTAACCACAAAAATATATCCCTCATTTATATCCACAAAAAAAAATATTTCCTTATCATATGAATCAATAATTAATTATTCACAAATAATATTACAAAATCACATTTATGACAACCAGGCCGTTCCCAGGAAAGAGGGGGCTTTCCAATAAGGATTTTTCCTTACTGGCGCGCAATTAGATGACCAAACCTCTCCTTAGACAGAACTTTCTAGACATTGCCAATAATGTTATCTAATAATATTATTCAAATAATATGAATTATTGATCTGATAATGGGAAATACTGTGTAGTGACAATTATTGAAACAACAGTAATATAAAATATCAACGCAGCAATTATTGAATCAATAAAATAAAATACTGAACAGTAATTACTGTAACCATTATTGAGTAGTGCCTTCTTATGTAAGAATCAATAATTGGTGCAATCAGTGTGCTACTATGTAACAACGCGTATTACTGTGTTTTAACCACCGGGTATTCCAACAGTATTAACGGTAACAACTACGCCGTTATTAATAAACAACATATACTTGTCGTTTTCTTCATCCAATCGCTTTCCGTTATGGGGCCCACAAAAGACTGCGCCGTCGTACGAATATTCCCCGACAGGAAGAATATTCTACGACCAAACGAATATTCCCCGACAACATTGAATATTTTATAACCACCTGCTTATTTGAAATATTTGCGCATTTTACCCATAACTAATCTCATTAATCAATTTAACACTTACTATTTCAAAATAATAAATAGAGGGAATTTAAATTTCATTTATTAATAATTTGGGGTCTTATAGTCAAGTTTAAACGTTGAGCACAAGCAGGAGAGATAAAAGAATTGGTAGAACCGATATCTAATAAGGTATAAACTTCGTAAGAGTTTATAATTAGCTTACCCGTGATCACCTCGTTCGAGTTCCTCACGTTTTGGCCAGTCACGACAAACGCTCTTTCAGGAACCGCTGATGTCGACTTATCCGGGACAACCCTTAGAGTCACCATCCCCGTTGAACTTGGTTTTGCTACAGAACAATCCCGAGCTATGTGGCCTTCCTTTCCACAGTTGTAACATACCTTGGATTGTTGTGGACAGTTTGGGCTGATATGTCCCTCTTTTTCGCATTTGTAACATCTAACTGGCGGTCGTTCTCCTCCCCTAGAATTTGTTGTTGGTGCTGGTGCAGCTGCTGATGTCTTCCCGTCATTGTTGAATCTCCTCTTTCTGAAATTTCCACTTGACTCACCTCTATTATTATCATGGCCACAATGACCACCCAAATGGTTACCGCCTTTGTTCGTATTTTTCCCTCCTCGTTGGTTATCATCGCTCTGATGACTGCTATCACCGGTATGACCCTGGTTGTGGTCCCTCGGTTGCACATACTCATTGTCTCGCTCTAATAATTGAGCCCTGTTTACAACATCTGAATATAAAGAAAATTTATGAGAAATAAGATATTGCCGAATCTCGGGTTTTAGACCTCTTAGAAACATCCTTGTCATTCGTTCCTCATTTTCGACTAAATGAGGTGCAAACCTGGATAACTCTGCAAACTTCGCCTCGTACTGGGACACCATCATGTTGTTTTGTTCCAGTCTAATAAACTCCACCTCCATCATATGACGAATACTTTCAGGAAAGTACTTGTCATTGAACAGTTTCTGAAATGTTTCCCAGGACATGTTGAGTGCGTCAGGCTGGGTACGCTTCACAGACTCCCACCAGTAGTCTGCCTCACCACGGAACATAAAGGTGGCGAATGGAACCTTCTGTTCCTCCGTACATCCCAAGACATCGAATATCTTGGTAATTTGCTTGACCCACGTTTCCGCCATGATCGGATCCGGCTTTCCCTTAAATTCTGGTGGTCCCAATTCTTTGAACTGCTTGGCTGTGACAAACCGTGCATTGTTATCATTTCCACCCGTATTCTGCACACGAGTCTCCCTCGTCTGATTTTGCATGAACTGCAAAAAGCTCCTAAACATTCCATCATTCATAGTTTGCTCGGCAACGTTGTTTACAGGAGGAATATTGCCTTCCTGTTGCACGTTCCCCTGGGTGGTGATCAAAGGTGTCTCCACGGTCTGATTTACTCCATTATTAACGTTCTCAGTTGCCATTCTTAAATACTGCCATAAAACAAGAGTTAATAGTCATGTCATATATTATCCCTATACTCTGACCGACCAAATAAACATCAAATAAACTTAGTCAGGTCATACTAGAGAAGGAATTTTCCGTCTCTCCCCTCCTAGTTCTTGTCTCACATCTCAGCCAGGGATCATATCCCTAAGCTCTGATACCAACTGTGACGCCCCCAAAATAGGTATACAACACCCATTTTGAGTCGCCAAATACATAGTACAAAAAGCAAACTACAACTTCAATAATATAATTATCGTGCAAAATACGACAACACATACTGTGAGTTTAAATACAAATATTGTCTTCTAGACAATATCCACACTCAAATAAGTCCTCATTACAATTATTCAAACACTATTTTACAGAAATAGTGAGGACTGCTAAAACATCTTTCTAGAACCATCACTCCATATCCCGACTAGATCCTGCTATGTTCTCACCTACTGAGAATAAAAATGGAACAAAAAGGAAAAGGGTGAGCTCAACTAACCCAGTAAAGAATATTATGACTAATATAATATACAAGAAATTATCATTAATATTCAACAGGGAAAAATCTAATATAATATAATCGACAATAAGTTTTAGATCAACAACTGCAGCGAAAACAGCAAACCATTAGAAGAGTCAAGTAGAGAATGAATTCTACTATCTTCTAAGATTTAAAAGTCCATCATCAATATTTTATCCCTGTAACATCAATTAATAATCATCTATAATCAAATATTCATCTTTGCACTACAGGCCAAAGATATTCATTTGTATCACCAGTTGGTCATGTTCATCTTTGCACTACAGGCCAAAGATATTCATCAGGTAATCATACATCTTTGCACTACAGGCCAAAGATATTCAGTAGTATCATGATTTAGGACTTAGGATGATGAAAAATATTTTAAAGAAAACGAATCCAGTGAGACAGAAGGACAAATAGTAGGGATTCGTATAACAGTTTATCTAAGATCAATAATACTTCATAATAATCAATTGTGAAGCAGAATTCAAAAATAAAGATCAAAACATGGATGCAATCAAAGATAGTAACCATAATAGACATCTTGGACAAAAAGGGAAAATTTTATTTTTCGATGAATAGTGCCGTATTCGTGAATAGTGCCGTATACGTGAATAGTACCGTATACGTGAATAGTAATCTCGACACAAAAAGTTTCAAATTTGATAAAAACTCATATCAATATTTCAGCATAATGATATTGAAGAAAATAATATCATTTAAGAAGAAAATAATATTCCTTACCTCAAAATATCAGTACTTCTGGTCGGAATACCGGTATAAGGCTGAAAGAAACTTGCTCTGATGAATAAAAACTCTCAAAGTATCTAAATACTCACAAAATACACTCAATAATCTAGAGAGAGAAAGAGAAAAAACTTGTTTCTGGTGTGATTTTCAATTCTAACTTAGCCCTCTATTTATAGGAAAATGTTAGCACGCCGAAGCAGACTTAACCTGCAACCTGATGGCTTTACCTGCCACCATTCAAGCCTACCACATTTGAATAAAAATCTCAATACATTTCTTCACCAACCAAGAGTGGGGCCCACCAATTCTAGAATTTTCCATCAAAATGATAAACTCTGAAAATTCAACAATTTCTGAACCAGTCATCTCGTAAAATTCATAATAAATCATACGTTCATTTTTAACGGTTCAAAATTTGTGGACATATACTCAACTTATATATGTATAACATATCCAAAAATTACCACGATCCAATGGTCGGATTAAAAATTATAACCCTCGGAAAATATCTCAAAAACCCTGATTTTTAATACCTCCATTCCGACAAAAATACTGATAAAAACCTCAACATTAACTCCTTCATTTTTAACCACAAAAATATATCCCTCATTTATATCCACATAAAATAAATATTTCCTTATCATATGAATCAATAATTAATTATTCACAAATAATATTACAGAATCACATTTATGACAACCAGGCCGTTCCCAGGAAAAATGGGGCTTTTCAATAAGAATTTCTCCTTACTGGCGCGCAATTAGATGACCAAATCTCTCTTTAGACAGAACTTTCTAGACATTGCCAATAATGTTATCAAATAATGTTATTCAAATAATATGAATTATTGATCTGATAATGAAAAATACTGTGCAGTGACAATTATTGAAACAATAATAATATAAAATATCAATGCAGCAATTATTGAATCAATAAAATAAAATATTAAACAGTAACTACTGTAACAATTATTGAGTAGTGCCTTCCTTCGTAAGAATCAATAATTTATGTAATACCGTGTGCTACTGTAGTTTAACCACCAGGTATTCTAACAGTATTAACGGTAACAACTACGCCGTTAATTATAAACAACTTATACTTGTCGTTTTCTTCATCCAATCTCTTTTCGTTATGGGGCCCACACAAGGCTGCGTCGTCGTACGAATATTCTCCGACAGCAAGAATATTCCACGACCAAACGAATATTCACCGACCAAAAATGAATATTTTATAACCACTTGTTTATTTTGCAAAATCTGCACATTTCACCCATAACCAAAATATTATATCAAATTAACACCTTATTATTCACAATAATAATTAGAGAAAATTTGATTTTATTCATTAATAAGTTGGGGTCTTACAGCAATGATGACAAGTGAATTGATATTTATTGTGATTTCCTTCTACACAACTGCTTGTTCTCGTTAGATTGCTCATCTTTTTTTGTGTAACATAACTCCAATATAACATGAACAACAATAATACTCCAACATAACATGAATAACATATTGCAGATTATAACAACAGACCAAAATAAATTCAATTCAACTTTGAAAAAAAATTCAACACAACTTCAAGAATAAAAACTTACATTTCATTAAATTTAGAACATTAAATATTCCATTACACTAACATATTTCATTTCATACTACTAAAAAACATTAAAAACTTTCATTACATATTTCATTACACATTAAAACCCTCACATTACAAACTTTCTGTAAGACCCCGAATTTTATGAAATAAAAGTATTCAATTTTCCTATTTAGTAAATGGTTAAATTGATAAAAGTTAAAGTTAAGGGTGATATATGAAATTTTTTTCAAAATACACAAGTGGTTATAAAATATTCATTGTTGTCGGGAAATATTCGTTGGTCGTGGAATATTCTTTTTGTCGGAGAATATTCGTACGACGGCGCAGCTATTTGTGGGCCCCATAACGAAAAACAGTCGGATGAAGATAACGACAAAAATTGAGTTTTTATAATTAACGGCGTAGTTGTTACCGTTAACACTGTTGGAATACCCGGTGGTTAAAATACAGTAATACGCGTTATTGCACAGTAGCACACGGTATTGCACAATATTTTTGAAATTATTGATTCTTACGTAAGAAGGCACTACTCAATAATTGTTACAGTAATTACTATTCAATATTTTATTTTATTGATTCAATAATTACAGCGTTGATATTTTATATTATTGTTGTTTCAATAATTGTTGCTGCACAGTATTTTTCATTATCAGATCAATAATTCATATTATTTAAATAATATTATTAGATATCATTATTGGCAATGTCTAGAAAGTTCTGTCTATGGAGAGGTTTGGTCATCTAATTGCGCGCTAGTAAAGAGAAATCCTTATTGGAAAGCCCCCTCTTTCCTGGGAACGGTCTGGTTGTCATAAATGTGATTCTGTAATATTATATGTGAATAATTAATTATTGATTCATATGATAAGAAAATATTTATTTTATGTGGATATAAATGAGGGATATATTTTTGTGGTTAAAAATGAAGGAGTTAATGTTGAGGTATTTTATCTGTATTTTTGTCGGAACAAAGGTATTGAAAATCAAATTAGGAGTTTTTGAGATATTTTGCGAGGGTTATAATTTTTAATCCGACCGTTGGATCGTGGTAATATTTGGATATGTTATACATATATAAGTTGAGTATATGTCCACAAATTTTGAACCGTTAAAAATAAACGTATGATTTATTATGAATTTTACGAGATGACTGGTTCAGAAATTGTTGAATTTTCAGAGTTAATCATTTTGGTGGAAAATTCTAGAATTGGTGGGCCCCACTCTTGGTTGGTGAAGAAATGTGCTGATATTTTTATTCAAATGTGGTGGGTGGGAATAGTAGCAGGTAAAGCTATCAGGTTGCAGGTTAAGTCTGCTTCGGCGTGCTAACATTTTCCTATAAATAGAAGGCTAAGTTAGAATTGAAAATTACACCAGAAATAAGTTTTCTCTCTTTCTCTCTAGATTATTGAGTGTATTTTGTGAGTATTTAGATACTTGGTGAGTTTCTATTCATCAGTGCAAGTTTCTTTCAGCGTCATATCCGATATCCAGTCAGAAGTGCTGCTCTTTTGAGGTAAGGGATTGTAAGGGATAGTAAGGGATAGTAAGGGATATTAAGGGATGTTATATTCTTCATAATGATGTTATTCTTTCAATATCATTATATTGAAATATTGGTATGAATTTTATTGTGGAATTTTTACCTTTTTGAGTCGGGGTTACTATTCACGTATACGACACTATTCACGTATACGGCACTATTTATGTATATGGCACTATTTACATATATGACATTATTTACGTATACGGTACTATGTACGAATACGGAGTACTATTCACGAGTTACTATTCACGATAAAATTGGTTTCTTTTTCTAACCAAATTATAGTTGATTTATGAATATTACTCTTAAGATTAAATCTATATGTTGATCATATTATTTTTATTATCATATATAACATTTTTATAACCCTGATGTTGAATTTCTCTTTCACTTGAGTGTAAAGATGGGTAAATTATTGGTATGATTGTGACTGAAGAATATCTTTGGCCTGTAGTGCAGAGATGAATTGTTAACTGGTATGATCATGATCATTGAATTTATAATTGAATATCTTTAGCTTAAGTGTAAAGATGAATTGATTAACATGGTTATAATTATTGTTTATATAAATTCTGAAATAATTATATATTTCTTTGAGATATGAATATATTTGGCCTGTAGTGCAAATATGAATTGTTGAGGAATATCTTTGGTCTGTAGTGCAAAGATAAATTGTTGATGAATATCTTTGGCCCGTAGTGCGAAGATGAACTGTTGTTGAATATCTTTGGCCTGTAGTGCAAAGATGGTTTGTTGATGAATATCTTTGGTTGTAGTGCAAAGATGGATTTATTAATATGATTATGAACAGGAACTGTGATTTGGTATAACCATGATCTTTGATGTTTCAGGTAAAGACATGTGAGAAAAATTATCTTCGTCCTGGATGCGAAGAGGAATTTAGAATTACAATTATGATTATGAGTTATTCATATAATTGTGAAAAGGAACTGTTGATTAATGTTACGGGGATAAAATATTATTGGTGGACTTTTAATGTGGAGAAGATAATAGACTTTATGGTCTATTTGACTCTTCTAATGGTTTGCTCGTTCCGCTGCAACTATGGTTGAAATTTTTATCATCTACCATATGTTCTAAATCTTTGATTTATTATTGATGAAGGCTATTGATAATTTAATTATCTTTAGTCATGATATTTTTACTGGGTTAGTTGTGCTCACCCTTCTGTTTCACAATTCCTTTCAAGTAATAAGAGTGTAGCTGGGTCGAGCGGGGGTAACAGGGGAATAGAACGGTGGTCATCATTTAGTAGTTATATTTGGTGAATCAAATAGGGTGAGGCGAACCCAACGTTGGAAGGGTGTTTTGCCACTATCATACAAGATGTCTAATGACATACAATCTCGTGTCAACATAAGACAGGATTGTGCTCATCCACTTGCTGAGTATATCTACGAGCACTACCTATATAATCTTGGTGTTTGTTTGAAGTATAATTCACGATTAAAGACAGTGGAGATAATAATAAGTTAAGAGAAGACTCACCATTGGGAAGAATATGATAGTAATCTTCTCATTTTTCTTTGGGGTATATTGGGTCAACCAAGGATAATTCTGTGGTCATATGATATCTATCATAACCTAGATGCATGGCCTCCCATGTACGAAGGTTTCCTTGAGCGCTTTCCAAAGATTCTAATTTCTAAAACAATTTTTGACTATACCTTTATGTAAGGTGTCATTGTGAGGTGCTGTCCACGGTTGGGACATGAGTCACATTTGGTATATATTTGTATCCAAACTCACAGCATATGTGTTGTTGTATTTTGCACGACAATTGTTGTAATAAAGTTGTAATTATTTTCTGTACCATGTATTTGGCGACTCAGAATAGGTTGGATGGAATGGACCTGTTTTGGGGTCGTTACACTTTCACTTCATACTACTAAAGAACGACACCAGCATGAATGACAGGAGAAGAAAAACAACTCCAATTATCATTATTATCTTCACATGGCTTTCAACAAGCATCATCCTCATATGTAGATTATTCTTCTCACACAGACACTTGCATGTTGTTCCCTTCACCACTGTTGTCCCCATTCCTTCATTGTGTTCATTAGTATCAGTAAGTGTACCACTTGAGTTTGTTGTAGAAGGCAAACACCATGCCCAAAATTCACATTCATCACATACAAAATACAATTTTCCCTTCGATGGTTTGTTCGAGTCGACAATTCTTACAGAAGCCTTCTTTCCACATTTACATTTCCTAGGTATGTATCGAAGGTCACCATTATTCCATCCTACATGATTGCTTGACGAAGACATGCCTCCTACTTCACATAAACATCAGCAAAATCTTTAATCAACAATTTAAAGCATAACATTTACATACTAACATGCACATAAAGCAAATGTATACAAGATGTTACTTCAACATTTTCACAAACACCTTCTGGGCGGCCAAATTTGTAGTAACTTCAGCCCAAATCTTGCTAACAAATTACACAACTAAGAAATCTAATGAACACTGTATAACGAGTCATACTCATTAGATTTCGTTCTTCGATATACAACTAAGAAATCTAATGAACACTGTATAACACTGTATAACGAGTCATACTCATCTTGCTAACAAATTAGACAACTAAGAAATCTAAGAAAGTCGATTTGGGTAAATTCGTTCTTCGATATACTCATTAGATTTCAAAGAAGCTAAATATACATTCCTGAGTTTTGAGTAAGACAATTAATAACCTTGATGAAGACACTGATAATCCCCGGGACTGAGACAGAGCTGCTAAGGGACGGGTTAGGGCATAAATAGCCAACAAAATGGGTCTTTTGTAAGACCCCGAATTTTATGAAATAAAAGTATTCAATTTTTATTATAATTACAATTTAGTAAATGGTTAAATTGATAAAAGTTTAAAGTTATGGGTGAAATATGAATTTTTTTTCAAAATAAGCAAGTGGTTATAAAATAATCATTGTTGTTGGGGAATATTCGTTTGGTCGTGGAATATTCTTTCTGTCAGAGAATATTCGTACGACGGCGCAGCTATTTGTGGGCCCCATAACGAATAAATGTCGGGTGAAGGAAAATGACAAATTTGAGTTTTTACAAATAACGGCGTAGTTGTTACCGTTAACACTGTTGGAATACCCGGTGGTTAAAATACAGTAATACGCGTTATTGCACAGTAGCACACGGTATTGCATAGTATTTTTGAAATTATTGATTCTTACGTAAGAAGGCACTACTCAATAATTGTTACAGTAGTTACTGTTCAATATTTTATTTTATTGATTCAATAATTGTTGCGTTGATATTTTATATTATTGTTGTTTCAATAATTGTTGCTGCACAGTATTTTTCTTTATCAGATCAATAATTCATATTATTTGAATAATATTATTAGATAACATTATTGTCAATGTCTAGAAAGTTCTGTCTAAGGAGAGGTTTGGTCATCTAATTGCGCGCCAGTAAGGAGAAATCCTTATTGGAAAGCCCCCTCTTTCCTGGGAACGGCCTGGTTGTCATAAATGTGATTCTGTAATATTATTTGTGAATAATTAATTATTGATTCATATGATAAGAAAATATTTATTTTATGTGGATATAAATGAGGGATATATTTTTGTGGTTAAAAAATGAAGGAGTTAATGTTGAGATTTTTATCCGTATTTTTGTCGGAATGGAGGTATTAAAAATCAGGGTTTTTGAGATATTTTGCGGGGGTTATAATTTTTAATCCGACCGTTGGATCGTGGTAATTTTTGGATATGTTATACATATATAAGTTGAGTATATGTCCACAAATTTTGAACCGTTAAAAATAAACGTATGATTTATTATGAATTTTACGAGATGACTGGTTCAGAAATTGTTGAATTTTCGGAGTTTATCATTTTGGTGGAAAATTCTAGAATTGGTGGGCCCCACTTGTGGTTGGTGAAAAAATGTGCTGAATTATATTTCAAATGTGGTGGGTGGGAATAGTAGCAGGTAAAGCCATCAGGTTGCAGGTCAAACCTACCAAAATTTTCCTATAAATAGAGGGCTAAGTTAGAATTGAAAATCATACCAAAAACATAAGCTTTCTCTCTTTCTCTCTCTATATTATGAAGCATATTTTGTGAGTTTTTAGATACTTGGTGAGTTTCTATTCATCAGTGCAAGTTTCCTTCGGCATCATATCCGATATCCAGCCAGAAGTACTGCTCTTTTGAGGTAAGGGATAGTAATGGATTTTAAGGGTTGTTATGATTTTCAGTTTCGTAATTTTTCTGATCTTCAAAAATTCTGAAAAAATTCAAAATGATATTTTGATGAGTTTTCTTGATTGTGTCCAAAAATGGTGATTTTTGGATGTATAGATTGAGAGTTATGAATTTTATGAGAAAAGACTATTTTAAAAGTAACCGCTTATAATTCCTTGTGGTTAACTCCAAAATTGATGAAATTTTTATTGGGAGTACATGTATATGATAGAAGTATACTCTGTAAATTTTGGAATTTTTAGACAAAAGTACAATTTTTGATAAATGTCTAAATATTCGGCTGTTTTGGCCATATGAAAAATAGTAAATGACTTTTAAAAATTTTGAGAAAAATATATGTTCACTATGGGACTATATTATGCTAAATCCCAGAAAAGAAATATTTTTAGAACTGATTTGGTATTTTTCATGAAAATGATCTAGTTATGAGTAAATGAATTAAATATGTTTTGTGAAGAAAGAAAATTGGAAAATAGGATTTTATGGCTTGAGAATCCTATATGAGGTATATGCAGATTTTTGATGAGGGTTTTGGTTATTGATGATGAAATTGTAAGAGTTGGCATTTTATGATGATTAAATGCATTAATTAGTAAAGTGTAAACAATTAAAATAAATTGTTTATAAATTTAAGTAATGTTATTCTTTCAATATCATTATACCGAAATATTGGTATGGATTTTATTGTGGAATTTCTATCTTTTGTGTCGGGGTTACTATTCATGAGTTACTATTCACGATTTACTATTCATGAGTTACGAATATTACTCTTGAGATTAAAACTATATGTTGATCATATTATTTTTATCATCATATATAACATTTTTATAACCCTGATGTTGAAATTCTCTTTCACTGGAGTGTAAAGATGGGTAGATTATTGGTATGATCATGACTAGGGTTCTCTTTGGCCTGTAGTGCAAAGTTGAATTGTGACTGGTATGATCATGACCATTGAATTTATAATTGAATATCTTAAGCTTAAGTGCAAAGGTGAATTGATCAACATGGTTATAATTATTGTTTATATAAATTCTGAAATGATTATATATTTCTTTGAGATATGAATATATTTGGCCTGTAGTGCAAATATGAATTGTTGATGAATATCTTTGGCATGTAGTGCAAAGATGGCCTGTTGATGAATATCTTTGGCCTGTAGTGCAAAGATGAACTGTTGTTGAATATCTTTGG
This sequence comes from Panax notoginseng, assembly GCA_016801055.1. Lineage (NCBI taxonomy): Eukaryota > Viridiplantae > Streptophyta > Magnoliopsida > Apiales > Araliaceae > Panax > Panax notoginseng. The sequence continues at coordinate 157,240,878 of CM029012.1, read as the reverse complement.
CCCGTAGTGCAAAGATGGTTTGTTGATGAATATCTTTGGCCCGTAGTGCAAAGATGGATTTGTTAGTATGATTATAAACAGGAACTGTGATTTGGTATAACCATGATCTTTGATGTTTCAGGTAAAGACAGGTGATGAAAATATTATTCGTCCTGGGTGCGAAGAAAAATTTATAGTCACAATTATGATTATGAGTTATTCATATGATTGTGGAAAGGAACTGTTGAGTGATGTTACATGGATAAAATATTGTTGGTGGATTTTTAACATGGAGAAGATAATAGACTTTATGGTCTATTTGACTCTTCTAATGGATTGCTCGTTCCGCTGCAACTATGGTTGAAATTTTTATCATTTACCATATGTTCTAAATCTCTGATTTATTGTTGATGAAGGCTATTGATAATTGAATTATCTTTAGTCATGATATTCTTTACTGAGCTAGTTGTGCTCACCCTTTTGCTTCACAATTCCTTTCAGGTAATAAGAGTGTAGCTGGGTCGAGCGAGGGTAACAAGAGAATAGAACGGTGGTCATCATTTAGTAGTTATATTTGGTGAAGAAAATAGGGTGAGGCGAACCCAACGTTGGAAGGGTGTTTTGTCATTATTATACAAGATGTCTAATGACATACAACCTCGTGTCATCATAAGACAAGGTTGTGCTCATCCACTTGCTGAGTATATCTATGGGCACTACCTATATAATCTTGGTGTTTGTTTGAAGTATAATTCTCAATTAGAGACAGTGGAGATAATGATAAGTCAAGAGAAGACTCACCATTGGGAAGAATATGATAGTAATCTTCTCGTTTTTCTTTGGGGTCTATTGGGTCAACCAAGGATAATTCTGTGGCCATATGATATCTATCATAACCTAGACGCGTGGCCTCCCATGTACGAAGGTTTCCTTGAGCACTTCCCAAAGATTCTAATTTCTAAAACAGTTTTTGACTATACCTTTATGTAAGGTGTTATTGTGAGGTGATGTCCACGGTTGGAACATGAGTCACATTTGGTATATATTTGTATCCAAACTCACAGCATATGTGTTGTTGTATTTTGCACGACAATTGTTGTAATAAAGTTGTAGTTGTTTTCTGTACCATGTATTTGACGACTCAGAATGGGTTGGGTGGAATGGACCTATTTTGGGGGTGTCACATCTTTAATAACCATGGTTGAAGATGAGGGCATTATCGACTTTTTCCTAGCTCATTTGACCGTTACACTCATACCTCACGCTCTTTTGGCGAGTACACTTCACGCACAGTTAGATTAGATGGAAACTGTCTGTTTTTCACTTCAACTCAAAACCACGAGTGTTTAAATGTAGGTTTACGTAATACAAGTGGTTATGTGGGAAATGTCAGATACTAGAGGTGGTCATCTGAATTTTATCCTTCTATTTATTAGTGAAATAGTCTCAAAAAATAATTTATTTAAAGTATTATTTTTATCTCTTTTATAAAATATTAAGTCATAATTTTTTTTCCCATTTGTTTCCTTTCGAACAAAAATGTTACTTTCAAAACAATAATTATCGTAAAATTAATATAAAAATATTATTAAATAGGTATTTATTTTGATAATATCAACACGGATTTATTCGTTTAAAAAAATTAGCCTCATTAGCTACATAATATAGTAATTCTACTCATTTTGTTCCCAAAAGAGGGTATATTTATTTCTTATATAATTTTAAATTAAAAATAATATGTAATTTTTTATTTTAGTTAATATTATAAAGTATTTTAAAAATATTAGTAAATATAAAAATTACTCCCTTCTATTTCAAAATTAGAAATTCAATTTAATTTTTGATATCAAACGATGACATATTAAACTTCAAAATTGATATGATTAATAAAAGTTTAGAATAAAATTAGGGAATTAATATTTTCACATGTATTTTTAATATTTTCAAATAGTGTTTTTTCATGTGAACACGCTGTGAGTCCCCACCTCATGTTAGAATGAACCATGTGTAAATATCAAAAACACATGTAAAAATAATATTTCCAAAAATAAATTTTATGATTATTAATTTTTATTATATACTATATAATTATAATAATTATATAAATTAAAATTAAATAAATTACGTCAATTTAAAGTTTAAGTAGCCCTTTAACCCGTATAAGGCACGGATACGGATTCGTGGACATAAATTAGTTACCTTAGCCTTTTGTTACAGTATAATTATATCTAATAGTAAGATATAATTAAATTTATTCATATATTTTATTTTTTTGAGGGATGAATAATCCATATGAAATCGTGTTATCATTTGAATTTCTTATCGTAAGAGTATAGAAATATTCTCATTATTCAAGATTTGATCAATTGTGAGTTTTTCAAGTTTTTTTTTTATATTTCAAAATTGATACAATTAATTTGTCATTTATAAATAATAAATTGTATATTTAGTTTTAAAATGTATAGAGTATTAAATAAATTTATGATCATAATTTAAATTTTAGGAGCTTGCAAAATAGTCAGAACAAAAAATAAAAAATAAATGATAGTAAATGTCTCTTTTTACCGTTTAAGGTCATATATTTGAGCCTATTTCTCACGGTAGGATGAGAATTTTATTATAATAATATAATATTTGAGGAACGGCGTAACCAAATCTTTTTCCTCCCTCTGTTTCAATAATCTCATTTTTTTTTTCTTCCTTCCTCTCCCACCACCTTTTTTCCGCCCAAATTAATTAGAATGAATCTAAATCGTTCTTATTTTTTTCTGCCTAAATTAATTAGAATAAATTTGAACTGTCCGTATATTTTTCTGTCCAAACTCAAAATGGATTCTATCTTATTAATATAGATATACTTAAAAATATGTAAAGGAGACTTCTTTTTTCTTTTTTTTCTTTTGGAAACGGAGGGAGTATAAAACGCAAATTCGGAGCCTATTTCTCGGTACCACAGCTGACACAAACGGTGAAACCCAAAAACCAGAGAGCTAACAGTTGAGAAAAATCCAGTGAGCAAAAAACCATGAGGGTTTTAGAGATATTCTGCAGATATATAGACAAAAATTCACATTCTTTATTCTCTTTTGGCTCCTTCAACTCCACTACCCAGAAGCGATGGAGGAAGAAACCAGTAAGCAACGCACAAACCCGTTTAGAAAACCGTACCCGAGACCTCAAATTCGACCACATCACCGCCCAATTCAAGAAACTCAAGCTCATCCTCCATCTCCATAACCTCATGTCAAATCGAAAGCGCGGCCCTTTTGTGTCCGTGCAGTTAATGTCTCGGTGGAACAACATCATTAACCTCAACATCGGCACCGGCGCTTTTCTCCGGAAATACCCCCACATATTCGAGGTATTTACTCACCCAGTTAGGCGCAATCTTTGTTGTAGAATTACTCAAAAAATGACGGGTTTATTGCAAGAGGAAGAAAATGTTGTTAAAGAATTGGAATTGGAAAATGTAAAGCTCATAAAGAAACTTTTATTGATGTCTGTGAATGGTACTCTTCATATTCATGCTTTGAGATTGATTAGGAGGGAATTGGGTTTACCTGAAGATTTTCGTGATTCAATACTTGACAAGTATAGTAGTGATTTTAAGTTAATTAATTTGGAGGTAGTGGCTTTGGTTGATAGAGGGGATGAGAGTTTGGGTGTGGCTAAGATTGAGCATTGGAGAGAGAAAGAGTATAGAGAGAAATGGTTGAGTGAGTTCGAAACCAAGTTTGCGTTTCCTATTAATTTTCCTACTGGATTTAAGATTGAAGCTGAGTTTAGAGAGAAATTGAAGAATTGGCAAAGAATGACTTATGTTAAGCCTTATGACACAAAAGAGGTTGTTCGGGTTCGTACTTGTGGAGGGATTGAACGGTTTGAGAAGCGTGCTGTTGGGATTCTTCATGAGTTATTGAGTTTGACAGTGGAGAAAACTGTTGAGGTTGAAAGGTTAGTACACTTTCGGAAAGATTTTGGAATTGAAGTTAATATCCGTGAGCTTCTTTTGAAGCACCCCGGAATATTTTATATATCTACCAAAGGGAATACTCGGTTAGTTTTTCTTAGAGAAGCGTATAGCAGAGGTTGTTTGGTTGAGCCCAACCTAATTTATGATGTTCGGAGGAAAATGTTAGACCTTATCCTGCAGGGATGTCGGAATACAAGAGAGTTGAGAACTCAAAAGGAGGAAATTGAGGAAATCGAAAATGAGGTAGTCTGCGATGAGAGTGAAAGAATTACAGGGGATGGTGACTTTGTAATATCAATTTTGGAGAGCTTTAATGGTCATAATCACATTAATGATGTCATTGATATTGACGATCTATCTGAGTAGAATAGCGTAATGGGGAATTTAGTCCATGTGAAAAGGTGCTAAAGTGATAAGTTGGATTTGATGTAAGATTCAGTTAAGATGAAGACGGCATTGCATGATTTCTCGTGGTCAAACTGTTTCATGCATCTTGCTTAGACTATCAGAATTTTGTTTATTCCAGATTGCTGCTGAAGAAAAATATTTGATATGCAAGGAACATTATTGACCTGGCAAGTGCTATTCAAGGTCAAATTCCCTATCTATTATGTTTGCGTCATAATATTCATTTCTCCAACAATTTTTTTAGACTTGGAGTAATTTGGGATGCTTTAACTTCTCAGAACGCAGGTTCCTAAAGCATCAGCTTCACCAAATTATGATGGCACTAGACTTCACAAAAGCGGCTGCACTATTAACGTAAGGGATTATTACAAGTGCCATGACTTTCTTTATGACTATAGCCATCAGGGTTGTGCGTGAAGACTATAGACCCAAGTAGTAACGTATTATAGTTTTGTTTTGTCCGTTGTTAGAATCATAAAGGGGCAAGAATTGGGAGAAGGGTTATGTAAGCTGCTAAAGATTGAGCCTTTCTCTCAGTTTGAGAAAGAGATTTCTGATGTTCTTTATTTTATTAGTCAGAACCAACTGGTAGCCTTAGTTTTTTTGCTTATATATTTACTCTTATTTCTTGATGATAAACTCCAAGTTCCTTGGGCATTGATGATTGTTGTCTTGCACTGGATCGATCATACAGATTGGTGGATATGCTGCTGGGAAGCTTACATTGTATTCTGTCCAGAAGGATCTTGAGCTCCTACAGAAGGACCAAGGATAAAACTTCCAACTCTTACATGTGATTGATAACTTACGAACGTAAAACTTTTATTACCGTCGAATGATACACTGTTAATTACATTGGCTGCAGGAGGGGAATGGTTAAGAAATATTCTTGAGTTGGTCAACAATTTTTTATTACCACTGTTACACAAATGTGTGTAACCTATTTAATGATTGGGGTGAATTACGTTGTTACCACTGGGTTTGACTGAGTGGCAGCTTCACCCACCTTATCATGACTGTATTCAGACATGCAATATTTTTATTTCAAAATCTATTTTATATTAAGTTGATGTGTTAAGTTGAGCTCTGCCAGCTAACTGCAGGGAGCAGTGTAGTGAAGCGTGTCGCGTTCTCCCACAATATTTGCTTTTGCCACTAGGCCCACACCAAAAAGCAGTCGTGACACATCTTCTTCATCTCTAACACGCCACAATCAGTTCGGCAACCCATTTTATTGTTGATTAATCTAAAATTTTGGCTATTAGAAATTTAGTATTGGACATGATGCGCCCCCTCTCCCGCCCCCGCACCCAAAAAAAGGAAAAAGAAAAAGAAGAAGAAGAAGAAACAATAATCAAGTAAATGAACTTGTGAACACATAAATTTTCACAATCGCGAACTCTCAAAGTCACAGGCACATGCAAGAATGCGATAATCGCTACAAAAGAAAACAATTATCACTTCAAAATTTAATTTGTCAGGGGAGACGATTTAACATTTTCCACAAAATTTTGCTTCCCAATATGTAACAACTGACATTAAAGTTGAGCCATTTTGTCAAAGGAGAAACATTCTGCATTAGCCATTTTGTAACCATCTAGGTGATGTTGGAGTTTCCATTCTTAATCTCAAGGTCTTGTAGTGGATGATACCGGAAATAGATGAACTGAATCAGTATCTGGAGATGACTTTGAGGAACACACTACAAAAATAATACTAGTTTTCTTGGATCACAGAATTATAGTTGAAAATGAGTAGTCCCGTATACATGACAATGAAGAAATTGAGGTGTTAAACATTACAGTGCATACTACAGAGTCTAGTTATTCAATCCAAGGATACAATATATGCATAATGAGATATAAATCAAGGATACGAGAGAATCAAGAACAACGCAGCCTCCAGCATCCACCAACCATGGTAGTTGCGGCCTTATTTTTGACCACTCCAAGCTGCTCACGAGTATGCTGCAAAACAGAGAAATACTGTGTAAAACCAAATTGGCACACAATAAGCTCTCAGCTAAAGATATTTAGCCTTAAGAAAGTATTGTTAAATGTGAAGTTTGTCATAAGTTTCCCTAATCCCTAGAGGATGAATGATTCATAGCCTATGTTCTAAAAAATTGTAAATTAAAACAGGAATGAAGCTCACAATGAATCAATGACAAATGAAATTGTGATAGACAATAATTACCTTGCTACATACGTGACATTTCCAACAAGAGCAAATACGAACATTAGTGGGTTAAGGCCCTGCATGTCAGAGAAGAGAAAAGTTATGGAAGTACTAGACGGAAAAATAGTGCATGCAAGTGTTTATGTTTATTGTTTAAGTACATTTATTTTCTGTTAGTGGAGTTACATATGTTTTATACATCATTGCTGACAAAAAGGAAAACAATCCTCTAAGACAGAGGTGCATTATAAACCAGTAATTTCTCCTCCTTGAATTGTCTTTAGGTTAAACATAAAAATCAATTACCAACCCAACATGAAAGAATGATATTTACCTGAACATTGCCCCTTCTGAACTGCAGAATTATCAAATGAAAACAAGTTAGATTCAATTATAATTTATACATATCAATATCTAAATAATTAGCATAGAAAGGACTATTCCAGTAAAAAGTACGTCATCATCAAGCAGACGAACTTGATTAAGGCTTTCGAAAACCTGTGACTGCAAAACTACAAAGACCTCACTTCTCCCAGTTTGTTATCATTCCTTTTTGATAGAAAAAGAAGATTCTACTGAAAGAAGAGATAATATAAAAGAGGAGGCAAGGAGTACACCCTCAAATTCAAGTGGAGAAAACAAAGAAACTCTCTAAAAAGTCCCTTTCTGCAAGCATTGATTTTTCATTGGGTGAAATCACAGATCTTTCTACATTGGAATAGAGAAAAATATGCTACTCCATGCGACATATGCTCACATTTAAGAGAATTTGGGGAAGACGTCCACCCATGTAAATAGCTGCCATTCCCCAACCAAGAAAGCTTCCAATCTTAGCACTCTCTGTGCTTCCAGTTTCTTGCAATAAACTTTCAGTTACCTGCAATTCAAGCCACAATTAAATCCTACTAGTCATCTCCACATCTTTCAAACTGGTTTCTTTAATAAATTTGCAACCAACTAATCTAAACTTTTAGTGCTACTGATAGTTAAAGAATATCCTGCTCCACATGCACCTACTATGCTCTATTCTTAAAAACTTGCCTTTGGTAAAATTGCTGTACATTAATTTTATTCATCTAAGAAATTTTTTACTAAAATCACTAAATGGACAAGTCATAGTAAAAAAAAAAGATAGTTAGATATTTCTGATGTGGAAGGGAAAATAGGAGGCCATGCCGCCAATGTGAAAAGCTTATAGATTTATAATGCAACCAATTGATTATGGATATAAGCAATGAAAATCGTTTACATTTGATTTATACAACATTTACTCATTATTATCAAATCAGTATGAAATTTCTCTTCCTATACCTGTAATAGCTTTCGACCCACTTGCAGCACAATTCCACGATTTTGCTTTTCAAAAATAATATTCCTATTGCTTTTTGCATGTTGGAGATTAGAAATGCTAAGGAAGATTGTCAGTGCAGAAACCTGAAGCGAGGAAAACTCAAAAGATTATGTATGGCCATAATAAAAAGAAATGATAGCTCCAATGATTTGGAAACTAACAAAGCTGCATAATACTCACCACACACAGCATGGTTTTAGTCTTTGAAGGAGGTGCTGACCGAGTTGACACATGTCCACCAATCAAGGGTTCTTCAATGGAACTCTGTTCGTAGACAGAGGTAGTTCTGCTCTGCATATGAAATCCCACCGGTGGAGTATGACTTCTTGCTAAAGATCTTGCTGACCTGAAGAATTTTCAACACTAAATTTTATACATAAATACATATTCAAACTAGAATACACTATTGGACAGAAAAGTCTACACAAGAGCCAAAGCATATGCATAAGAAACATCTGTTGGAACGGGCACTGTCAAAAAAATTGCTCTGGCTGCTTTATATGTTCATTGTTAAATCTGAATCTCAAGCATTAGGTCTGACCTCTGACAATAATGATATACTGCAACCCATGTCATGTAACCTCAAGTTTAGTTAACCCATGCTTCTTAGTTGATTGGAGGAGCACACGTTCTTTCTATAGTTTAAATACCATCTTTAAAGTCCAACAAGTTCAAAGTGCTCACTTGGTTCCGCATCTAAGTAAACCCAGTCCCTAGTTAAAACAGAGACACTTCCTCTTAAATGTTTTACCACTGACAGATAGATTTGTGGGAATTAAACAACAAAACAGGCGCTGAAAATAAGAAATTTGTGTGCTTATGTGTCTAGAGAGAGCCAGTAACCTTTATAGTCATTATCAAAGGTGATAGAGAATAGGGTTATGACTCATGAGAGACCAGATGTAAGTGCTCATAATATTCAGCCAAGTGATGACAGCAAATTATTATTCTTATGAATACAAAATATTGAGATCCCAAACAGCTGAAAACCTGGACAGAGTTATGTTAGTTAATATACAGGTAGGAATGGAAACTCAGATATTTTTATCTTTATTTTTTGTAGTATGTCTTGTAAGGTTGAAATATAAACGAAAGGTGCCATTTTCTTAAATATACTATCTGTTCAGATTGTTCAGATGTTTTACTGCAACAATCCTACTATAGTGCAAGTCTTTTATTTTTAACTTCTAGGCCTATAAATCTTAATCAGGACAGATCATACATAAAAAAATAATAATAATGCAACGATCCATTACGTGTAGTATAATTCTCCTTCAATGGAACCGGCATGTGCTAGAAGAGGGATAGGTAAACTCAGAGCAACTCCAGATGAAAAACCGTTGCTTCTATCTCCAAATCCATCGGCACTATCAACTGGCTTTTTATCAATATCATTAGTGTGTTGTCTATTCTTTTCTACCGTATCAGTCTGGATAAGATTGGCAAACCACAAAATAAAATCACTACAAAACACATTATGAATATATCAGAACAAAGTAGACAACAATCCACAACATGATACAAAGAACACTAAAGGCAGCCATCATGATTCAAAGTAGTGCAACCCTTCCCTCTCCTCAATCGCACCTTACCATATAAACTTTTTCATAATCCCCTTAAAAGTCTCTGCAACCCCTACTGGAAATCAAATTCTTAATGGTTTCATTAACAAAATACCGATTAAAAATAACACACTTTCTTCTATTTCCCATTCCCTACTTTGTTTCTACCTTTAGCTTCCATCAAACAACTTTCATGGCCACCTATAAAAAAACCACGTCCACCTCTGCATTTTCTCTTTCTTCTTCTACTACCTGCCAACTTACTCAAATCCACCTTACTATGGAAGATTACAGGTAACATGGAAGATAGAATAAGCCATGCTACACCATTTCCTATTCAAAAGGATAAGTTCTCACATGCTTAATCCAATTAATTTACAGCCCTAGATATAAATCTCACTCAAACCTCCAGCTTTTTATCATGCATTTGATCCAAAGAATAGACATTTAAAGATACCCTGATTCTCAAAAAATGTCACTAGGTTCAGGGGCGGATCCAGGAATTTTTTTCAGCAGGGGCGGATTTTAATTAATTTTTTTGTTATAGTTAAATAAAAAAAACTTGAACTAATCATAATATTAAAGTAATCATAATAATGTTTACAAATTGCAATAAATATTCATCTTCCAAACTAAAAAAAGAATTTCAAATAAAAAATATTTACAATTTAGAAACTTATTTTGATTACTTGTCATAGTTAATTTGAATTATTCTCCAAATGCTCAAAGCCTCAAACCAAATTTGATTTCTATATTCAAACAAAACCATGAATTAATTTCAAAATATAAACTACTTTTAGTATCTTTTTATAAGTTTCAAATAAGTTTTACTTGAAATAAGAGAAACGAATCAACCAAAATTTATACCCAGAACACCAAAAATTATACAAGGTCCATTAGTTAGAAAAGTAGAGAAATAAAGTAGTTATAAAAACTAGAAATGAGGGGATGCTAAAGGCTCACAGTCATTTTTCATTTTTCATTTCCCATTATAAAATAAGACAAAATCATTGTTAGCTATCACAATAAAAGACAGAAACTATTCAACCAAAATGATCTCATTTTCAATTGAAGATCAAACAACTCAAAAACAAAAACCCAATTAGACCAAACAAACAGTAACCACAGTCAACCAAATCAATAACAAAAAAAATTCAAACTTGAATCAAACAATCCTTCACAATTCACACAACCAAAAACTATACCAAAAGTACTTTTAAGATTTCACCAAGTTTTAAAACTAAGAATATTTTTGTGCTTGTATTTAAAATTGGATTATGAATTTTTTTTGCCTCTCTCTAAATTTATCTCTTCCATTAATCTGTCACCTTAAATTTATTAATTTATATCTTTGTCATACCCCTATACATATAAAAAAAATTCTAGCAGGGGCAGCTGCCTATGCTGCCCCTTAAGTAGATCCGCCCCTGACTAGATTCCACAGTGAACACTATTAATCCAAAAGAACTATGGACCCAGTACAAGGAAAATAACTGAAATCAAAACAAGGTAAAATTGTCATTACAAACTTCAAACCTTGTGGCGTCGTCTATTGGAATTCAATCGATAATAGATGTGACTGTAGTATATGCTTTGTGTAGCAAGAATAAAGGTAGTCACCGTATATAACTGCAAGCCGCCAAAATGATGTAGTTGAATTAGTATCATACTGGTAGAAGATTGGACATTCAAAAAGTAACTTTTTTCCAACAGGATAGAAAGAGTGTGAGACACTAAAACACAAAAGGCTTGGAGGCTATTCTTACCATTGCCATGTAGTATTGTGTTGGAAGCTGTAGTGAGAAGAAGAAATTATCAGTGAAACTGCATCATATTTCTCAAATAACAAAGTTGAAGCAGTCGCTGAATATAGCATAATGTACAGGCCCTATGGGGAAACAAGGAGTAAACAATATTACTACTTTACAAAGATAAGCCAATTTTTGGTTTGGAGTTCTTTTGGTACGATTTTGAAGACATGCAAAAAAACATATTTATATATTATACAAGAACAAAGACATGGAGAATATAAAAATAAATCAAAAGTATAATAATTAATATGTTTTCAGCTTGTCTTAAAAATTCACGTCAATAACACCAGAAAATGAGAAAGTCTAGTACTAGAGATCCTTGACATAGTTGTCTCCTAGAAACCATCATTGTCTTAAAAGAAAATTAACTGTGCAGTCCAACACTCTTAATAGCATGTGTTGTAAGTAATTGCAACTTAAGTGGCATTGTATTTGATGTGAATGTAGTAGTAAATAGTATGATAGTAGAGCATTATTCTTATTAAAAGGAATATATTGTGTGAATTAGTGACTAACAATAGAGAACATAAAATTAATATATCAAGTGTCCTAATAAGTAACTATTATTACCTAATATAGAAATACATAAAAGGGACATATTCAGTATTAACAGCTTTATTAACAAGAAAAGCTTTTAGCACAGAAAGAAAGGAACAACTCACTGTAGCTGGTTCTAGCTTGCAACCAAAAAGGTTAAGAAAATCTCTGCAAAAAAAGTGCAGCATAATATAAATGTTTGATATCTAGAAAACTAGGAAATAACAATTACGGCAAGATGAAGAAGGAGAAGTCAATTGCTTATTTGAAACTGCACTAATTATGTTCTGCCAAGGTTGGTAAAGGATGAAATTCTTTTCTTCCAGAAGATAAACAGAATGAAACGTCAAGATATAGTTGTAAGATACCCTTCTTTAAACACACATATCCACTTCTTCGTCTTTGAAGGGAAAACACAATTAATTTTTTAATATTTAAAGTTTAACCCGCATAAACCCTCCAAACTCAAAAACCATTTGGAACTCCATTTCAATAATATAAAAATAAAAGTAAAAATAATAAAAATAAGAATACTCCTTAAGTGATAGTAAACGGTGCAAAGGGTGAGGACAGTCTTTAAGTTTCTGAGGGGATTCAAAGCTAAGAACAAGGTGCCACCAACTATATACGCACCATATCGCTGCCTTTCAAGTCACTCTGAGGGATTCTACCATAGACATGACCCCTGTACACAGCTTATGACTTTCATCAGACATTGCTATATTAAGTGCACCTCTTCACAAATTCTCACTCTAAAGATGATCAAAAAAAGGGTTTTTGTGGTTCCACAGAAACAGGAAACAAATAACCATATTATATACCGCCTAACCTAAATGGCATTTATCCTAAAGTGAAAGTTGACAAGCTATCATCCGGAAAACTTGGAATGAATACGACAACAAAAGAACAGAATCCAAAAGCCTCATGTTCATATTTATATTGATTTGTTTCGCAGGATGATGTAAATCACACCATACGTAGCTCAATGAAGTACAATAGTTGACTCATAATACGTCAACTTTTGCATACATTATAATACAGCTGACGCTTGACAATAGTTAATGGTCTCTAGGAGAATAGAATGCCAAAAAATCATTTGTAAGTTTCTCAAATAACCAGGATTAGAGTGATACAAATAGAGTGTGTTACACACCCAAATGCAAATAAACCATTTGTTCCCGAGAATATACGTTAAGCAATCATTGCTTGATCGCCAACTTAATCTATTGGCACAGGTCTACAAAGAAAATATATTAGATACATTACCCTAGTATCCAAGTCATTAGGAACAGGATAGAAAGGCCCTCGTTAGATTTCTCCCTGTAATTTGTGATGATCTGAGGTACCTCAGCAACCCCCCAACTAAGGACACTAATTAAGCCCAACGTCAGTGAAAGTATGTCTTTTGTGCCGCAAAGACAGTATTTCATGTATGTCTTGGCCCATTCAGAGCAATGTTGATCACTTGGGCACACCAGCGCAGAACTTTCGAAGAGTCCCATTGCATTTACTAAACTACACCTGCACATTCAGACATATTGGGAGATAGAGAATCAGTTTAAACCTTGAAAATATTTCTAATAATGGATCTGTTAAACAAAAATTAAATGAAAAATGGCGCACCAAACAATTTACTCCCTCGGTTCCAAAATTTAAGAGCCCATTTTTTCTCTTTCTTTTTTTGTATTCTGCGTTTTGCATATCATTTTGCTCTTACTATTTGGAACTGAGGGAATATTACGCAAGCAAATCAGTACAATTGAAGACATGCTAGGGCTTTACAGTTGGGAGAACCAGACAACACCAACAAAACACAAGCATACACATGTATATAACAGTGACGAAATCCTATAAGTAAAACACATGCATAGAATTGAATCCTGTTTCAGGCAATAAATAAATAAATAAATATATATATATATATATATATATATATTTCTTGGTGAAACAAATAGTATCGTCAGTTCTTTTCGAATTTCAAAATAATAAAGTTCAGAATTGTTGCTACATTATAAAAAATCATTCCAGAATTCCTCTAAACAATAACAGAAAATAAACATACGTGTATATATATATATATATATATATATATATATACACAAATATCAGATAGGAAACATCCAAACCAGAGAAGCGGAAGAGAGGGTGATGAGTAGTTATTAGTGATTAAGCATGGCGGTCGATTTCGAACGAGTCAGGTTTTTGACTGAGACTTTTGTTAATTGGACTGCTTGCTTCTTTGGCATTATAAAGAAGAGGGTGAGACTGATTCATCTTATCAATCTTCACTTTATTTTATTTATTTATTCAGTCATCATTATGTTAATGTTTAATGACTTAAATGAGATTTGTTATTAATAATTTTAACATTTTTATGTAATTTAGGATTGTTTTTTTTAATAATCAACGGAATTGGAATCTTGAACGAGTATATCAACTCTTTAATTGGTAAACGATAGTAGTAGATAACTTTATAATTATATATTGATGGATCTCCAAATTATAAATCAATGTATTTGTAAAATTTAATAGACTTTTATATAATTATAAATTAACACGACAGTCTTCAAATTTTGTCACACATTAAGTTTGATTTGAATTCGACTTGAATTTATTAAACAAATCAAATTAAAAAAACTTATTTGTTCATTTAATTAAACAAATGAACTCGTGATATAGTTGAGCTGGTCTTACTTAGTTTAATACTTATATTTTATAATAATAAAATTAAACAAATCGAGTTTAAACTTAACTAAATTAATTTTGAGTTCTAAAATGGGCGGAGTTTATATATCAAATTTTGAATTCGAGTTCAAGTAGTCAAAATCTGACTCGACTTTTTAGAGATTTTTTTAGGATAAATTACATATAGTAGTATATTTTTAAAAATAATTATAAAAATCATACACTTATAAAATAATTATAAAAGTATTACACTTTTTTGTTTTTATTTTCAATTTTAATATAATTAAAGATTCTTAAATTAAGAGATTAATATGTAATGACTGACATGATAATATCAATATAATTAAGATTCCTTAATTGATGATGGTGTATCCATTTTTGGTTGCCACGCCCAATAAGGAAAGGAACAGCCATGCATGTTGGGTATTCAGATGCCATGTGTTTGGCTTGTCTTTATATAAGTGGAAGTACATAATACACGTGTTACCATGCATATTCCAAAACTAATTATAATGGGAATATTAGTTGTGGTCATTATTCTAAGTAAAGTAAAGTAAAATTGAGGAAATAGTATACAACAAGTAGTTAAAGATTCTCAAAATTGTAATTGAGCAGTATATATTAATTGTTAAATATATGCAGTGATTTATATAACCATAGTATTATTATCTCTGTGATATAATTTGAAATAATAGTATATTAAATTTCAAATTAATATAAATTTATTTAATTTTAATCGATATAATTATTATAATAATTATATAGTATATAATAAAAATTATTATTCACAAAATTCATTTTATTTTAAACCAAATAATTGATAGTATAAAAGTTCTTTCATTGTTAGGATATGATTTCATGTGAATAAAGCAAACACTAATCTATGGAATGTTGGCTTGTAGCTGTCAACATGCTTGTGAGGTGTTAATTACTGCAAAACTGTCCCCGTCTCCTCTCAAAAATAAAAAATAAAAAATAAAAAATCACTATATTCCCAAGAGTCTGGGTAATGAATTTGAGATAAAATCATCACAAATTATTTATTTATTTGGCAAATTCAGAGAACAAGAATAGGAAAAATATGCAGAAGCTTAATTCATAGCGTTTGTGGGCAGTTGGTAGCTTGGCCTGGCCATGGATACGTATATCAAGTTGCTCATCGTTTCAGTGCGGAAAAAATGTCGAATCCCAGACATAATAAAAGAAACGAAAAACTGCAGAAATAAAAAAAAATATTGTTTCTTTTTCTATGTAATAAAGAGTAAATTGCTCCAATTAACAGTAAGGAAACCATTTACCATTTCATATGGCTCAACAGATACTATATACATTTGAACTCATTTTGAGCTCATACTCCTTGTACATTGAGTATATATGACACTACACAATACCTTACAATTTTGTATAGCAATATAAAACACCTCTAAGCAAAATGAAGCTTACAGAAGATTGGAGGTGGGGGGAAGTCGGGAGCGATGGCAGGAACAGGTCACTACAGATGATGACCAATCAAAAAATGATGCCAACTATCTACTCTATTTTCTCGGCTAACGTATGGACATTTCAGAAATCTCCGTGTCGTTTTGCTACTGTCTAGATAAGTAGCTCCGAGTTTGGACATCAGAGTAGAGTACAAGGAAAATGAGGACAGAAAAATCAGCTCCTTTTATGCCTTATCATTAACTGATTTAGCCTTCTCTATAGTCTCCATGGCTTCTTCAAATGATTTCTGAAAAGGAAGTATAAACATTTCATTAGTAATAGTTACGCTTGATCATATAAATTCAGAATGCTCAATTAACCTAGTTACAATTCAACCAAAACAAAAGTCCAATATAATGCTTCAAAACTGAGGTGCCACAAGCTATAATATGCTATCCATATGCTCAGAAGGGATTACAAAAATAAAAATTTTGCTCCTTACCCGGGATTGCGTAGCTTCCATAAAGCCTCCCTGCCCATATCAATGACAAATGTCCCTCCAAGTAATACACTGCAAAAAAGATTCTTATCAGCTAGAGAAACTACTAAATAAATTGATTCTAAAAGCAAACCAAGGGCATCATCATATTTCCAAATGCTTGACATGATATATACATTCTAGGAACCATGATTGAAACTTGATTGATTATCTATATGGGGAAAGAAAATTCTTTAAACTATTAAGTGGTTTAACATCTAGATGCTAAGGGAAGTACTAGCAGCAAAGGCCAGGTACGAAGGCCATAATTTTTAGATAATAGGGACAACGACTAAGTTTATGCTTGATGTAGCTCATGGTGACATAAAAGCCTTGTTAATTTGAGAAGTAATATTTTAAATATGTTTGGTAGTACAAAAAAATGATCTTAACAACGGTGGCTTAAAAGCCTCGTTAATTTGAGAAGTAATATTTTAAATATGTTTGGTAGTACAAAAAAATGATCTTAACATGAGTGTCGGGCACAAAACACTTTTAAGGACAAGTTAAAAGTTGGTGCCTTTCAACTGCTTTTTCATTTTAACTGAAAAACTTACTAAAATGTATCTGTAAAGTATATAGTTCTTAATTTCAAACATCTCAATTAACAACATCTTTACTCTACTAATTCATCCCACCTCATCAACCAGCCAAATAGCATTTTGTGTAGCTATTCTTTTCATCAATAATGATTTCAAAGTTTACTTCACACACACACACACACAAGCGTATATATATATTTAATACTTTAGTAAAATATATTGCATGGTATCACTAAAAGAGGATACATTCATTGTCTACATAGAACGTGTATATAAAAATAAACATATATCCGTATGGGTATAGATATATAGGCTGCACTCCATCCCTTTCACTATAACTATCTCTCTCTACAAAAAGTCATCTAAAAAAAATTATGTCCCCCAAATTAAAAATTAAGTAAATCAAAATCGATACCTATTTACCTTTGATTATAAAGGGGTCAAAAATTATCTTATAATAGCATGGTCATAAAGATATTTAAGAAATTCACCATCACACATGAAAACTTCTATTCCCAAAAAGTTGTGGCCATAAAGTTATTCACAGCCTAGTTGATGGTCATGTTCAATTTTGATAATCATTTTCTTGCTGCATTCTCATCTCACAAATTCTAGACTAACCAGTTATGCATAAGAATGAATAATAAAATTCTCCCTAAAAAAAAGAGAGAGAAAGAGAGGCACTTCAACGTGAGGTGGGCGCAATGGCGAAGCCAAGAATAAATTTCACTGGGGTCAAAATTATTACTAAGCTATAAATAATTTTGTGAGGTTTCAGGGGCTATGCCCCCGAGCTAATAAGGAATGAGTCACAAGGTGCATTTTTAGCCCCAACGACAAAGGAACCTACGGGCAAGGAATTATCATATATATCTTTTTCATTCCGTCGAAAATCGATTTTACAGTATAGAAGCTTATGACCTCCACCTCTATGCCCTGCAGTAATGATTTCTCTGACATTACACACACACACACACACACACATATATATATACACTATATTACAATGACAATATAATAAGAAATAATATACAGTATATATACACTATATTGACTCATAATAGACTTTTTTAATCACAACTGTTCATAAGTAATTAATTCGTTAATTATTTTTAAAAATAATATAAATTAGATTATTATTTAGTTTAAAATATTATAGATGAGAGGATATAAGTTATATGTGGTTAAAATTTGATTGACAAAGTTATAAATTTTCAATTTGACCCCGTATAATAGAAAATTTATAAAATTTTAGTGGGGTTAATTTATATATAATACTTAAATTTTTAAATTTACCTTACATTATAAAACAATTATTTTTTTCAGTGGGGTCAATTGACCCCACAATCTTATATGTAAGGTTGGATTAGTTTGATTTCACATCAGTAAATTTCAAGAAACAATCGAAAACAGTATGTGGGTAACTTGATGTATATTTTTATATTCAAGAGTGGGCGTAACCCAATATAAATGATTACACAGAAGTGCAAAAGCACTTATACAACGACTATGCATAATGGGTCAGACACAAGAATAAAAACTACTACCTCCGTTCCAAAATAAGAAATACATTTTGACTTTTTAAAGTCAATTTGCGAAATCCTAAAACTCAAAATTTATATAATTTCGTTCAAGTTTTGAAAACAACAAAAATAATAATTAGTAGTAATTTATTGTTAGTTTACAATTGTTATATTTGTTTGTACTAAAACTAAAAAACTTCGTATCAATTTTGAATTTTAAGATTTTGTCAATTGACTATACAAAGTCAAAATATATCTCTAATTTTGAAACGGGAGAGTACCTCACAGCACTTGGATACAAAACACAACAAGATAAAACTTCACATAATTAACAAACAAAGCACACTTATACAACGGGATTTGGTATTCCAGCATATTATACAATACCTCTATGTGCCCAGCACACCGCGATACCCACACACACTATTTAACTAGAAGACCCACTCACACCAAAACACTAGTTTGTTCAACACACTCTCACAAGTAGAAAGCAGATAGTGTACATTGTACCCAGTGCACTCACACTATTGTCTAGGCTATCACTCTAGCTTGATTGTAAGCTACGTTGCGGGGGGTCAAGGCAGCCTTTTACAGCTGCAGTAAGTCGGTTGTAACATCTTGAAAGAAGGATCATGATTTCTCAATTCCTACAGTAATTAATCTAGATGGAAAGCCAAGATGGAGATATTTCTAGATATCAGGTTAATTTAGAGATAGATACATCTAGAGTAGAGTCAGTGCTGACATCTCAGTATACATGACACATTCGCTCAAAAATTAAAACAAAGAACAAATATAACAACAAGCTGATTGAAATTGGATAATCGGGAAAAGTGGAAACATACCCAACAAAGGCAGCGTTGAGAAGAAAGGCACGTGTAGTGAGGAAACGAAGAGAAGTCTCGAATTTGGAAACAAACTCATCCCCATTATTAGCAGCCTTTCTATAATAAGAATCATAATAGCTTGAAGAAGAATTGGGATTTCTATTTTGATTCCCATATCCATAACCATAGCCAGTAGAAGAATTACCTGACGCAAAGCCTCCGGGGGTGCGTTGATTAGAGTAACGGAAATTGTAGTCGGCACGCTTGCGATCGTCGCTGAGAACATCGTAAGCCTCGGAGACATGCTTGAATCGGAGGGTGGCACCTTCTCTTACGGATTTTGGGGAGGAAGAATGCTTGTCCGGGTGAAATTGCATCGCCAGATTTCTGAACGCTTGTTTAATTTCCGATTTGCTGGCGTTCTTGTTTATGCCCAATACCTTGTAGTAATCCATCATTCCTTTTGGTTTTACCAGTAATTGATCGTATTTTCTACTGTATATGTATGTTATTATTCATAATTTCATATATAAAGATATAGAGAGAGAAATAGACACTGACGACCGTCTTCAGACTCCCCGGCGGAGGTAATATGATAAGTCACAATAGAGGTGGAAGGTATTAGTGTAAGACTGGGGCGGGCGGTGGAGAGATCCGTACCTCGTGTCGTGGCACTGCTTCAACCGCGAGCTTAGAGGTGGCAAACGGGCGGGCGGGCGGGTTCGGGCCGGGCTAAAACGAGTCGGACCAAAAAGGTTCGGATTTTTACGGGTCAAAAAAATTAAGCTCATAGCCTGCGGGTTCACGGGGCGGGCCGGGCCGGCCCGCGGGCCGAATATAGTTTATGCCTATTTTTTTGCACTTTTTTGAGCCCGCAAAGCCTGCGGGCTGGCCGGGCCAAAAAGGCCCGGGTTTTTATAGGCAAAAAAAATGCGGCCCAAAGCCCGCTTTTCTTCTAAAGTTTTGGGTCTAAAATTGACATGATTTGGATGGAAAAGAAATTGAAATAAGTAATATTTTTATAATTCTCATATTATCCTCAACTTTTAATATAATAAATTTTAAATTACAACTCGTATATTTAATTTTAAATTTTCCATTCTTTTCTATTAAAAATTCAGAAACAGCACAAAGAAAAACTTTAAGTTTTTTATTCTTTTTTTTTTCTGTTCTAATTTAAGTTTTATATTCTTTTCTTTTATGTTCAAAACTCATAAACAGAGTGTAACAGTTCAACCGATTGAACCGATGATTGAATCGAATTTTTATTTTTAAATAATTTAATATATTATTTATATAGCCAAAAATAATAATATGCATTATGCTCTCACAAATTTTATCTAAAAATACAAAATTCTAGTAAAATAATTAGGTAGTTAATATTAATAATTAAAAAATTATATCTAATATTAATGTGGTGAAATTTTAATTTTATAGAACAATTTTGTTTTAAAATTTGTAGGTATATAAAGCTTGTTGAGAAAAATATTACTAAATATAAAATGTGTAACACTTTTTTTTTGTTTTGCAATGAATCAAAAATGAGCATACATCATATAAAAATAAACGGTCAAGATTAATTCAGGTCCGCTACTATTAGCGGAGACGTATTACGTTCGAATAGCGTTAAAAGTATCGGCGCCCGCTACTATTAGTAGCAAACGTAATCCGTTATCCGCGGACGCCGATTTTAAGTTTTTTATCATGGTCGTTCTTAGTTGTTTTCAATGGTATGGTTGTTCCTTTTTATTTTTAATATTTTTGATATTAATGTGTGATGAAAATTTAATTTTATAGAAAAATTTTGTTCATGGTGAAATTCTAATCATTCTTATTCCTTTCTTATTTTCAATGTGCATACCCTATACAAACTTATAGCAAATAAATGGATACTATGTATTATTATTCTTTTATATTTTACTGGCTTGTGCCACGAGTTAGTATTTATAAATTTTTAGGAGAAAAGGGCAAGTAAAAGTTATAACAAAATTACACCAAATGGCCTTGCTATTTGATCATTACCGTTATAAATACGTAGTCAAATTGCGACTCTAATTTCGGGACAATTGCTCAACATTTATTATGCGTAACAGTCTAACAGATTAACTGCATTCGTCTGAGTCTCTTCATACACTTGTCTCTTCGCAAGGTATGCAGCTTTTCTCTTTATCCAATTTTTCTTGCATTTAATTTTCACATTCTCTCTTGAGGTTGTAACACCCCTAATCCGTTTCTTCTTCTCGTTCTAATCATGTAATTTTCGATTCATTTTCGTGTTTTATATGAAGCAATTGAGATAATTAGACTGTTTAACGGTATAACTTCATCAATAAAGGATGATATTATGCAATGTTGTGATTTCTTTCGATTGATATCAAGGAAGATCTTGTCGCTTGCTGGTTACGTTTAAGGATCATTGTTATATTTTATTTTTATATGGAAAGGGGAAGGAGTAATTAGTTTATTCAACGTTCGACCTATATTTTGGCAATTGTATATGGAACTAAATTCACGATCTTAGTTATTCAGATGTACCCTTAAATTATTTGTATAATCAGTTTCAAGGTTTAAAATTTATTTAATTTGATGGGTGTGAATATTAACACACGTTCAGCAATTGCTTAATATTCTGTTGCAAATCTGAAGAAAACTTCTGGTTATGGAAAAAAAATCGTTGGCTTACCAAATTATTTTCTTGTAATATTTTTTTTTCATGCCACAATTTACTCTGAGGTGTGCTGTGTACTACTTGAATCATATGCGCCTGCCTGCTTAAGCTTCACTCAAAATTCAGAAAAATGTCCAGAAAGTTGCGAGGAAGTGGGACAGAGAAGATTTGGTCACCTGAGGAGCAGCAATCCATGGTATAGATCATCTATTTTGATCAAATCTTTCTGTTTGGTTCCAAAGAAAATTCTTTGTGAATTTATTGGCAGGACAGTGCCATTACGAAAATATAGTATTGGTTGAAATTTTCTCTTTCTTTTTTTTCTGGTAAATATTCATTTTTTAATTTTATGGAAATGCTCTAGTGTAGGACTATGGCATGAG
The DNA here is from genome assembly GCA_016801055.1 of Panax notoginseng. NCBI lineage: Eukaryota > Viridiplantae > Streptophyta > Magnoliopsida > Apiales > Araliaceae > Panax > Panax notoginseng. The sequence goes on along the minus strand of CM029012.1, from coordinate 157,218,491 downwards.
AAAAGAAGTCTGTAATTCCTGTTTCAAAGCACAAGAAATGTTTAGCTTTATGAACATATATATGGTGAATTAATCAGTTCTCTTTCAGTTCAGATCAATGAAGTCAAAAGGCAGACCGGTCCTGTTGCCGATAAGTTTCCGACTATTTTTTCAGACGCATCAATCTTGAGGTTTCTTAGAGCAAGAAACTGGAACACAAAGAAGACAACTAAAATGCTGAAGGAAACCCTTAAATGGCAGCTAGAATTCAAGCCTGAGAAGATCAGATGGGTATGCTTCTATTTTACATGATCACAGTTTTCCCACTTGTATTAATGGAGTTCTTAACTGCTAGCGGTATTTGAGTGGACTTCCTCCCACACCATACTATCTGCCTCATGAAGACGGGGAGTCTTGCCGATGAATCGATGGACAGGAAACAAGTATGGTCACACCATGTTGGTAGAAGAAATAATGTTGTTAGCCTGATATTGTATACTTACATTAGTGAAAAGTAAAAACTGTTTTCTTTAACTTTTCTTAGAAGGATGTTTGATGCTACATTTTGTACCTTTTGCTCTTTCAGTAGTAAATTTCTAGATTCTATGCTAAAAAGAAATAAGTTTGATTTATTTCAGTTTGTTACAATATCACGGTCCTTGCATTGTTGCCTACTGGGGTCAAGATTGAAACGGCTTTCTATATTAGTTTTGAACTTTGTAGATTATCTGTTTTAATATTAGATTTAAAATTCTATTGTGTAGGAAGACATTGCTCATGAAGCTGAGACAGGAAAAGTTTACAGAGCCAACTATTTTGACAAGCAAGGAAGGTCTGTGGTTATCATGAGACCAGGTTTCCAGGTAGATATAGCATGTCAAACATATTTCAAAGCTTTTAATAGTATAGTTTCTGTATTAATTTTCGGAGTAAATTATTAGTATTTGCATTACCTTTCTTTATTGATTATATTGTGTTTTTTGGGTGTCAGAATTCAACCTCAAATGAAGGGCAAATCAGATGCTTGGTTTATTGTATGGAGAAAACCATAATGGCTATGCAACCAGGTCAGGAGCAGATGGTGTGGCTTATTGATTTTCAAGGTTGGAACATATCCAAAATATCAGTAAAAGTGTCTCGAGAAACAGCTCGTGTACTGCAGAATCGTTACCCAGAGAGGCTGGCTGTCGCAATACTTTATAATCCACCAAAAGTCTTCGAGTCCTTTATGGCGGTGCGTTGTTTTCATTGTCTTTACTTTGTACACTTATCTCAAACTTAAGTTGCATAATATTGTCTCACCATAGTGCAATCCTTTAAACTAAATGGTTGGTATACCTATAATAAAAGCTGATATATTTTTATAGCGATAGTGTATACATGGGAAATTGGGAATCTTAGCCTTAGTACATCTCTCCTTTTTTCTTCATAGTCATGTTTCTTATATAGGGAATTAAAAACTGCATTCTGGAGTCCCATACTAATGCTACTTGTAGAATTTGCACACACGCGCAATTGGCAAGATAAGCTGTATTACAATCCAATTTCTCTCTCCTCTCTCTTTTTGGTGGAATATTTTTTAACATAAAACTCACTGATGTGTGTCCTAATTTAATAGAATTGTAAATTTTGTTTGTAATCTTAAGCTTAAGGTCAATCCGCAATTGTGTTACAGGTGATTGGACTTGTGAGTTCTGAGAATGAAGAAAATATTCACACTTAATCAACAATGTTTCATGGATCTTGACTTCTTGTAGTACTCTTATAAACTTTCCACACAAATACAAGTTGAATATTATATCACATCTGAGATAGAATGTTAGTTATATTTCTATTATTTCAATGCTCTTAAATGCTGAGCTTGAACACTATTAACAATGTTAAAAAGTTTCAAAATTTAATGATGGTTAAGTTATTTCCGTAGCATCCCTCAAATAGATTTATATTACCTTAATAGAATTGATCATTAAATGCATGATTGATCATTTATATATTTGATTGAGTTTTACCTGATATGATAAACAGATAAGGTCTCCTAGTTAGTGTCGTTATTCACCCACTTTAATATTTGTTTCCCATGAAAGTAAATTAAATGTAGTATTTACACTTAAAACTTTAGCTCTTTCATTGAAGGAACTGTGTTAATCAAACATCTTGAAAGATAAACTAATTAAGAGTTCTCATGGAAAGTTGCTTCTTATACTGTTCCCTTTGTCTTGATCCTTTTTTATTTGTACAGATTGGGTTTGAATAATGAGGAAAGAAAATTTCATCCAATTGCAAATAAAAAATTTGAAAACAATACAAGAAACATTCTAGTTTTTTCTGAACACACCCAAACCAGTAAACAACTACTAGGGCATCATGCAATTTGGGTGATGTTAGGTAATCTGGAAACTCTAGAATTTCTCGACTCTCTCACTGCCCTCAAAATTGTCCCTTGATTGCATAGTAATCAACTAGGAAATTACAGTCGTTCCGCCTTCTACGTGTTATCATTTAAAAACATTAAGCTAATTTATTATTCCCTCCGTTCCACATAAATAGTCCCATTACAAAATTTGATATGGGATTTAATATAGCATAGTGTTCAAAAACTCAAATGAGAAGTGTTTCTTGCAGATGGTGAAACCATTGCTTGAGCAGAAGACATTCAAGAAAGTGAAATTTGTTTACTCAAATGATCCACAGAGCATTAAGATAATGGAATCTCTATTTGATATGGATAAGGTAGAATCTGCCTTTGGTGGGAAAAACACTGCTGGATTCGACTGTGCAGCCTATGCAAAACGTATGAAGGATGAAGATAAGAAGATGTCTAACTTGGTCAACTCCAGATGTATGTCACCATCAGTTATGTCTGAATTACAGCAGCCAGAATCGGTGGCTTCAGATGAAGGTGGATCTGAGGTCTCTGATGAAGGTGGATCCGACTTTAACGACGAAATGATGTCAAGCTTGGAGGGTGTTGATGAGAAAATTGGAGAAGAATCAATAAGCAGCAAAGATGTGGCCAATGTTGATGCTGCCAAAGAACTGAAACTGAGTGAAAATGCATAGAATATGGAAATTAGGAAATTGGCTTGGTTAGTAATGGCATCCATTTTGTTTTTCTTGAAAATTTTGAACAAATTTATTTGCAGCTTTTAGAAGTATGATCTTTTCTATCATAGTGCTAGTAGTTAGTCATCTGGAGGCTGAAAAGGTGCAAATTATTGTGCAACAATGGTGCTTATGAAGATGGATTTCAACATCTGTGCAATAAAGTTGTAGATGTGCAGTTTTTGCTAAATAGACTTTTACTTGTTCGTTCTTGTGGAAAAAGAAAGAGAGAGACAAATTTTGATTCCCACTACTGAGAAAAAAGTTGCAATCAATTTTTGACTGATGTCGGGCATATTAATTTTAAAATGTGAATTTATTTAATTTTAGCTGATATAATTATTATAACCGTATAATATATACAAAAAATTATTAAAGTAATTAAAATCAAGACATTGACCAACTTATTACAAATATAAAATTAAATGTGAAAATAGTGCTCCTCTAACTTTATTACATTACAAGAGATTTTCGATAAAAGAAGATAAAAATATTTCAAAGCAATTTCACTTGGCACTCTTTGAATGTGAAACTAATTTGCCAAATAAAGACAAGTGATGGTTCATGCCTTCATGGTAAAAATTCTAAGTAATGTAATGATAGGGTGTTAGATTTTGGAATCAATTAGTTAATTATAAATATATATGGTTGCAAACTCTAAAATATTATTACGGGATGAGAATATTTTAAATATACATGTTATTAATTAATAAAATCATAATTAAAAAAAATATTTTATTCTTTATTATGGGACTTTTAAAATTAGAATTTAAAAAATATATGTATCATCAATTCATAATTCACAAATTTTAACTTTTAAACTAGTACTCCAAATATAAACGATAATATGCGTATTTGTTACCCTTTACTCCAAATAAAAGGTTGGCCCGGACCCACAACTCCAAGTCACACAACTTACAACTTCAGTCCGAACTTTAAGGAGTAAAGGAGATTATATTAAGGCCTAAATCCAAGAAAGTAATGATTACCCTCATTCTCCCTTAAACTAATTAAAAATTCAAATAGTATTAAACAAATAAAGAAAGAATGTATTCATATAAACTTTATTTTTTATTATTAACTCGATACATAGTATCAATAATGTACTTGGTCAAAATTATTTATGTTCAGTAGTTTCTACTTTCATTGCTCTAATAAATCACTGATCTTACTAATCTTATTATTTAAAATATTACATATCGAGAATAAAAATTTATAAAATTATAGGTATTAATATTTTTGTATTTTTATTAGTATTTTTTGAAGTCTAAAATCCAATTTGGACCCCAAATTTTTCTCCAAAGAATATTTGCACCCTAAATTATTTTTTCGATTGAATGCATCATAAACTTAACCACAGACAATTGAATGCACCATCCTCTTGTTTTTCGGCCAAATCTTTACCAGAAAGCTTTAAGCGTGTAAGGTAAGAGGGTATTTATGTAAAATACCACATTTCTCACCATTAAAACATGTTTATATTTTATTTCAAGTCCTAAAAATCGATTTGCCCCCAAATTGAAGAGTTTGGTTCAATCTTTGACCAAATTAAAGGGTTATAATTGATCTTTAAACAAATTGAAGGGCTGTAATCGAAAGAAAAAGTGCATGGATCAATTTTGCTATTGTAAGAAGTCGTTAGTGATGAAATGTGCTTGGAAAACCCACAATGCAGTGAGAAGATTCTTTGGTTATGTTGATTGGAATGTATTCTTCTAAAAATTTATCTTTAATAGCAAATATGTTTTACAATTGACATTGTAAATCGTTTTGTATGAAGAATTAAGTGTTAGGAGTGGATGTAACTTCTTCGAATGATTCGATCCCCGATTGTGTGACCGTGCAAGAGCAGTGATTTCAGGATTAATTGGGAGATTGAAGACAAGATGAAGAATTGCGCATAGCGAGGGCAGCGGTTGAAAAGCTCAAAGTTCAAGAGAGAAAATGACATGATTGATTTGCTCAGTGTTATTGTTAGGCATTTTTCTGCTCAAATCATTAGACATGGTTTATTTGTAAAATTTCTTGTACTTACGATGTTTGAAGTAGTCTATAGGCATGGCAATTTGCATAGTTTTTTGTAATGAAGATGTTTAAACTAGTGGACTGATATGTATTGAAGATGAAATTTGTTGAATGAATGAAATTTGTTTTACTTGTACAGTGTTGTTTGATTTCTATTGCATGCACTCTGTTTTTTGAATGAAACAATATATGTTTCACATTTGGTAAATATGAAACAAAGTGAACCAAATGTGCATCCACCCACGAAGTGAATTCACCAAATAAGTCATAACCAAAATATAATCACAATCAAACATTGAAATATAACCGGTGACAACCAAAAAGTTCCACCAAAATATACAGTTAAACAACCATGTTTATGGACTACAATATACATCCATCCCAATTTAACCATGTTTGTGGACTACAATTTACATCCATCCCAATATACACCATCCAAATAAAACCATGTTTATGGACTTATATATAAACATAGACAAATGTACCAAAAATATATGTGGACTCATAAACAACCAACCAAAAAATAAGTCCCAAAATATACCAAGCAGAATGAAATTCACAAAATATCTCCCCTATTGGCATGCTTCCTTTTTTCTCTCAGTTCTTCTAAACCCTGTCTGAATAATACTTTTCTTCCCCTCCACGTAAATGTAGTTCCACTACTCATTTCTTGACTCGAACTATTTATGTAAACTTCACTTTTCCATTCCCTCTGTCTCACTTGAATGTTTAGCATTGTAGGAGTTTGCATTTTAGGTGTTGTTGCAATTGGTGCCTTTTCATGAGTAGTGGTGTAAGACCCCGAATTTTATGAAATAAAAGTATTTAATTTTTCTATTTATTAAATGGTTAAATTGATAAAAAGTTAAAGTTAAGGGTGATATATGAATGTTTTTCAAAATAAGCAAGTGGTTATAAAATATTCATTTTGTCGGGGAATATTCGTTTGGTCATGGAATATTCTTGCTGTCGGGGAATATTCGTACGACGGCGCAGCCACTTGTGGGCCCCATAACAGAATAACTGTCGGATGAAGAAAACGACAAATTTGAGTTTTTACAAATAACGGCATAGTTGTTACCGTTAACACTGTTGGAATACCTGGTGGTTAAAATACAGTAATACGCGTGGTTGCACAGTAGCACACGGTATTGCACATTATTTTTGAATTATTAATTCTTACGTAAGAAGACACTACTCAATAATTATTACAGTAATTACTGTTCAATATTTTATTTCATTAATTCAATAATTGCTGCGTTGATATTTTATATTATTGTTGTTTCAATAATTGTCACTGCACATTATTTTCCATTATCAGATCAATAATTCATATTATTTGAATAATATTATCAGATAGCATTATTGGCAATGTCTAAAAAGTTCTGTCAAGAAGAGGTTTGATCATCTAATTGTGCGCCAGTAAGGAGAAATCCTTATCGGAAAGCCCCCTCTTTTCTGGAAATCACCTGGTTGTCATAATTGTGATTCTGTAATATTATTTGTGAATAATTAATTATTGATTTATATGATAAGAAAATATTTATTTGATGTGGATATAAATGATAGATTTATTTATTTGGTTATAAATAAAGGAATTAGTGTTGATGAGTTTTATCAGTATTTTGTCGGAATGGAGGTTTTAAAAATCAAAACAGTGTTCTTAAAGCTCTATTGAGTGAGTTATAATTTTAATCCGACCTTTGGATCGTTGTGATTTTTGGATATGTTATACATATATTAGTCGAGTATATTTCCACAAATTTTAAACCGTTAAAAATTAACGCATGATTTGTTATGAATTTTAAGGAGTGTTGAAAATCATCCGTTTGTGGGTTTCGGATATTTTTTGTCGGGAATTTCGAAAAACTTAAAACTACAAAATTGTAGAGAATTCAATTTCGTGTGGAATAGACATAAAATTCGTATTTTTCTGATAAAAAGGCTATTTATTATGAATTACTGAAATTTTGAAAAATAAAATAATTTTTATTAAAATTGGGTGGGACCCACTTTTGGTTGGTGTTGAAAACATGTGCTAGAATTTTTGTTCAAGGGTGATGGCTGGTCTTGGTTAGTTTTGGTAGGTGTAGGAAAATAAAATAGTAATATTATTTTATTATTTTAGTCTCCTTTGGCGTTCTAGCATTTTTCTATAAATAGACGTTTAAGTTAGAATTGAAAATCACACCAGAAACAAGTTTTTTTTCTTTCTATATTATCGAGGGTATTTTTGTGAGTATTTAGATACTTTGAGAGTTGCTATTTAGTGCAAGGTTCCTTCGGCTTTACATTCCGGTCAGAAATATTGCTCTTTTGAGGTAATGGATTTTAAGGGTTATTATGTTTTTCAGTTTCGTAATTTTTTCGACCTTCAAAAATTTTGAAAAAATTTAAAATGATAATTTGATAAAATTTCTAGATTGTGTCCAAAAATGGCGATTTTTGGATGTATAGATTAGGAGTTATGAATATTATGGGAAAAGACTATTTTAAAAGTAAACCCTTATAACTCATTGTGGTTAACTCCAAAATTGGTGAAATTTTTATTGAGAGTACATGTATCTAACAGAAGTATACTCTGTAAATTTTGAAATTTTTGGATAAAAGTACAGTTTATTATAAATGTCTAAATATTCGGCTGTTTTGGCCTTATGAAAAATAGTAAATGAATTTTAAAATTTCTGAGAAAAATATATGTTCAATATGGAACTATATTCTGCTAAATCCCAGAAAAGAAAATTTATTTGTACTGATTTAGTATTTTTCATAAAAATAGACTAGTTATGAGTAAATGAATTAAATATGTTATGTGAAGTAAGAAAATTGAAAAATATGATTTTATGGCTTGAGAATCCTATATGAGGTATATGCAGATTTTTGATGAGAGTTTTGGTTATTGGTGATGAAATCTTATGAGTTTGACATTTTAGGATGATTAAATGCATTATTTAGTAAAGTGTAAACAATTAAAATAAATTATTTATAAGTTTAAAAAATGTTATTCTTTCAATATCATTATACCGAAATATTGGTATGAATTTTATTGTAAAATTTCTACCTTTTTCATGTCGGGATTACTATTCATAAATTACTATTCATGAGTTACTATTCACGAGTTACTATTCACGGGGTACTATTCACGATAAAATTAGTTTCTTTTTCTGACCAAATGATCGTTGATTTATGAATCTTACTCTTGAAATTAAATCTGTGTTTTGATCATATTATTTTTATTATCATATATAACATTTTTATAATACTGGTGAAGAAATTTCTCTTTGACTTGGGTGTAAAGATGGGTAGATTATTGGTATGATCATGACTATGAGTTCTCTTTGGCCAGTAGTGCAAAGTTGAATCGTTGATTGATATGATCATGACCATTGAATTTATAATTGAATATTTTTAGCTTAAGTGCAAATGTGAATTGATCAACATGGTTATAATTATGGTTTATATAAATTCTGAAATGATTATGTATTTCTTTGAGATATGAATATCTTTGGCCTGTAGTGCAAAGATGACCTGTTTTTGAATATCTTTGGCCTGTAGTGCAAAGATGATCAGTTGTTGAATATCTTTGGTCTGTAGTGCAAAGATGACCTATTTTTGAATATCTTTGGCCCGTAGTGCAAAGATGACTTGTTTTTGAATATCTTTGGCATGTAGTGCAACGATGATCAGTTGTTGAATATCTTTGGCATGTAGTGCAAAGATGACCTATTTTTGAATATCTTTGGCCCGTAGTGCAAAGATGGCTTGTTGATGAATATCTTTGGCCCGTAGTGTAAAGATGAATTTATTAGTATGATTATGAACAAGAACTATGATTTGGTATAACCATGATCTTTGATGTTTTAGGTAAAGACAAGTGATGAAAATTATCTTTGTCCTGGATGAGAAAAGGAATTTAGAACCACAAATATGATTATGAGTTATTCACATGAATGTGGACATGAACTGTTGATTTATGTTACAGGGATAAAACATTGTTGGTTGACTTTTAACATGGAGAAGATAATAGACTTTATGGTTTATTTGACTCCTCTAATGGATTGCTCGTTCCGCTGCAATTATGGTTGAAAAGTTTTATCATCTACCATATGTTCTAAATCTCTGATTTATTACTGACGAAGGCTATTGATAATTTAATTATTTTTAGTCATGATATCCTTTACTAGGCTAGTTGTGCTCACCCTTTTGCTTCACAATTCCTTTCAGGTAATAAGAGTGTTGCCGGGTCGAGCGGGGATAACAGGGGAATAGAACGGTGGTCTATAGCTGTTGAGGTTCTCCCTAAATAGTATGTAAATAATTTTATTGAGAATTTTAGATAAGTGTGTCGTATTGTATACGTCATTTGATATTTAATTTTGGTGAACCGAATAGGGTGAGGTGAACCCAACTTTGGAAGGGTGTTTTGCCACTATCATACAAGATGTCTAATAACATACAACCTCGTGTTATCATAAGACAGGGTTGTGCACATCCACTTGCTAAGTATATCTACGAGTACTACCTATATAATCTTGGTGTTTGGTTGAAGTATAATTCTCAATTAGAGACAGTGGAGATAATGATATGTCAAGAGAATACTCACCATTGGAAAGAATATGATAGTAATCTTCTCGTATTTCTTTGGGGTCTATTGGGTCAACTAAGGAGAATTCTGTGGACATATGATATCTGTCATAACCTAAACGCATGACCTCCCATGTACGAAGGTTTCCTTGATCACTTTCCAAAAATTTTAATTTCTAAAACAATTATTGACTGTACCTTTATATAAGGTGCCATTGTGACGTGCTATCCACGGTTGGGACATGAGTCACAGTTGGTATATATTTGTATCAAACTCACAACATATGTGTTGTTGTATTTTGCACGACAATTGTAGTAATAAAGTTGTAATTATTTTCTGTACCATGTATTTGGTGACTCAGATTAGGTTGGATGGATTGGACCTATTTTGGGGTTGTTACAAGTGGATCTTTTTTTCTATATAACAATGTAGTGCAAAGTGAGAAAATTACAAGTTAATTAAAGTAAAATTAAAGACAATGAAATTTTAAATAATTCACCTAAAGTAGCTTTGGCTTAGGAGCAGTTTGGGTGGCTTGGGTGGGTTGGCTAATTGAGGATTGTGAACTAAATTGTGTTTGAAAAACTTTAGGCTTAACATTAGTTCCCTCGGCATTGCTAGGCTCAGCATTGGCTCTATTAACATCGGTTCTCTCAGCACCTCCATCTTGATTCTCCCTAAATTTCTTGTACACATTGCTAGAAGTTATAACATTATACAAATAACATGACAAATTGATAAACAATACATAATATGCTCCATACCTTATGACAAGTCCTTGTGTTGTGTCCCCAGTCCTTACAAAAACCACACCTTAGTGATGTACCTTTTGCTTGTCAGAGATAAATGTCCAACCAAACTGATTAACCATGTTGATATCTTCTATAAGTAACTATAAAAACCAAACCCAATTTTTTTTGTATTTTCTGACTTCATCACAATCCAAGAAAATGGATATAAGATATTGTTGGGATCAGTCCCAACAACAATCAATAATTGTCCCCCAAATGGCCCTTTTAAGAAACATCAATCCATACCAATTAAAGGTCTACAACTTGTAGTGAATCACTCTTTTAATGGTTGTAAGCATACATATACTCTTTGGAATCTACCAAAGTTCTCACCCAAGATAGGATTTGCCCTCTTCACAATAAATTACCTGACATCCTCTTTTGAACATCTGTACTATAGTCCAAAAGCCTCTCAAATTGATCTCCATGATGTCCTTCAATCATTTTCAAAACCTTTACATTTGCTCTAAATGCAAGTTTAAGTCATTCACAACTTTAGCATGAAAACATGAAATGCATCTACATTTCATTTTGGATTGAGTCTAAAGTCAACCTCACATTTGCTAGCTAATCAAGATGAAGTCAGAGCAAGTCCAACATTCCACTCCCTGTTACATGTGTGATCCTTTCTAATTCTTGTAATCTTGAAGGTATCCTCTCTATATATCTTTGTTGCATACAAATAGAAATTGCAATGGGGGCTCATAAATTACTTGTATCTTATTAGACATGTTCTTTTTAAAGGTAATTTTCCTCCAATTTTTCACTGCATGGGACCTTATTGCCATTCTAAGTTCAGCCCTAATGTCATCCCTATTGAAAATTCTGGACCATCTATGTTATTCTGTGCATCAAATTCAGGTTGTTTGCTTCTCTCATCATTATCATCATCTGACCATGTAATCCTTTCATTTTATAATGAGTTATCAATGTCTTCAAATTGGGAATCGACTTTTATATCTTCTCATATCCTTGAGCTCTCCTCCTTCCTACACCTTCTTAGCCTCTTCTGTTTGCTCAAAAACTTTCCTAAGACCTCATCATTTGCACCATCATCCATATCCCTAGGTTCATTTCTAACCTCTTCATGCTCATCCACATTTTCAGAAAAATATAACATCATCATCACTACTTTCATCATATGAACTATCAAACAAATATGTCAAGGTAAAAGTTTGGTCTTCTTCATTGGATTCATCTCCTTCTGTTTCACAATTGCCCTCTTTTTCATCCTCTGTTTGACAATGCATCTTTTCCTCCATTTCAAAATGCACCTCTTCGGCCTCACGCTGCCCTCATTCTCTGTTTCATAATGCCCCCAACCTCTGTTTCATAATGTATCACATCCTCTCTTTCAGTTTGGGGCTCTGCCTCTGCTTCACATATTAGGAATTGTGACTTTATTTCATCTACTACATTTGGTATAAGGGGGTCAACAACTGACGTATGAAGTAAGTAAACTTCCATCATCCTATTCTTAGGAATCAACGCACAAATAACCATCAAAACATCATCTGTATCTAATAAAAATAGCCCATTTTCCATATCAATCTTATATATTCTACACTTAAACTCGAACATATCACCAATATATCTAAATGGTTTAGCCATTGCACGAAATTTAATCAGAGAAATAAAATCTGGATGACACATATCATAATAATCAAATTGACCTCCCACATAGGCTAGACTTGATTTTTTTATAAATTGTCCACCATGAAAATATTTAACACTGAAATACTCAGTATCCACTGCATATGGAAATTTAATAAACACAATCACACAAATTATAAAGGAAAATAGAATCACCATAATCCCAGTTAATAGAATATATCAAAAAAGAAGATTCACATCTATCTAATAAAATACAACTGATTTTGAATTTATCGCTCACCCTAATAAATCATCTGGGCCATCCAAAATTTATGATAAATCCCACCGTCCATGTAGTGTCGGAGGCACGAGACACAACCAGTATACAAATAAGACACAATTATGAGATATATAAGGAAAAACTCATATTTGTTAACTTCAAACTTATTTTAAATGACTTATAAGTTAAAATATAAGTTGATTTATAAATTATTTTAAGTTGCGATTTATTAGTAAAAGCATTCGGCATCAATTTGATTTAAAAGTCCAAAAGTAACTTAAAAAAAGTTATGAAGGTGTTCAGCTCATAATGACTTATAAGTTAAAATAAATATAAAGATTATTAAAAAGGACATTAATAAAAAGAGGGGTAAAATAGACATTACATTTGGTAAAATTAACTTATTTTAAATTGACTTATAAGTCATTTTAAAATAAGTTACAAATACTTGCTCTTTTTTTGACTTAAAACTCGACTTATAAATAGAAAAATAAGTCATTCCCGACATGTGAATAGTAACAAATACTACCTCCGTCCCACAATAAGTGTTTTTTAGGCTTAATATTTTTTTCCAAAATAAGTGATGTTTTAGAACTCTAATACAATTTTCACAATATTTTCTCATATATGCCCTTATGCATTCAATGGTATTTATTGCATCTTTCAATCACTACAATTAAATGACACTCATTAACTCTTCAACTTTAAAGAAAATATATTAATGATATTTTTGTCATTTTAACTTGTGTATTTGTATGCGTGATTTAAGTAAAAAAAACACTTATTATAGGACGGATGTATTAATTTTTAAGTGAATTTGACTAACTTATAAGTCATTTCCGAACAGTCTCTAAATGAATTCTAAACTTAATTCCAAACAATTAAATTTCACTGTGATTAAATTTGAGAGCCAAGTCGTGATTGTTCTTACTTCCTTCTTCATCATCTCCATAAATTGGTCAATTTTCATAAGTAAGATGCGTTAATCGTGTCAATTTTTTAGAGATAGGGTCGATCATGATGCATAAGCACGAGGGCCCCGATTATGGCAGGTCTTGTATTTTAAAAAAGTTAATGCCCTTAAACGAAAAAATAATTTAGGGTGCAAATTGATTTTCGAGAAAGGAAAAGGTCAGGGGTGCAAATTGGATTTGAGTCTTTCTACGCCGACCGTCATCTACCGACCGGATTAGTGACCGGTCGGATTTTTTTTTTTTAATTTTGTTTTTTTTTGCTTTTGATTATTAAATAATTAATGTGATTTATTGGAACTGAAATTTTTACAAAATATAGTGATTTAGGTATTATTTAGATACATGTAAAAAACAAGGTTGCACAGACTGTACAACCCTGTTTTTTATATGTATCCAAATGACACTTAAATCACTGTATTTTATAAAAATCTCAGTTCCAATAAATCACATTAATTATTTAGTAACCAAAAAAAAAAAAAATTAAAAAAAATATAAAAATTCCGACCGGTCACTAACCCGGTCGGTAGATGACGGTCGGCCTAGACTTATTGATTGGATTTTAGAATCTTTGAATTAAAAAAAAACAATAAATTCACATTTCAATGCGAGAGAGTTTATAAAAAAGCCAATAAAGATTGTGAAAAAAACAATTTCCAAATAAATTTGGAAAGATTAAGAGGGTGTTTGATAGCTTCAAATTGAGTTTAATTGAAAACCATTTCAGTCACTTTTATCAAGTACCCTTAAGTTCATAATCTGAAAACAGAAAAGTAGAGAGAGAAAAAGAACTTTTCTTCCTTTGAATATTTGTTTCTTTCGGTACCACCCCCCACCCATGTTCCTATCACTCACCGATTCAATGCCAGAAATAAAATGGAGGCATCCATAGCAGTTCGCTGATGCAAAAAAAGGAAGAAAGTGAAAAGCAGAGGATTGTATTAATCTTTTTTTGTTCCTACGACTATTAAATTGATTTAGATTGATCCATCTGTTCCAAGCTGGTAAGTCTTTTCTCTCAAAATCTCTTTCATTTTCTTTGGGATTCAGCTGTGACTGGCAAATCCTTTACTTTCTGGTTTTTTTGATTCACATTTAATTTATTTCTTGAGGTGGGTTGTTGCTCAATTTAGTTCGAATTTGTGGTCTTTTGTTTATTTTTCTGGGAATTAATTTGGATCGATCTGACGGGTGTTGTTTTGTTTATAAATTGTCTTAAATTACTAAACAGATTAAAGACAAAAACAAATATTTAGGACGGAGAAATGGATGCTGTTCAAATCAGGAAAGCTGTGATCTTTTCTATCAGAACATGTTACATATCAGTTTGTAGGCATCCATTCTTGGTGGGTATGGTGTTTTTCTTGATTTTCCTGTACAGATCGTTTCCTTTTATGTTTTCCCTTTTGGTATCTGCTTCCCCTGTTCTTGTTTCCACTGCTGTTGTGCTTGGAACTCTATTAAGTTTTGGGCAGCCAAACATACCCGACATTGAAAAAGAAGAAACCACCCATGAGATTGTGTCTCTTAAAACTGGGGTTCCAACAACAGATGCTATTGTTGTTGAGAGAGATGGGAGCTACAATGTCGAGAGATACACCGAGATTAGAAGGGATGGAGTGGATAAGTCCATGGAAGAAGCAAGTTCAACTGCCAATAATTTTAGGGAAGTTGATAAAGATGATACTTTGGCTGATAGTGCACTGCTGATATCAGATAAGTCGAGAGAGCTTCAATTCGACAAGCGGGAAACTGAGGAAGGAGAGAGAGAATCAAGTGATATGGTACTTGAAAAGAAAAATGACCTGAATGAGCTGAAACAAGGTGATGGTGAAATACTGGGGAATCAATACTCTCCAATTCAAGAGTTAGATGATAAGGGTGTTGATGGATTGGAAAATGAAAAGTCACCAGCAGGTTATGTTGGCTATGAGACAATTTCTCCTCCAGGTTCGCCTTGGAAACATGAGGTTGAAGGGGAGGAAGAGGATAATGACGTATCAGATTCTGAGTCTGATGGGGCCGAGAGTTCCTCTCCAGATGCTTCAATGACAGATATCATACCATTGCTTGATGAGCTTCACCCACTTTTAGATGAAGATGCTCCTCAACCTGCTCATATGTCTCACGAGGGATCTGATGCTACTTCTGAAAATTCACCAAAATCATTTAGTGATGGCAGTAATGAGTTGGATGAGGATATGGAAAACTGCGAAGAAGAGTTAGAAGTTGGAGATGATGAGGAAGAAGAAGAGGCACATGTAGACAAAGATGATGAGACAAAATCTGCCATCAGATGGACAGAGGATGACCAAAAGAATCTCATGGACTTGGGGACTTCTGAGCTGGAAAGAAACCAACGTTTGGAGAACCTTATTGCAAGGAGAAGATTACGAAACAGCATGAAGCTTATGGCAGAGAAGAACTTGATAGACTTGGACGGTGCTGATCTTCCTTTCAACATTGCACACATATCAACAGCAAGGCACAACCCCTTTGATCTTCCTTACGATCCCAATAACGATATGGGATTGCCACCTATTCCTGGTTCTGCACCATCGATTCTGTTACCAAGGAGAAACCCTTTTGATCTTCCTTATGACTCGAGTGAAGAGAAACCTGATCTGATAAGTGACGATTTTCAACAAGATGTCATGACACTTCAACCGAAGGAGCCATTCTTTCGAAGGAATGAAACTTTTAACGTGGGCCAATCAATTTTTGGGACTTCTAGACATGATTACAAGTACAGACCTTATTTTGTTCCAGAACGGATGGCTTCAGAAGGAACAAGCTACTCTTCCTTACATAGACAATCAAGTGAACTTAGTGACTCTAAGGCGAGTTCTGTGCCTGAAACAGAGTCTATCAGTTCAGCTGAAGATTTGGAAGATAAGAAGCCTATTGAAGAAGATTTTTCCCAAGAACCACAGGTGAATACCATTGCAGAACCAGAGCTGATTTCTATTGCAGAACATCCTTCTGAACATGTTGGACATGGAAGTGAATCCTCCGAAGATGAAGACTCATTCAAGCTAGGTCAAATTGAGAAGAGAGATGCTTCAGTGGATGAGATTGGAGTCAAATTGGGAGATGTGGAATATTATAAAGAAATGGTGTCAAGCTTGTCCGAGACAACTGCTATAGCTACTCCCATGGAACCCAATGCTAGTGAAGTTCATCTGAAAACAGAAGCTCCAGAACCGAAATATAGTAGTTCGTCATCACTTTCTGAAGTAGATGAAGAGATATTCTCTGAGAAAGACGGTAAACAGTTGTCAAGTTCTGAGCCATTGAAGGGCGATCTTATTGAGGATCCTAGCATTTCATGTCAACCATCAACGGAAAAGTCAGATATTGATATAACCAGTCAGTTGGTGGATGATACTCAACACAGGGAGCCTGTTTATGATACAAGCCCCAGAGCACTCGAGAAGAACCTCTCTTCCTCCTCCATTTGTTCTGATCTGCATGTGGAAACAACTGGAACCAGTTCGCCACCAGTTTTAGTTAAGAGATCACTTTCCTTTACTGGGAGAGATTCTGAAGTCAGTAATCAGAGTGTTGAAAAGAGCACTCCTCCTATTGAAGCAGATGAGAAGCTGGTTTCTGCACATTATCAACCTCCTTCTGAAGAAATTCCTTTGTCACAGTCCGATAAAGAGTTGCCTTTGTCAGATCAATCTGTGAATGAACCGTCTCCTGGAAATCCTGAAGAACTGCAGGTGAGCAATTAATTTATAGCATGTTTTGTATTACTTATAGTTGATTTAGCTCATTCTATGCCATTAGTTGCCTCATTTTATTTTTCTTCCTGAACTACTAGCTACTGTAACAAATCGGGCAAGTAGTCTAAATACTATAACAATCTTATTACAATTGTGACATTTGTAGAGTACTTGTACTTTTTGTTAGTGGTATGCTAGCAATCTAAAATGTGGTATGCTGGGGTTGTTTTGTTAAAAGATATAGTAATAGTTAGTGTTTCTTGACAACTATTACTTGTACTATACCTCTGGAAAAATAGCATCAACACCTCTTATGGTTCAACAGTCACTTAGAGACACTCTGGCTTTCAGAAGCGAACTAGGGAATATCTGGTGACGTAACACTGATTGGGCACCATATAAATTACTGGGAATTGAGTTTTAAGTTGTGAAGAGATAGTTATGTCCAATAACTCATGGTTTCAAATAACTATTTGTACGTGTAAGGTATCTTAGACTACATATGTGGAGGATTCTACTTGACATGTCTTTGGCAAACTACAGAGGTATGCTAGCTTACAAACACTAGGGTGTTCAATGAGGAGTCTGGATAATGTCTTAGTTTCTTTGTTACTATTGTTTTCAGAGTGAGATCCTACTTTAACGATTTGAGGTGCACACGGTTATATTAAGTCCAAGATAGTCACAGGTTTCTAAAGTCTAAACAGCACAAATCTATGAATTCAAGGCACAAAGGACAGCTAAATTAGTGTTTTTGCAAATTTATTATCTGTACCTTTTTTTTGGGATATATGTTAATGCTTGCCTACCAATGCAGATACTGCTGCACGTAAACTGTGATGAAAATTAAGATCGTACTGCTAGTTCTGAATAAAGTAGATGATAAACTAGTAGTGCTGAAAATATTGCTTCTGTCAATTAAGATGTTGAATTTCATAATTCAAATGAGTGTAAAACAAATCAGAAGCTGTGTCAAGAGTTTATTGGTTGACGCACTAAAAAAATTTTTGGACATGCCAATATCAACGATGGTAGTGTATTACATATCATATACTTGATGTACGTTTAATTTATATATTCAATGCTTTATGTTAAGCTCAACCTATTTTAGCTTAACCAACGAACCCAATGGAGTGCAAAAAGAAATGGTTAAACCATCCTTTAATTCATTTTTTAGATAATGATGAATGGACGTACCATTCTCTTATATATTACTACTAATATAAACTATCTAGCTCAAACACAGTATGATGTAACTAACCACCCATGTGCCTACTATTTCTAGAATATTCTACATAGCTTTTACTTCCTTAACTACTATTTATTCACTAAAGTGGCCCATTGCCTTGCACTCTTTTCCGATTTTATTGGTAAGCAAGCTTCTTATGTTATTCATGAATTGTTTACCCTACAGATATTAAAGTTGCAGTGTATTGTATACAAAGTGAACATGCCTGATTTTCTATGACTTTCTTTTCCTGATATGTCATGTAAGAAAAAAAATGCAAATTATGGTTGGCCTATCTATGATTAGTCTAGCATGTTGATATTATTATTCTTCTATTATAACACACTGTTGTTGTTTCTGTCATTATTATTGGCTTGATACTTTATGCTTGCAATGGTAGATCAGGGGCCTCCAATTTATATATGTTAGGACTTATAGATTTTGTGTGAGATTACTTTCCAATAAAAGCAACAAAATAAAATATTGTGTGAGATTGCGATATCATAAACTATCGCTTATTTGATTCTAAACAGGACTCTACCAACAAGTTGAATGACTTGGAACTCCAAGAGAGAGATGTCAGAGTTCAACCAAATACCAGCTCTCTCGTAACTCTTGAACCTACTACGTCCATGCAGTCTGAGGTTATAGAAATTAAAGCACCTATAGCAGTTTTAGAAGATAAAATCATAGATTCAGTTGAAAACGGTGAACAAATTCAGGTCTTAGAGCAGCACACACTTCCAGTCGAAGCTACTGATTTTCCTGGTAATATGCAAAATAACATGGAGGATGTAGATGATGTCGAGGAGATAAATGAAGAATTGCTGTTTGAATTGGACACAGTTGGTGACTTCAGCGTCCAGCATTTGGGATCAAACATGACTGAGTTTGGTGGAGAGAACTTCCATGTGCTGCATGATGTTGGCAACTCTTCGGGAGATGTCAAAGGCGACCCTATTGTCGTTCATGAAACTAGAGTTACAATGGATGGTGAGAACTTAAGAGCACCTAGAGTTGAGGAGGAGATTAGTAAATTTGAAGGGGAGATGGAAGAATCCTCAGAAATTCAGATGTCCGGAACAAGCTCTATCAAGCATGTTGATTCATCTATCAGAGAAATTGGTCATAGAGAAGTCGAGGATCATCCAACTGATTCCAAAATAACTACTAATGAACCACTGCCAGAAGAAACATCCGACAAACCTACTGATTCGAAGGTAGTGCAAGATCCAAATGCAAAAGTGATCTATTCTGATATGCTTGATGTTGAAGTGCGAGCAATCAAAGATATTGATCCCAGTTTCAACGAAGCTGAACCTATCTCAGCGGAAATCAATGTTGGGGTTGGAGAGTCTGAGACTGAAGTTGTGATGCCAGTTCTTGAAGCAAAATCTCTTGAAGATATAAAATCAGCCTTCAATCAAGTCGATGAAAATGAAAGTGAGAAAAGTTTTGTTGTTGATTCAGTCCACGCTGAGCTGTCACCAGATGAAACTATGGCTGGGTATTCTCAACATGAGATGCTTAATAAAGGTTCAATTTCCCCAGAGAGCAAGTCATACTTTACAGTTATTGAATCAAGATCAATCCAAGATGGTCATTCAGCTTTGGAACAACACCATGAAGGAATAGATGAAAGACTTATCCTTCCTGATTCAAATGGTGGTAATCTTGATAATGCAGAATCCCAACACCCGGTGCATGTTGTCGAAGCCAGATCAGCTGAAGATACTAATGTGGCATTAGTGCAAGTCTCTGAAGCTAATCTAGAGAAGCTGCCGATGTCAAATTCTGAAATAGAATCACCGGAATCTGAGGTAAATGAAGTGCGTTCCAGTAAGGTCATTGAGCCGATCAGTGAAGTATCTGGTTTGGTAGAATCTAGCTCAGGTTCTGCAGAAAAGCGGCCCAAAGAAGTTGAAACATCTGAAGATTTGAGAAAATCTGATGCTGAACATAAAAAAGGCAAATTCTCATAGATCGAGCTCCAGTTCCAGTTCCAGTTCCAGCTCAAGTGATTCCGATGGAGAATAAAAATAACAAGGATAAAAAGATGATGGGTTTTGGGGTTTTATGAGTTGGTAATTATTTAAGTTGGCTTGTGATAGTTGTTTTTGTGTGTTTCTTTCTTTTAGTGTCTATAAGTTGTTACGGATCCCTTCAAGAATGAGTTTTGATTTGATTTCTTGAAGTTTTTCTTTTTTCAGTTTAGTTGTTGAAGAGTGGCCAGTTTGTGGTTTTTGGAGAATAGATTCTTGTATTCTTTCATATTTTGTACATTGTACTTCTGATTGTAAAAGAATTGAACTTTGAGTGCTTTTTCAGAAACATGTGCAGAAATTCATTTATTTGTTTGTTATGGCCTGATACTATGGGCTAGGGTGGGCTGTAGCCCGGGTGATTTTTTTGCCAAATATTTAGTATATATATATATATATCTTCATAAGCCCAACCCAAATGAGTTACACCCAGCTCCCAATCCGTTGCCGCCGCCTGTCTTCTTCTTCCTTACTTCTTCTGCACTAGTTAGGTTTAATTTTTTTTTTAATCTTACATGAAACGACGACGACGTCGTTTCATGTAAGATTAAAAAAAAAAAAAAAAAAACCTTAACCTTCTTCAAAATCGGCTCAGCCGCCCCCCCTTTTTTTCCCCTTCCGCCTCTGCCTCTGCTCTGAAGCTCCTGAGTCCTAAGCTGCCGCCGCAATCGTTAAGTAATTATCTCCCATTCAATCTCCAAGTAATTCTTTCTCTTCCTTTTGTATTTTCTATCTACCAGTTAGTTGTCTTTGTTTCATCCAAATAATAGATTATGTATTTATTAATTTATGTGTTATTTTCATTGAATATTTGAATTGATATTGTATATTTATGATATATTATATATAAGCAATAAATTTTATGTGGTCATTTATAATTTAGAAGGCATCACTCTCTGCAGTAAGAGAAACAAGGCTTGAGTGTTCATGACACCAAGTAGTAGAAACTATGCAGCTTAATTGATATGTATGGTGCAACTATTTCAGAATTTAACTGTAATTTCTGAATTTTTAGGTTTTGGGAATTTTCAATTTGAATAAGTCACAATGGAAAGTCAAGAAAGCAAGAGAGGAAAAACTTTGTTTTCTTTCTTTAAACCAAATGAAAGTGCATCAACTTTGTTTCCCTTTTTTCTTATATTTTATGTACCTTTGAACTTTACTACTATGTATGATTTTGAATTTATGATTGATTTTGGTGGGACAATTTCTGATGTATATGGTTGGTACTTAGTAGCCCAAGAGGAACAAAAATCCTGGCTCCGCCCTTACTAATACACACACACACAGAAAAAAAAATCATGATCAGGCGGAGGATTTCCTACAGCTTTTTCCTCGACCATTTCGTCTTCTAAAAAATTCGAGTGTAAAATGAGCTTGGAGGAGGAAGCTCCAAAGCTTCAAAGTTCTCAATATTGCTGACAAGCTGTCGTATATTACTATTGGATTTGTGCTATTTATATCCCCGTACGTGTAAAAATGGTACTCTTTATAAAAAAAAAATTAAAAAAAAAAAGGGTTTCATTTGAGTTTTTGAAGTTAATTTGATAAGATTTATTTTGTTTTAGTAAATACAATTGTGAATTATTCAGTACTAATTATAAAATTTATTATTTTTAAATTTAAACTAATTTCCACTAATTTTATATTTTATTCATGAGCCCAAAATTAGAGCCTTTTTTTTTTTGGAAGGAGGAAGTATCTACGAGGACAATTATGCTGCAGCCAAACTAATTTGATCCGGATTGTTGGATCTTTCTTACTAAATTATCAAGATTTGAGGCAGCCCTTTGAGTTGTTACTTAAAAAAAAAACACGAAAAGCTAATAATATAGGTAATTTTTTACAATGATAATATAGTATCACGTTTATATTGAATATTTTTTCTGTTTTTTTTTTTTAAAATTATTTATTCTAGAGTAGTAGGGTTTTCATTTTTCTGGATAAAAAAAACTTACACTGACAAATTACAATGGATGGATAGACTAAAGAGTGATGACAATTGAAGCCTTTATCATGAGTTATGAGCACCCTACTCACCGTTCTTGGTCAACGCTTGTGCATTTACAATCAACCCATCATCAATTATCTCTTTCAATTAATTATACAAGTACTATAAAGTATACAACGGTAGATTGTTTATTTGAAATATGACTATTAATTTCGAATGTCTTGTTTGTAAACAAACATAGCCGGAGAGAATTAGGCTGATGGCATTGACAATAATTTATTACTCCCTCCGTTCCTTAATATAGGTCGTTTTAGGGTTGTGCACAAGTATTAAGGTAATGATTGTATAACATTAACTATAATATCAATTGTCTATATCTCCCTTGTATTGGAATAAGATATTGTTATTTATTGAATAGAAAATAGTGAGAGAACCAAAATTATATTTAATACTTGGGGTAATATTGAAAACTAAGCAATTAATGCTTACTTGAAATTCTCAAACGACTTATATTAAGGAACAAAAATATTTCTCCAAAGCGACTTATATTAAGGAACGAAGAGAGTATTAAAAAAAAATACAAACTTTTTTTTTGTTCTTAAATATAAGAGTTATTTTAACCTTTTAAAATACATTTAAATCTATTAAAAAAATTATAGTAATTTTTAAAGTTCTTAATACAAAATTCATTATTGTATTTACCACAAACAAATACTAAAAAGTAGTTTCATCTTATTGGGTGTGACATTTAATATCCGCCCCCGCGCGTAGGCATGGGATGGTTGGTTGTTTGAAGTACATCTACTAGTCAACGCAAAAGACCTCCATCTCCATGGGAACGGTGGGCTTGGTGGGTGGCTGAGAATAAGGCATCGTTTGTTTCCTCTCTCTCTCTTCTTCTCTATTTATTCGTTTCTAACTTTCTACAGTGGAAGTAATCATCACAACATTAAATGTCACCCCCCTTGTCTTTCTCTCTCTCCCTTCTCTTTTCTTCTACTTGACTACTTGTACACGTGCAGCCGAATAGACGAAGCACCAGCAGATCTTTCTCTCTGTACAGATAAAAACATGAAACTCATGCAATGGTCGGGGATTAATTAGGGAAAAACATATCTCTAACTATACTCATATATAAAAAGCCCTCTACTTACGTACAGTGGTCGGTGATTAGGGAACACATGCACTTGACCTATATATATATATATATATATGTATATATATGTACCAATACTACCATGCATAATACACAAATGTCATCATCAGCTTAAGTACGTACTTCTGTTTATTAGTATTTTGTTCAGACGACTAATAGAAATGTTATCAGCAATTAATTTGCATGCATGGGTTAATTTCCAGAAGCTCCCTTCCCACTTGAAGGTTAGAAGGTATGAGCCATTCTACGTACGTACCTAGTGATGAAAATAGTACTAAAACATATAGTAGAATTTGATCAGGTAAATAAATATATGAAGTGCGCGCGTTCCAGTAACGCCATTGGGTCGATCAGTACTACTGAAGTAGAATCTGATGCTGAACATAAAAGGGCAAATTAATTCTCATAGCTCCGTGATCTCCAGCTCAAGTGAGTCTGATGTGGAGAATAAAAATTACAAGGATAAATAAAATTAAGGAAAAGATGTTGCTTTAATTTACACCCTGTCATGTACTAAAAAGAAAGTGAAGAAAAACAAAAAAAATGGGTGTCTTTGAGTTTTTTAATAGAAAAAAAAAGAAAGTAAAGTCAAAAAAAGTGATATCTTTGAGTTTTAGTTAGAAATAAAAGAAAATTAATAAAAATGATCAAATGTGGAGTAATTTTCTTCTCATTTTGAGAAAAGAGTTAGATACTTCCTTTAACTTTCATTTTTGCGACTTAAAAACTCTCGGACAGGTTTTAATTAAAGATAACGGGTTTTGGAGAATAGGATCATATATTCTTTCATATTTTGTATATTTGAACTTTTGAATGTAAAAGAATTGAACTTTGGGTGCTTTTTGATAAACATATATATATATATATATATATATATATATATATATATATATATATATATATATATATAAAGAGTCCTTTTGCGGACAAAAAAAAACAAAATAAATTTGTTCCAACAAACAAATAGTTCGCTAGAATAAATTTCATCGTTTAAATTACTATTTGTTATGCATGCTAGTACTTAATTCTAAATAACCTTGACTTAATATTGTTCAAGCAAGGTACGTTATGATTATTCGATGTTTATGCAATTAGTTTATTCCTAAAGCATGATCTTAATTTACAATGTCGATTCAGTTATGATTATTCCATAGCATGACATTATCAATATTGTATTCATCTAATCCTTAGTTGATGACCGTTGAATTTTAAATTACCTTTGAAATGTATCTAAACCAAACTTACTTTGGTGCGGACTTGTACTCTAAATACTGAGATGAACAACCCTATTATTAGGGGATAATTACGCTTAGCGTTGAAATGTTTGTGCACAATACATTGTACGAAGGGCTGATTCCCCTAAGTACAAGGAGTCCTTATAGTCTTATGACTGTTAAAGTTAAAGTTGATTACACATATTATAGTCCAGGATTTCAATGATGCCTAACTGTGACATGGATATAGCTTAATCATATAACAATGTGATGCATAATATATAGGCCCAATCCAACCATGGCTACACATAATTTATACTTATATGTACAAATTACCTATGGCTAAAGTACTGATGTTGGTGATAACTTATCTATAGTTTATCCACAACATCAGTACCTCAATTCTTATAACTGCATTTGGAGGCAATCGGAGGGCGTCGAAATGCACGAATGCAAGTGTAATCCTTTGTGTATTAGTATAACCTAATGATAACATGTTGGATATGTAATAGGATGTTTTATCAAGTTATTAATGTGTATATGGTGCAATGACATGATCACTTAAGTAGTTGTAATAAAGCTAAAAAGTGATGTTCATGGAAAGATGTGATGTTGTTTAAACTTAAACTTAATTAGTGAGCTATACTAAAAGTGGGAAAGAAACTCATGAAGCTAATATTATTGTAACTAATGTGTATTGTCAATACATATGGTATGTGTAGGACTTGTGGTGAACATGAGTAGTGATTGTTTAACCTACGCACGAGGCAAGTTCTTTAACTCTACTTTTACGATTGTGCAAGTGTTTAAACCTTATTGATGCATTGAGCAAGTTCCTAAACCTACTTATATATCTATTCTAACTTGATTATGTTCATGCAAACTCTTTAACCTAACTCTTACTTTGAGAAGGGTTCCTATCTTTAATTTTGTTTATTATTACGCAAGTTCCTAAATTTTGTTATTCTTATGTTGAACAAGTTTTATTCCTCAACTTATTATTAATCATGCATGTTCATTAACTCATTTCTTTTATTGAGTAAGATTAATAGCCTTAGCTTATTATTGTTCAAGCAAGGTTTGTTATAATATTCAAATGCTTATGCTTCCTAGTTCATTTCTAAACCATGATTTCTATGTATAATGTTGATTCACTTATAAATATTCATGACTATTTCATATCATATTGATATCGAGCACTTGAAGTGATATTAAACTATATTTATTCAACTAATCATTAGTTGATGTTCGTTGAACTCTAAATTACCTTGAAACTTATCCAAACCAAACTTCATTTGGTGCGGACTCGTATATTAAAACTGAGATGAACAACCCTATTACAGGGGATTATTTACGCGTAAGTGTTTAGATATTTGTGCACAATACATGGTACAAAGGGCTGATCCCCCTAAGTACGTGAAGTCCCTACAGTATAACTGTTTAGGTTAAAGTTGAAAGATTACTTGTAACCGTGGAAATAGTTCGTGGTCTTATGACCCTCAGATATATTTCATATTTTGATTCCAATTTTTGGTTATCATTGATAGAGTACTATTCAGTTTTGATGAGCCTATTCATTGGCGGTATACTCATGGATTGAGAATATCCAACTATTCCCATTAGTAGCAACTCATACTTGAGATCTCGGAGTTCAAAAACTGTCAGGAGAGACGAGAAAAGATCGTAGTATGTCGAGAATAACAAACTGTAATTATATTGTATAACCATATTTTGTACATATAAGTATTTACATATCAGTACTATAGGCCAACAATTGATATAATCTGATTAGTATCCAGATTAACTTGAACAGAATGATAACTTAGTATATAAGGTAGTATTATAAGTGGAATTAAGTATGATAGCCCTAATGTTAATTTGCTGCTAGTTTTCTGTAAAGTATAGCATTAGTTTATTGAGGGTTAGAGGGAAATTATAGCTAGTTCACACTATCTGTAAATATTTGAAAGGTTTTTATTTCTTAATTATCTTTTTTTGTTTTTAATTTTTTTTTTGGAAAGTAGGGAAGTAAAATGAAAGGAAACAAAAAATTGTTCTGCTTTCAGCAAAATCTAGTGACTTGCCATCCAAAAAATGCTTAAGGTATTTATCTACCAGGACCCAATTGATGGAGCTGTAATAGAAGATATCGACTTGGTTTCAGTTATCATCGCACTTTAGTAACTGTGCATGTAAGACCCCAACTTATTAATAAATGAAATTAAATTTCCTCTATTTATTATTTTGAAATAGAAAGGGTTGATTTGATTAATGTGGTTAGTTATGGGTAAAATGCGCAAATATTTCAAATAAGCAAGTAGTTATAAAATATTCATTTTTGATCGGTGAATATTCGTTTGGTCGTGGAATATTCTTGTTGTCGGGGAATATTCTTACGACGGCGCAGCCTTGTGTGGGCCCCATAACGAAAAGCGATTGGATGAAGAAAACGATAAGTATAAGTTGTTTATAATTAACGGCGTAGTTGTTACCGTTAATACTGTTAGAATACCTGGTGGTTAAAATACAGTAGCACACGGTATTGCACCAATTATTGATTCTTACGTAAGAAGGCACTACTCAATAATTGTTACAGTAGATACTGTTCATTATTTTATTTTATTAATTCAATAATTGCTGCGTTGATATTTTATATTATTGTTGTTTCAATAATTGTTGCTGCACAGTATTTTTCATTATCAGATCAATAATTCATATTATTTAAATAATATTATTAGATAGCATTATTGGTAATGTCTAGAAAGTTCTGTCTAAGGAGAGGTTTGGTCATCTAATTGCGCGCTAGTAAGGAGAAATCCTTATTGGAAAGCCCCCTCTTTCCTGGGAATGGCCTGGTTGTCATAAATATGATTCTGTAATATTATTTATGAATAATTAATTATTGATTCATATGATAAGGAAATATTTATTTTATGTGGATATAAATGTTGGATATATTTATTGTGGTTAAAAATAAAGGAGTTAATGTTGAAGTGTTTTATCAGTATTTTTATCGGAGTGGAGGTATTAAAAATCAAATCAGGGTTTTTAAGAAATATTACGGGGGTTATAATTTATAATCCGACCGTTGGATCGTGGTAATTTTTGGATATGTTATTCATATATAATGTCCATAAATTTTGAACTGTTAAAAATAAATGTATGATTTGTTATGAATTTTACGAGATGACTGGTTCAGAAATTGTAGAAGTTGCGGAATTTGTCATTTTGGCAAAAAATTCTAGAATTGGTGGGCCCCACTTTTGGTTGGTGAAAATATGCTGAGATTTTTATTCAAATGTGGTGGGTGGGAATAGTAGCAGGTAAAGCCATCAGGTTGCAGGTTAAGTCTGCTTCGGCGTGCTAACATTTTTCAATAAATAGAGGGCTAAGTTAGAATTAAAAATCACACCAGAAACAAGTTTTCTCTCTTTCTCTCTCTAAATTATTGAGTGTATTTTGGAAGTATTTAGATACTTTGTGAGTTTCTATTCATCAATGCAAGTTTTCTTCAGCCTTATACCGATATTTCGAACAGAAGTACTGATATTTTGAGGTGAGGGATATTATTTTCTTCTTAAATGATATTATTTTCTTCAATATCATTATGCTAAAATATTGATATGAGTTTTTTTTATCAAATTTGGAACTTTTTGTGTCGGAATTACTATTCATGTATACGACACTATTCACGAATACGACACTATTCACTGAAAAATAAAATTTTTCCTTTTTGTCCAAGATGTCTATTATGGTTACTATCTTTGATTGTATCCATGTTTTAATCTTTATTTTTTGAATTCTGCTTCACAATTGATTGTTATGAAGTATTATTGATCTTGGATAAACTGTTATACGAATCCCTACTATTTGTCCTTTTGTCTCACTGAATTCGTTTTTTTTAAGATATTTTTCATCATCCTCAGTCCTAAATGATGATATTACTGAATATCTTTGGCCTGTAGTGCAAAGATGTATGATTACCTGATGAATATCTTTGGCCTGTAGTGCAAAGATGAACAGGTGTTGAGATGAACATGACTGACTGGTGATACAAATGAATATCTTTGGCCTGTAGTGCAAAGATGAATATTTGGTTAAAGATGATTATTAATTGATGTTACAGGGATAAAATATTGATGATGAACTTTTAAATATTAGAAGATAGTAAAATTCATTCTCTATTTGACTCTTCTAATGGTTTGCAGTTTTCGCTGCAGTTGTTGATCTAAAACTTGTTGTCGATTATATTCTATCAAATTTTTCCCTATTGAATACTAATGATAATTTGTTGTATATTATCTTAGTCATAATATTCTTTACTGGGCTAGTTAAGCTCACCCTTTTTCTTTTTGTTCCATTTTTCTTCTCAGGAGGTGAGAACATAGTAGGATCTAGTCGGGGCATGGAGTGATGGTTCTAGAAAGATGTTTTAGCAGTCCTCACTATTTCTGTAAAATAGTGTTTGAATAATTGTAATGAGGACTTATTTGAATGTGAATATTATCTAGAAGACAATATTTGTATTTAAACTCACAGTATGTGTTGTCGTATTTTGCACGACAATTGTATTATTGAAGTTGTAGTTTGCTTTTTGTACCATGTATTTGGCGACTCAGAAAGGGTGTTGTATACCTATTTTGGGGGCGTCACAGTGCAGTCTATACTATAACCAGATAGACAATTTGGTTCCTCCTTTTTTAGTTAGACATTTGACTAATTAATTATACTATGCGTTGAATTATTTCTTGTTCATGCTCAAGGTCACTAGATAATAGTATACTATGATGATATTATTTTAGAAAGTAAATAGTCAACAGACATGGATGGAAGGCTATAAATATAACGCAATAAACGCAGACATGTATCATCTTCGTTAAATATTCGTTGGATAACTTAAGATATACTATGACAGTTGCTACCCATGTAACTACGGTCTGACTATTGTAAACAATGTAACCTGAAGAAAGAATACGCTCTAGTTAACTGTTGATGATATGGTATCCTAGGACATAATAATATTCGTTGTAATGCTATAGTATTCTAAGTAGCCATAGATGTAAGACCCCAATTTTTATAAATAAAGATGAATTTTCTATAAATATCATTTTTGAATATTATAGAGTTAATTTAATATAATGTTATAGTTGTGGGTAATATTTATAAATTTTGCAAAGTAAGCAAGTTGTTATAAAATATTCGTTTGGTCGGAGAATATTCTTTTTGTCGGGGAATATTCGTACGACGGCACAATCATTGGTGGACCCCACAACGGAATTATTGTCGGATTGAGAAAACGACAGAATTATCTTTCTATAAAAATAACGGCTGAGGTGTTACCGTTAAAACCGTTAAAACTGTTGAACTACTCGGTAGTAAAAGTACAGTAATACGCGTGGTTGCATAGTAGCACACGGTATTGATTATTGATGCTTACGTGAGAAGTCACTCAGCTATACTCAATTATTGCTACAGTAATTGCTGCATCATATCTCTTAAATTATTGTCATAGTATCATCTGTATAATATGTTATATTATTGAGACGTTGTGGTAAGTTTGGTTATTTTATGGGGGGCCATATGTCATCATCTAAGAGTCTCTTCGTCAATAGTAATTACCGTCGTCAATAGTAATTACCTTCGTCAATAGTATTTACCTTGGTCAATAGTATTTACCTTGGTCAATAGTAATTACCGTCGTCAATAGTAATTACCTTCGTCAATAGTATTTACCTTGGTCAATAGTATTTACCTTGGTCAATAGTAATTACCTTCGTCAATAGTATTTACCTTGGTCAATAGTAATTACTTTCGTCAATAGTAGTTGTCCCTTCAATATTACCAAGAGTCATTTGACCCTTCGTTAAGACCAAGAGTCATTTGACCCTTCGTTAAGACCAAGAGCCACCCTCAGTTTTTCTATAAATAGAGGCCTAGGGCTTCATTATTTTTCACGAATTCATTCAAGCTATAGAGAGAGAAAGTATAGAGAGAATAAGAGAGAGAGAGACTAAAAGTATTCTGCTACATCACTTTTCCAATATCCAGTTCTTTTAAGGTAGGGAATATTATTTCTTTTATATTCATGAAGAGAACTTCTGTTATTCCATTTGTTATTATTCTGTTGGAATAACCAGTATACGCGGCCTACCCTATACTTGGTGACATTCTTCTATTATTCTGTTGGAACATCCTGTCTGTGTGTTTTACACCGGACCTGGTTCCGTTTTATTATTATTCTGTTGGAATATCCTGTCTGTGTGTTTTACACCGGACCTGGTTCCATTATTTATTATTCTGTCGGAATATCCTGTCTGTGCGTTTACGCCGGACCTGGTTCCATTATTTATTATTCTATTGGAATAACCTGTCTGTGCGGTCTATCGCATGCATGGTGATTTCTTTTGTTATTCCATTCTTTATTGTACTCAGTTGGTTAAGTTTTGACTTCTATACTCCATGAAATTTGTGGAATATCCTTGATAGTTGCGTTTCATCCAGTATCTTTTCAAGAAAATATTCTTCTAAGCGTTCTTGAATTTTACTCCACAATGCAGTATCATGTTGACAATTTGGACGTTGTTAATTCTTGGAT
Source organism: Panax notoginseng (assembly GCA_016801055.1). Lineage (NCBI taxonomy): Eukaryota > Viridiplantae > Streptophyta > Magnoliopsida > Apiales > Araliaceae > Panax > Panax notoginseng. The sequence continues at coordinate 157,187,251 of CM029012.1, read as the reverse complement.
AAATTAATTCTTGAACTTGTTTTATTGAATTCTTATATCATTGTCATCATCCTCATGTTTATATTCTGTTGAAAGTCATCTGTGGCCTGTAGTGCATAGATGGACTTGGTATGATTATGACCAGGGATTATTCGGTATAATCATGACCGTAATGTTACAAATGATGTGGTAAAAGTCCTCATTGGCCCGTAGTGCATTGATGGACAGTTGTTGGCATGATCATGACCATTAATGAATACACGAATATCCTTGGCCGTAGTGCAGGGGTGATTCGATGATGTGGATTATTTTATTAAGCTGAGTCTCAGCGATTACAGTGTTGAAAAACTTTTTAAATCATAAAAGATAGTAGAGTTTATTTTCTACTTGACTCTTTTAATGGATGGCTTGTTCCGCTACAGTTAAACTTGATGTCTATTATATTTTATCAGTTTAACATCGTTGAAGGCTAATGATAATTTATTCTGCATTATCTTAGTCATAATATTTCTTACTGGGCTAGTTGAGCTCACCCTTTCTTTCACTGTTCTCTTCAGGAAATGAGAACGTAGCTGGGACAAGTCGGGGTACGGAGTGATGGTCCGAATGATAGTATTAGTTAGTAGTCCTCACTATTCTATGTAATGGTGTGTTAATAAATGTAATGAGGACTCCTTTTGAGTATGAATACTCTCTAGAAGATAATATTTGTATTCAAACTCACAGTTTATGTTTTGTCGTATTGTACACGACAGTTGTATTAATCAGTTGTATTTGTATTCTGTACTATGTATCTGACGACCCAAGATGGGTGATGTATACCTAATTTTGGGGGCGTCACAGTTGGTATCAGAGCTTAGGGATATGATCCCTGGCTAAGATGTGAGAATAGAACTAGGAGGGGAGAGACGGGGAATTCCTTCGCTAGTATGGCATACCTAAGTTTATTTGCATGGTATTTAATTGGTCGGTCATAATATAAGGATAATATATGACATATCAATTAATTTTTATTTTGTGGCAGTATCTGAAAATGGCATCCGAGAATGTTGAGAATAGCAATGGAGCACAGACGACTGTTGATTCACCACACATCAATAATCATGATAATGTGCATCAGGAAGGTGTCAATCCTCATGCAAACAACAACACTGACCAAATGATGAATGATCAAATGTTCAGAGGCTTTATGCAATTCATGCAACAACAGGTGAAAGCGGCTCCTGTCCACAACGTAGGTGGAAATACTGAAAACTCTCAGGCGGTCACCGCTAAACAGTTTAAGGAGCTGGGACCACCGGAGTTTAAGGGAGAACCCAAGCCACTTGTAGCTGAAACATGGATAAAGCAGATCACCAAGATATTTGATGTCTTGGGTTGCTCCGAGGAGCAAAAGGTTCCCTTTGCCGCCTTTATGTTGCGAGGAGAGGCAGATTACTGGTGGGAATCAATAAAGCGTACTCAACCTGCCGCACTGAAGATGTCCTGGGAGAAGTTCCAAGAGCTGTTTAACGACAAATACTTTCCCGAGAGTATTCGTCACATGAAGGAGGTGGAGTTCATCAAATTGGAGCAGAATAATATGACCGTGTCGCAGTACGAGGCAAAATTTGCGAAGTTATCCCGGTTTGCGTCCCACCTGGTGGATAATGAAGAAAGAATGACGCGGATGTTTTTAAGAGGTTTGAAGCCGGAGATACGTCAACATCTTGTTTCTCATAAACTGTGTTTGTATTCAGATGTTGTAAATAGGGCTCAGTTGGTGGAGCGCGATAACGAGATAATGCAATCAAAAGAGAGCAGCCGGCAAAATGATAATACCAGTGAGAGCAGTCATCGAAGCGGTGACAACAAGCGTGGAGGGAATCAACAGGCCAGAAATGGTAACCACTTCGGTGGTAATCAGGGCCAAAACAATAAGAATGGACATTTCAAGAAGAGGAGATTCAACAATGATGGAAAGACGTCAGCACCAGCACCTGTCGTTAAGGAAGGAGAACGACCACCTATCATATGTTTCAAATGCGGAGGGGAGGGGCACATCAGTCCAAACTGCGCGATGCCGTCCAAAGCATGTTATAATTGTGGAAGAGAAGGTCATTTAGCCCGATTTTGTCGTTTACCGAAGACAAATTCAGCTAGGATGGAGGCACCAAAAGCCGTCCCAGAAAAGTCAAAACCGGTTGTGCAAGGGAGAGCGTTTGTTGTGAACTCCCAGAGAGCAAGGAACCCGAATGAGGTCATCACGGGTAAGCTTATTATAAACTCTAAAGAAGTTTATACTTTATTTGATACCGGTTCAACCCATTCTTTTATTTCTCCTACTTGCGCTCATCGATTAAATTTGATTCCGGAGAAATTAGACTTTGACTTATCTGTGGAAACTCCGTTGGGAGAAACCTTCATTACCTCCACTGTTTATAAGTCTTGTTTGGTTCAAGTTGGTACCCACACATTACCTATCGATCTGATTTCATTAAAAATACTTGCATTTGACGTGATTCTAGGGATTGATTGGTTAACTACTCATTATGCAAATTGATTGTTTTCGTATGATTTCACAACATTTTTTGAATAAAAATGTTGTTGTTTAGTATATCAGACAACGTTTTTTAAATGTTGTAGATAAAGAAAAAAAAATAATGTGGTTCACCTATATTATCAACAATTCAAAATACATCCCAATAATACATCCCTATTCATAATTTATTTTCCATAAGAACCACTTGTTTAAAAATGTAGACTAACAAACAAATGCTCTCTCAATCACTTTCCTTCACTCTTCATAACCTATGCATATTACAGAAACCAATTCCGTGAAACCTTGCTATAAACAAAAGAAAGGAGCAAAACTAAAGGTAAAACGAAACCTGCCCATAATCCTATCTGGCCTGTTTAATTGGCTAACATCAAGACCACAAGATGCTAATTCTGAAGCAGGTGCAGTCCCTTGATACTCGAAATTGTGACATGTAAAACAGGCTCTAGCTGAATTCAGACCTTTCGGTGCATATAGATCCCAATACAGTGGTGCCTTATAAAATAAGAGAAATCATCCGGTCAGAACATAAGACTAATAAATTCAGGAAATATTGAAAGAAAAAATAAAAACTGTGGTCTAATCATTCGTACATCAAAAGCTGTCTGCCCTTTCTTGTCCCCATCTTCTTTTGCCTGCAAATGAAAAGGAATCAGTAACTAATTAAACACTATAATTAATCAAGGTCATGTTTAAGCATCACAACATTAAAATTGCATAAACTACTAAACTAGTGAATCCATGGAGGGGTGGGGGGGAAATGTCTATGAGACTGTGTAGTGAAGCACCATAAAGTGCACTACGGATATCAAGTTCCAAAGAAAATATAAAGCACCATATAGAAGGATAGCTTACACTGTGAACTCTGAACCTAATAGCTTACACGGTTTAAGTGTTGTCGATTTACTACTTTGTACTAGTGTCTTCTTTTAGTACATGTTACAACTTACATGTAGAGGTCGTTGCAATTAGTAAATTGTATGTGAGGAGCTGGATGGTCCATAGACTTCCTCATAGCTACTACTCACTTTGTTCCTATGAATGTAGCATCCACCTGCAGGGCAAAACCCAAAAACTTATGCCTTAACGAAGCTAAAACCAAATGCAATAAAAGGGAATAGCTTGGGAATATCTTAGGGGTCAATTCCAGATCCTGAATCTTTTACCTACACGAGAGGAAAAACCTAAGTAAATAATTAAGATAAGAATCAAGCATTAAGCACTCACGGGCAGAAAAAATATAAACCAAGTAAAGATGAGTACAATATGTTTCAAATGCGGAGGGGAGGGGCACATCAGTCCAAACTGCGCGATGCCGTCCAAAGCATGTTATAATTGTGGAAGAGAAGGTCATTTAGCCCGATTTTGTCGTTTACCGAAGACAAATTCAGCTAGGATGGAGGCACCAAAAGCCGTCCCAGAAAAGTCAAAACCGGTTGTGCAAGGGAGAGCGTTTGTTGTGAACTCCCAGAGAGCAAGGAACCCGAATGAGGTCATCACGGGTAAGCTTATTATAAACTCTAAAGAAGTTTATACTTTATTTGATACCGGTTCAACCCATTCTTTTATTTTTCCTACTTGCGCTCATCGATTAAATTTGATTCCGGAGAAATTAGACTTTGACTTATCTGTGGAAACTCCGTTGGGAGAAACCTTCATTACCTCCACTGTTTATAAGTCTTGTTTGGTTCAAGTTGGTACCCACACATTACCTATCGATCTGATTTCATTAAAAATACTTGCATTTGACGTGATTCTAGGGATTGATTGGTTAACTACTCATTATGCAAAAATTGATTGTTTTCGTTAGGTTGTTAGTTTTCATATTCCTAATCGACCTATTATGCGAATTCAAGCAACCAAACCATTAAAATCAATCGCTGTCATCTCAAGCCATAAAGCTATTCGTTTATTGAAAAACGTATGTCAAGCTTTCTTAGCTCATGTCACAGATCTAAACAAAAATACGTCAGTTTTGAATGATATTTCTATTGTTAATAAATTCCCTGACGTATTCCCTGAAGAACTTCCTGGCCTACCCCCAGAGCGTGAAATTGAATTTTGTATCGATCTTGAACCCGGTACAAAACCCATTTCCAAAGCCCCATATCGAATGGCTCCTATTGAACTTCAGGAGTTAAAGATCCAACTGCAGGAATTGTTAGACATTGGCTTTATTCGTCCTAGTACTTCTCCTTGGGGAGCTCCTGTTCTATTCGTGAAGAAGAAAGATGGAAGTATGCGACTTTGTATTGATTATCGGGAGTTGAATCATGTCACCATCAAAAACAGGTACCCATTGCCACGTATTGATGACCTGTTTGACCAGTTGCAAGGAGCACAATTCTTTTCAAAGATCGATCTTCGTTCTGGATATCATCAGCTGAAGGTTAGAACTGAGGATATTCCAAAGACGGCTTTTAGAACTCGGTACGGGCATTATGAATTCTTAGTTATGTCTTTTGGATTGACTAATGCTCCTGCTGCCTTCATGGATATGATGAACAGGGTATTTAAGGAATATTTGGATCATTTTGTGGTCGTCTTTATTGATGACATCCTTATTTATTCCAAAAGCCGTGAAGATCATGAGCAACACTTGAGGCTGGTACTCCAAAAGCTTCGTGAATACAAGCTTTATGCCAAGTTGAAGAAATGCGAGTTCTGGCTGGAGGAGGTAGCATTCCTTGGGCACGTAGTATCAAGTCGTGGAATATCGGTTGACCCGGCAAAGATTGAAGCTATTCAAAGCTGGGAGCAACCTAAATCAGTGACCGAGGTACGTAGCTTTCTTGGTTTAGCTGGTTATTATCGGAGATTCGTGGAAGGATTTTCTCGAATCGCTACTCCATTAACTCAGCTGACTCGGAAAGATACAAAGTTTGGTTGGAGCGAAGAATGTGAGCAGAGTTTTCAAGAACTCAAGAGGAGACTCATTTCAGCACCTGTTCTAACAATACCATCTGGCTCGGAGGGATTTGTCATCTACAGTGATGCTTCGAGCAAAGGGTTGGGATGCGTTCTCATGCAACATGGAAAAGTCATAGCCTATGCATCAAGACAACTCAAGGAATATGAGAGGAATTATCCTACTCATGATCTAGAGTTGGCAGCTGTTGTCTTTGCACTTAAAATTTGGAGGCATTACTTGTATGGGGAGAAAGTGGAGATCTTTACGGATCATAAAAGCCTCAAATATTTCTTCACTCAAAAGGAACTCAACATGCGACAACGACGTTGGCTTGAACTGTTGAAAGATTATGATCATACCATTCAATACCATCCTGGAAAAGCGAACGTGGTAGCTGACGCATTGAGTAGAAGATCATATGCGGGTACAAGTGCAATATTAACAACGCAAAGGCCCATTTTGTGTGACTTGCAAAGGATGGAGATAGAGTTGAAGACTCCAGGGACCCATGTGATGATGGCGAATATACGAGTAGAACCGACTTTAATCGATAAAGTTAAAGCTGCTCAAGCTACAGACCTGGAGCTGATGCGTATGAGGAAGAAAGTGCAAGAAGGTGTTATGCCGGAAGCGAGAATCGATGAGGAAGGAATACTTCGAGTTAACTCCAGACTTTGTGTTCCTAACAACCCTGATTTAAAGTATGAAATCATGATGGAGGCGCACAACACACCGTTTTCAATCCATCCTGGAAGTACCAAAATGTATCATGATCTTCGTCATACATTTTGGTGGAGCAATATGAAGAGAGAGATAGCGTTGTTTATCTCAAGGTGTCTAACTTGTCAACGAGTCAAAGCGGAGCATCAAGTACCAAAAGGTCCATTGCAACCACTTGAAATTCCAGAATGGAAGTGGGAGCACATGGATTTCGTTACCGGTCTTCCTAGGGTTTCTCAAGGTATTGATGCGATTTGGGTCATTGTTGATAGATTGACCAAGTCTGCTCATTTCTTACCGATACGAGAAACTTATACACTTGAACGTCTTGCTCGTATGTACATAAACGAGATTGTAAGACTGCATGGTATGCCAGTATCTATAATTTCTGATCGAGACCCAAGATTCACTTCACGATTTTGGGTTAGTTTACAAAAAGCTATGGGCACGGAGTTACGATTTAGTTCAGCATATCATCCTCAGACGGACGGACAATCAGAGAGGACTATTCAAACTCTTGAAGATCTATTAAGACTCTGTGTCTTTGACTTCAAGGGAAGTTGGGACAAGTTCTTACCATTGGTGGAGTTTTCCTACAACAACAGTTATCAAGCAAGTATTGGCATGGCTCCATTCGAAGCATTGTATGGAAGAAAATGTCGTTCTCCAGTATGCTGGGATGAGGTGGGCGAAGCAACGTTGTTGGGACCGGAGTTGGTACGTATGACTACAGAAAAGATTCAAACGATCCGACAACGTATAAAAACCTCACAAGATCGACAAAAGAGTTATGCTGATCTTCATCGAAAGGACGTGGAATTTGATGTAGGAGATCATGTGTTCTTACGTGTTGCTCCATGGAAAGGAGTTACAAGATTTGGAAAGAGAGGAAAGCTAAATCCTCGATTCATCGGTCCATTTTTAATCCTCGATCGAGTAGGAACTGTGGCTTATAGACTCGCTTTACCGCCAAGTATGTCTCGTGTTCATAACGTTTTCCACATATCCATGTTACGCAAATATGTGAAAGACCCGAACCACATTATTGAGTTAGAACCGGACGAAATAGCGGAGGATTTGACGTATGAAGAAGTTCCTGTTCAAATCTTGGATAAGAAGGAACATATTCTACGCTCCAAGGTTATACCTCAAGTCAAAGTTTTGTGGAGAAACCACGATGTTGAGGAAATGACTTGGGAGTTAGAATCAGAAATGAAATCAAGGTATCCTTACCTCTTCGACATACCAGGTACGTACCCTAATTTCGAGGGCGAAATTTCATAAGAAGGGGAGGTTGTAAGACCCCAATTTTTATAAATAAAGATGAATTTTCTATAAATATCATTTTTGAATATTATAGAGTTAATTTGATATAATGTTATAGTTGTGGGTAATATTTATAAATTTTGCAAAGTAAGCAAGTTGTTATAAAATATTCGTTTGGTCGGAGAATATTCTTTTTGTCGGGGAATATTCGTACGACGGCACAATCATTGGTGGACCCCACAACGGAATTATTGTCGGATTGAGAAAACGACAGAATTATCTTTCTATAAAAATAACGGCTGAGGTGTTACCGTTAAAACCGTTAAAACTGTTGAACTACTCGGTAGTAAAAGTACAGTAATAAGCGTGGTTGCATAGTAGCACACGGTATTGATTATTGATGCTTACGTGAGAAGTCACTCAGCTATACTCAATTATTGCTACAGTAATTGCTGCATCATATCTCTTAAATTATTGTCATAGTATCATCTGTATAATATGTTATATTATTGAGACGTTGTGGTAAGTTTGGTTATTTTATGGGGGGCCATATGTCATCATCTAAGAGTCTCTTCGTCAATAGTAATTACCGTCGTCAATAGTATTTACCTTGGTCAATAGTATTTACCTTGGTCAATAGTAATTACCGTCGTCAATAGTAATTACCTTCGTCAATAGTATTTACCTTGGTCAATAGTATTTACCTTGGTCAATAGTAATTACCTTCGTCAATAGTATTTACCTTGGTCAATAGTAATTACTTTCGTCAATAGTAGTTGTCCCTTCAATATTACCAAGAGTCATTTGACCCTTCGTTAAGACCAAGAGTCATTTGACCCTTCGTTAAGACCAAGAGCCACCCTCAGTTTTTCTATAAATAGAGGCCTAGGGCTTCATTATTTTTCACGAATTCATTCAAGCTATAGAGAGAGAAAGTATAGAGAGAATAAGAGAGAGAGAGACTAAAAGTATTCTGCTACATCACTTTTCCAATATCCAGTTCTTTTAAGGTAGGGAATATTATTTCTTTTATATTCATGAAGAGAACTTCTGTTATTCCATTTGTTATTATTCTGTTGGAATAACCAGTATACGCGGCCTACCCTATACTTGGTGACATTCTTCTATTATTCTGTTGGAACATCCTGTCTGTGTGTTTTACACCGGACCTGGTTCCGTTTATTATTCTGTTGGAACATCCTGTCTGTGTGTTTTACACCGGACCTGGTTCCGTTTTATTATTATTCTATTGGAATATCCTGTCTGTGTGTTTTACACCGGACCTGGTTCCATTATTTATTATTCTGTCGGAATATCCTGTCTGTGCGTTTACGCCGGACCTGGTTCCATTATTTATTATTCTATTGGAATAACCTGTCTGTGCGGTCTATCGCATGCATGGTGATTTCTTTTGTTATTCCATTCTTTATTGTACTCAGTTGGTTAAGTTTTGACTTCTATACTCCATGAAATTTGTGGAATATCCTTGATAGTTGCGTTTCATCCAGTATCTTTTCAAGAAAATATTCTTCTAAGCGTTCTTGAATTTTACTCCACAATGCAGTATCATGTTGACAATTTGGACGTTGTTAATTCTTGGATAAATTAATTCTTGAACTTGTTTTATTGAATTCTTATATCATTGTCATCATCCTCATGTTTATATTCTGTTGAAAGTCATCTGTGGCCTGTAGTGCATAGATGGACTTGGTATGATTATGACCAGGGATTATTCGGTATAATCATGACCGTAATGTTACAAATGATGTGGTAAAAGTCCTCATTGGCCCGTAGTGCATTGATGGACAGTTGTTGGCATGATCATGACCATTAATGAATACACGAATATCCTTGGCCGTAGTGCAGGGGTGATTCGATGATGTGGATTATTTTATTAAGCTGAGTCTCAGCGATTACAGTGTTGAAAAACTTTTTAAATCATAAAAGATAGTAGAGTTTATTTTCTACTTGACTCTTTTAATGGATGGCTTGTTCCGCTACAGTTAAACTTGATGTCTATTATATTTTATCAGTTTAACATCGTTGAAGGCTAATGATAATTTATTCTGCATTATCTTAGTCATAATATTTCTTACTGGGCTAGTTGAGCTCACCCTTTCTTTCACTGTTCTCTTCAGGAAATGAGAACGTAGCTGGGACAAGTCGGGGTACGGAGTGATGGTCCGAATGATAGTATTAGTTAGTAGTCCTCACTATTCTATGTAATGGTGTGTTAATAAATGTAATGAGGACTCCTTTTGAGTATGAATACTCTCTAGAAGATAATATTTGTATTCAAACTCACAGTTTATATTTTGTCGTATTGTACACGACAGTTGTATTAATCAGTTGTATTTGTATTCTGTACTATGTATCTGACGACCCAAGATGGGTGATGTATACCTAATTTTGGGGGCGTCACAATAGATAACCTAAGTTGCTAGAAGATAGTTATCAGCAAGATCATTAGGGATACTGATAGTTTCATCCTATTATAGCAGAACTAGGGGTGTAAACGGTATTAAACAGATACGGATATAGGTATATCCGTATCCGTATCTGAAAAACTAATTCGCTATCCGTATTCGTATCCGGTATCCGGCGGATTTTAAAAATATTATCCGTATCCGGTATTCGGAAAAATATTCGAACACGGATAATATTCGTTACCGTTTATTTTATACGAATAGACAAATTATTCGGATATCCGAATATCCGAATTCGTTTATCAGTAACCTAATATAAAATTCATTTAAAATATTTACAAAAAAAAAATTAAAGTTTAAATCATACATATTAATTAAACACAATTTAATATTTAAACCATACATATTAATTAAACATCCTAATCATAAGGGGAGGAAAATGTCAAACACATCATCATAAAAATTACAAGATTATTTTGCATCCTAACTTAACTTGATGCATACACCATTAATATATATGTGTGTGTATATTGTGTGTGTGTGTGTGTGTGTGTGTGTGTATATATATATATATATATATATATATATATATATATATATATATATATATATATATATATATATATATATATACAGTCCCCTTCAGTTGAGGGATCCCTCAAATAGTGTTATTTGAGGGATAGGGCGCTCAACCGTTGGATCTGTTTTAATGACTTTATGTGGCTGAGATTGTTTTACATCTTTTAACCCGTTTTCTCTAAATAACCCAATACATCCATTAGAACTTATATCATGAATTCATCATTAGAACCCAAATCAAGAATTTAACACAAATTAAAAATAATCCATTAGAACTTATAACAAGAATTTATCAATGAAACCCAAATTAAGAACTACCCATTAGAACCTATATCTAGAATTCATCATTTTAACTGAAATAAAAAATTACCCATTATATGTTTGATTCTCTTGCTTCGTGTCTCTTGACTTTTCTTTTCTTTCAACAATAATAAGTCACACAAAATTTTACAAATCCATATTAAATCTGGAGATGTAATCTCAACTCAGATTTAAAAAACCCAATTCAAAAAAACCCTCGTACATCTCCAAATCAATGCCCACAACTTAGATTTTGTTAGGGAAAAAAAACTACATAGATACCTTGTAGAAATAGAAATCTTGCAAGTTGAGTTGAAAATTGTGAAAATGGTGGGTCATCTCTTTATCTCGAAAGGGTTGGTCTTCTCTTAGGCTTGCACGGGACTCTTCCTCTTTTCCCTTTTGCGTGCCTTAGGTTTTCTCCAGCATTGGATGTGTTGAGTTATTTGGAAAAAACGGGTTAAAAGATGTAAAGCAATCTCAGCCATATAAAGTCATTAAAACAGATCCAACGTGTAAGACCCCGAATTTTATGAAATAAAAGTATTCAATTTTTCTTATAATTACTATTTAGTAAATGGTTAAATTGATAAATGTTAAAGTTAAGGGTGATATATGAATTTTTTTTTCGAAATACACAAGTGATTATAAAATATTCATTGTTGTCTGGGAATATTCGTTTGGTCGTGGAATATTCTTATTGTCGGGGAATATTCATACGACGGCACAGCCTTTTGTGGGCCCCATAACGGAAAGCGATTGGATGAAGAAAACGACAAAAATAAGTTGTTTATAAATAACGGCATAGTTGTTACCGTTAATACTGTTGGAATACCCGGTGGTTAAAACACAGTAATACGCGTTGTTGCACAGTAGCACACGGTATTGCACCAATTATTGATTCTTACGTAAGAAGGCACTACTCAATAATGGTTACAGTAATTACTGTTTAGTATTTTATTTTATTAATAATTGCTGCGTTGATATTTTATATTACTGTTGTTTTAATAATTGTCACTACACAGTATTTTCTATTATCGGAGCAATAATTCATATTATCTGAATAATATTATTAGATAACATTATTGACAATATCTAAAAAGTTCTGTCTAAGGAGAGGTTTGGTCATTTAATTGCGCGCCAGTAAGGAATAGATCCTTATTGGAAAGCCCCCTCTTTCTTGGGAACGGCCTGGTTGCCAGTACTGTGATTCTGTAATATTATTTGTGTATAATTAATTATTGATTTATATAATGAGAAAAAAACATTGATTTTATGTGGATATAGATGGAGAAAATTTTTAATGTGACAATTGTTGAAAATTAATATTTTATCTTTTTCTGATAAAATAATTCATTTAAATATATTATTTTAATAATATATTGATGGTGATATTTTTACAATGAATGTGGGATATATGAGTACATGAGGAAGAGTATTTTTGTGGTATTTAATGATTAACACATGTTTTGTGTGTTGGTGGCCACAATTCTTGACCGAAAATTTATTATTGATTATAAAATCGTCCGTTTGTGGATTTCGGTCAATTTCTGTTTAGAATTTGGAAAAACTTTCTTCTGCAAAGTTGTAGAGAATTGAATTTCCTATAAAAAATCGCGAGATTCGAATTTTCTGACAAAAGGGCTATTTATTATGAATTATTGAAGTTCCGAAATTCCGAAATAATTGATTTTTGGAAGTTTTAATTATTTTTGTTTAGAAAAACGTTTTTTTGTATTTTGTGGACATCATTAACATGTGTTATGGCTGAATTCAGATGGTCAAGGTGGGCTAAGGAAAATTTGTTAAATATATTATTATTATATTCAATTTTCTGCTTTGGTGTTCTAAGCATTTTCCTATAAATAGGGTGCTTAGGTTAGAATTGAAAATCATACCAGAAACTGAAGTTTTCTCTCTATTTCTCTCTCTATATTATCGAGTGTATTCTTGTGAGTATTTTGATATATTGAGTGTTGCTATACGGTGCAAGTTCGTTCAGCGTTATTCCAGTCAGGAGTACTGCTCTTTTGAGGTAAGGGATAGTAAGGGATGTTATTTTATTCGAAAATGATATTATTTCTTCAATATCATTATGCTGAAATATTGGTTAGAAATTTTTATCAAATTTGGAACTTTTCATGTCGGGGTTACTATTCATAAGTTACTATTCATGAGTTACTATTCATGAATTACTATTCACGAGTTACTATTCATGAGTTACTATTCACGAGTTACTATTCACGAGTTACTATTCATAAGTTACTATTCACGAGTTACTATTCACGAGTTACTATTCATGAGTTACTATTCACGAGTTACTATTCACGAGTTACTATTCACGGGTACTATTCATGACAAAATTGGTTTCTTTTTCTAACCAAATTATAGTTGATTTATGAATATTACTCTGGAGATTAAAATTATATATTGATTATATTGTTTTTATATATAACATTTTATAACCCTGATGTTGAAATTCTCTTTCACTAGAGTGTAAAGATGGGTAGATTATTGGTATGATCATGACTAGGGTTCTCTTTGGCCAGTAGTGAAAAGTTAAATTGTGACTGGTATGATCATGACCATTGAATTTATATTGAATATCTTTAGCTTAAGTGAAAATGTGAATTTATCAACATGGTTATAATTATTGTTTATATAAATTCTGAAATGATTATGTATTTCTTTGATATATGAATGTCTTTGGCCTGTAGTGCAAAGATGACCTGTTGTTGAATATCTTTTGGCCTGTAGTGCAAAGATGAACTGTTGATGAATATCTTTGGCCTGTAGTGCAAAGATGAATTTATTAGTATGATTATGAACATGAACTGTGATTTGGTATAATCATGATCTTTGATGTTTCAGGTAAAGACAGGTGATGAAAATTATCTTCGTCCTGAATGCGAAGAGAAATTTAGAACTACAATTATGATTATGAATTATTTATATGATTGTGGAAAGGAACTGTTGATTGATGTTACAGGGATAAAACATTGTTGGTGGACTTTTAACATGGAGAAGATAATAGACTTTATGGTCTATGTGACTCTTCTAATGGATTGCTCGTTCCGCTGCAACTATGGTTGAAAAGTTTTATCATCTACCATATGTTCTAAACCTCTGATTTATTACTGTTGAAGACTATTGATAATTTATCTTTAGTCATGATATTCTTTACTGAGCTAGTTGTGCTCACCCTTTTGCTTCACAATTCATTTCAGGTAATAAAAGTGTAGCTGGGTCGAGCGAGGGATAACAAGAGAATAGAACGGTGGTCTATAGATATTGAAGGTGAGGTGAATTTAACTTGGAATGGTGTTTTGCCACTATCTTACAGGATGTATAATGACATACAACCTCGTGTCATCATAAGACATGGTTGTGCACATCCACTTATCGAGTATATCTACGAGCACTACCTATATAATCTTGGTGTTTGTTTGAAGTATAATTCTCAGTTAGAGACAGTGGAGATAATGATATGTCAAGAGAAGACTCACCATTGGAAATGATATGATAGTAAAATTCTCATTTTTATTTGGGGTCTATTGGGTCAACCAAGAATAATTCTGTGGCCATATGATATCTATCATAACCTAAAAGCATGGTCTCCCATGTACGAGGGTTTCCTTGAGCACTTCCCAAAGATTCTAATTTCTAAAACAGTTTTTGACTATACCTTTATGTAAGGTGTCATTGTGACGTGTTATCCAAGGTTGGGACATGAGTCACAGCTGGTATATATTTGTACCCAAACTCATAGCATATGTGTTGTTGTATTCTGCACGATAATTATTGTAATAAAGTTGTAGTTGTTTTCTGTACCATGTATTTGGCGACTCAGAATGGGTTGGATGGATTGGACCTATTTTGGGGGCGTCACACAACGGTTGAGCGCCCTATCCCTCAAATAACACTATTTCAGGGATCCCTCAACTGAAGGGGACTATATATATATATATATATATATATATATATATATATATATATATATATATATATATAAGTTATTCGGATACGGATTCCGGATATCAGATTTCGGATATCCGTATCCGCCGGATATATTTACGGACGGATGTTAATCGAATACGAATACGCCTATATCCGTATTCGTATCTGTTTATTTATGGATACCTTTAAACCGAATACGGATATATCCGTTTTTTTCCGAATGCGAATAATATCCGCTTTTTTTTTTAATACGGATGCGGACGAATACGAATTTTTCGGTTACCATTTACAACCCTAAACAGAACTAGTATCCAGGCAAAGATATATGCTAAGTGGAATAAACCTGCTGATTCTTCACTACCAGAAAACAGTAAATACACAACGCGGAAAAAACGTTGTGGTTTCAATCAAGAAAACGTCGTGGTTAAGGATGTCATCTATTTGACACCCTTACACAACGTTTTAAAAACGTTGTAGTTAAGCACAATACACAACGTTTTTTAGGAAAAAAACGTTGTAGATTTGTTTTTCAAAAATTAACAGATGCTTAAAAACGTTGTAGTAGGTATGATTTCACAACATTTTTTGAATAAAAATGTTGTTGTTTAGTATATCAGACAACGTTTTTTAAATGTTGTAGATAAAGAAAAAAAAATAATGTGGTTCACCTATATTATCAACAATTCAAAATACATCCCAATAATACATCCCTATTCATAATTTATTTTCCATAAGAACCACTTGTTTAAAAATGTAGACTAACAAACAAATGCTCTCTCAATCACTTTCCTTCACTCTTCATAACCTATGCATATTACAGAAACCAATTCCGTGAAACCTTGCTATAAACAAAAGAAAGGAGCAAAACTAAAGGTAAAACGAAACCTGCCCATAATCATATCTGGCCTGTTTAATTGGCTAACATCAAGACCACAAGATGCTAATTCTGAAGCAGGTGCAGTCCCTTGATACTCGAAATTGTGACATGTAAAACAGGCTCTAGCTGAATTCAGACCTTTCGGTGCATATAGATCCCAATACAGTGGTGCCTTATAAAATAAGAGAAATCATCCGGTCAGAACATAAGACTAATAAATTCAGGAAATATTGAAAGAAAAAATAAAAACTGTGGTCTAATCATTCGTACATCAAAAGCTGTCTGCCCTTTCTTGTCCCCATCTTCTTTTGCCTGCAAATGAAAAGGAATCAGTAACTAATTAAACACTATAATTAATCAAGGTCATGTTTAAGCATCACAACATTAAAATTGCATAAACTACTAAACTAGTGAATCCATGGAGGGGTGGGGGGGAAATGTCTATGAGACTGTGTAGTGAAGCACCATAAAGTGCACTACGGATATCAAGTTCCAAAGAAAATATAAAGCACCATATAGAAGGATAGCTTACACTGTGAACTCTGAACCTAATAGCTTACACGGTTTAAGTGTTGTCGATTTACTACTTTGTACTAGTGTCTTCTTTTAGTACATGTTACAACTTACATGTAGAGGTCGTTGCAATTAGTAAATTGTATGTGAGGAGCTGGATGGTCCATAGACTTCCTCATAGCTACTACTCACTTTGTTCCTATGAATGTAGCATCCACCTGCAGGGCAAAACCCAAAAACTTATGCCTTAACGAAGCTAAAACCAAATGCAATAAAAGGGAATAGCTTGGGAATATCTTAGGGGTCAATTCCAGATCCTGAATCTTTTACCTACACGAGAGGAAAAACCTAAGTAAATAATTAAGATAAGAATCAAGCATTAAGCACTCACGGGCAGAAAAAATATAAACCAAGTAAAGATGAATCAAACCTGTACACGCAAATAAAAGTGATTATTATCAGTAGGCACAGGGAAAAAATCAGGAGCTTGAGGCTTTCTTAAAGACTCCGATTTTGAGAGAAATCCAGATATTAAGATGCTGCCCTCTTTTGAGAATTTAATAGCATTCCCAACAGCATTTAACATAATTTGCATAAGACGCTTTTCATCACCAACGGCATAGTCCGGTAAATCTGATGCCAAACTTAGGGAAATGAATAACTTCTTGACAGTTGCAATAGGATTTATCAAGTTAAAGACCTGAAACGAGATGACGCAATCTCAGGGCGTGGGCATGTCCATGATGTGCACATTATACATAACATTGACTCTTCTAAGATTGCAGCATGTGAAAGTGCTACAGCCACCTGGGTAAACAAGGAAGGAGTAACATATTATCACCCCCAGAAAATACTAATAGTCAAAACCATTTTTCAGTTCCAATCTAAGAACTATCAATACAGTAGCATCAAGCAAATGTGCATGCATATATTTTCATATAAGATTGAAGCAGATGAAGTCCAATATCATCATCAACCTGATATGTGCACTCCCCAAAGGCTATTTCTCAATATTATAGTGTAAAATCAACCACATCTGCTATAATATTAGTAGTTTTGCGAGTATGTTTGCAAGCCATCCTGTTATCTTAACCAAATCTTTATCTTAAAAATTAGCAACAAAATGTCTACTCAATATATACAGAAATATTCAAAATTCACCATGTCATCACATATAGCACTCACGTGATAAGGCAGCTAACAAAATATGTTTCCACAAAATATGTTTCCAATTACTTTTTCCTTCTCTTTTTAATCATTTTGGACAGCTAACAACATGCAAATATAGCACTCACGTGATAAGGGCTCCACTAAAGCTGGTAGATCATTATATAACACAAACAAAGAACATACATCCATGGCTGAAATTTTGTTTGTAATACTGGGATCTACTGGGATCTCACCTTAGAAGAAGCCTTTGTGCCAGTTGTTCCTTTACCAGAACCAGAATAAGCAACCTTGCTCTTTGCCCTCAACAGCAGAGTTAAATTTTTAATGGTGGCTGAGACTGCAATAGCACTAATAAGGCATACAGCAGGTGTAGCAACAAGAATTAACCGAACCATGACACCAGCGAAATACATGCTTGTGAGACCATACATTACTATAAATATTGGGGCATCAGCCAGTCACTTGAAGCAAAAATAGAGACCAGCCGGGAAAAGGAAAAGCAGGATATGGAAATCAAACATGAAAGATGACCATGCCGTTGGCTGATGCTCAGATATAGATGCAATTATGGGGATGCGATCTTTAGCATAAGTTGGATCCAGCAGAGAGTCAAATTAGTGGAATACAAATGGCTACTATCTTAGAGAAGGACGTAAATCATCTTCATGGAAATCTTGAAAGCACTTACCTCAATAGCTTTTTCATGAGTTTATAAATAGTTGCATCTTTCCAGCTATTGTGCGTGCATGCTGCCTCAAGTATCGACTTATCTCCATCTACAACCAAGAAAATTTTATAGTCAAAGGTTCCGTATTTTATACCCTCAGTACTGAGTAACTACTGTATAAGACTAAATTATAGTGGTATCATGACTAAATTATAGAAGCAACTGTCACAAGACTCTGAGCATCAACAATTCCAGCCTATGTAAACTGCAATAAACATTATCAGAAAATACAAAAAATGAAAATACTTCTTTGCCCAGACTACTTTGCTTTGCAACTCCTCCACTTTCACATCAACATGGATAAGACATGTTGTAGAACCAGACACAATTTCTTCAAAATGCAGTGCATCCTTCATAAGCTGACGAAGAAGATGCAAAACTATGCCATCTTTATTGGTACCTCATCTGCAGGATTTATGGCCAATAAACTTTTCACCTGCAATTTGCATGTAGAATATTAGAGAAAATGTAATCAGAATCAACTGAGTGACAGCATCTAGATATGCTTGAAATACAAGAAAAAAAATTGAGGAAATAGACAAGTATATAACTAGGTTATGATAGTTAGTAGGCCTGCTGTACCAGGCATCTAGAAAGGAATCAATGATGTTTAGCTGAACCAACTGGCAAAGTACACGGCAATGATAATTGTGAAACTATTTACAGGTAACCTTCAGATATTACAAGTTAGAGGAACTACTAATCTTTCCGTCATATTAAAGATGCCTTCCCATAGAAGCCTTTCAAATCTTTACCAGTGTACAGTCAATGCCCATGAAGAACCAATTCAAACTGAGGAAACTCAGTTATATAGAATGGGACAACCCATTTTAAGATACCAGATGACTTGTCAAGTCTCTAATTTTTTTAGTTACATGATTAATGGAAATTTGCAAGAATTAGTCAACCACAATTACCAAAATAAGTCCAATGATGTTTCTTAACTGTTAATGGTATACTGGCACTCTGCTGACCATTCTCCAATATCGATTATAACAGAGCCCTACCACATAGTTACATATAATAAAGCATAGTGATTTTTTTGTGGACATAAATCGATGAATCTTACCAGGGCAATAAGATATGTACGAAGGGAACTTGAGTTGGTTTCCCATAACAAAGATTCATTATACCTGTCAAGTCCGGCAATAATATCAACAACAAATATTTCAGACACATGAGTCATAGCATCCCTTGTTGTTTTCTATGTGAGCTCAAGTGCTCCTGAGATGATTGTTGTCTCTTTACCTGATAGTTCTCCTCCTTTCCCAGCCTGCTTGCCCAAGAGAAAGAAGAAGATGCATCAATAGGCAAAATGCATAAAATGGTGGGAACGCATAATAGAAACTAAAGAAAATTGGTTGATGCAGAACTTAACTACATATTATAAGCACTAGAGAACAGAGAGCTCTATGCAAACTATCCTCTCTCCTCTCTCCACATACAGTTCCAATTGCTGCTTCAACGCCAAATCCTCCTCCGACTATAAACTCACAAGTTTCAATCAAATTAACAATTCCAAAGCAAAAACGAAGAAATTCATCGATGCAACCAAACAAATCAAGGAACTTACGAGATCCTCATACTTCTTTTCGTCCTTCTTCTTAGGGTCCTTGGAAGTAACCTTAACTGATGCCTCATCTCGGGTTATTCCGCTGCCGCTGGCACTGTTTAGATCCGGTGCCATAGTAAATCGAGTACAAGCTGAAACTCTAGAATCAAAGAGTAAAGGAACTGAGAGACGAAATATTTATCAATCAACATAAAGAAGAGATCGTCAGATTTGATCTCCGTATGATGAACGAAGAGATCGTCGCTGCCATCGTCGGGTTTTATGATTCCGTAACCCTTCTGCTCGTTAAACCGAACCACCACACCTCGAGATCTGATATTCTCCTCCTCCATTGATGATCCAGACCCTAATCCAACCTCTTGTAGAACCAATCTGTAACTATAGATCTCGCGAGAGAGTAATAGATAGAAAGAAAAGTAAAGGAAGCCCTAATTCACTCGCTTACATCAAGGAAAAGCTGCTTTAGTTGTTGGAAGGCTGGGAGCCGGGGGAGGGTTTTTAATTTCAAATACCTCCGTGTTTTTCATATACATAACGTTTTTTTAAATTAAAAATTGTCCAAATAAATAGATAACGTTTTTTCTTATGTATCTACAACGTTTTATTAAAAAACGTTGTTAAAAAAAAAACCACAACGTTTTTTATAAAAACGTTTTAAGTGTTGTCTATTTAGTATTTTGTTGTAGTGCTTGTAAAATATCTGAGGGTTATTAAATAGATGTTTATACTATCGTTACCTAAGCTCAGAAGCGTAATTAAGACTATTAATCTCACCGTATGCAAAATGATATAGTTATGTGCCCGTAACCGGCCATAATCAGCTCCTAATTAATGTTATATGTGTTCAATTAGTTATACATGTTACAATTAGTATGGATTATTATGAAGTCCGTTGGTAGCTAAGGTTATCGGTTACGACATTGATGGTAGTATAAATGTAAGTCTCTAATTTTTTTAGTTACATGATTAATGGAAATTTGCAAGAATTAGTCGACCACAATTACCAAAATAAGTCCAATGATGTTTCTTAACTGTTAATGGTATACTGGCACTCTGCTGACCATTCTCCAATATCGATTATAACAGAGCCCTACCACATAGTTACATATAATAAAGCATAGTGATTTTTTTGTGGACATAAATCGATGAATCTTACCAGGGCAATAAGATATGTACGAAGGGAACTTGAGTTGGTTTCCCATAACAAAGATTCATTATACCTGTCAAGTCCGGCAATAATATCAACAACAAATATTTCAGACACATGAGTCATAGCATCCCTTGTTGTTTTCTATGTGAGCTCAAGTGCTCCTGAGATGATTGTTGTCTCTTTACCTGATAGTTCTCCTCCTTTCCCAGCCTGCTTGCCCAAGAGAAAGAAGAAGATGCATCAATAGGCAAAATGCATAAAATGGTGGGAACGCATAATAGAAACTAAAGAAAATTGGTTGATGCAGAACTTAACTACATATTATAAGCACTAGAGAACAGAGAGCTCTATGCAAACTATCCTCTCTCCTCTCTCCACATACAGTTCCAATTGCTGCTTCAACGCCAAATCCTCCTCCGACTATAAACTCACAAGTTTCAATCAAATTAACAATTCCAAAGCAAAAACGAAGAAATTCATCGATGCAACCAAACAAATCAAGGAACTTACGAGATCCTCATACTTCTTTTCGTCCTTCTTCTTAGGGTCCTTGGAAGTAACCTTAACTGATGCCTCATCTCGGGTTATTCCGCTGCCGCTGGCACTGTTTAGATCCGGTGCCATAGTAAATCGAGTACAAGCTGAAACTCTAGAATCAAAGAGTAAAGGAACTGAGAGACGAAATATTTATCAATCAACATAAAGAAGAGATCGTCAGATTTGATCTCCGTATGATGAACGAAGAGATCGTCGCTGCCATCGTCGGGTTTTATGATTCCGTAACCCTTCTGCTCGTTAAACCGAACCACCACACCTCGAGATCTGATATTCTCCTCCTCCATTGATGATCCAGACCCTAATCCAACCTCTTGTAGAACCAATCTGTAACTATAGATCTCGCGAGAGAGTAATAGATAGAAAGAAAAGTAAAGGAAGCCCTAATTCACTCGCTTACATCAAGGAAAAGCTGCTTTAGTTGTTGGAAGGCTGGGAGCCGGGGGAGGGTTTTTAATTTCAAATACCTCCGTGTTTTTCATATACATAACGTTTTTTTAAATTAAAAATTGTCCAAATAAATAGATAACGTTTTTTCTTATGTATCTACAACGTTTTATTAAAAAACGTTGTTAAAAAAAAAACCACAACGTTTTTTATAAAAACGTTTTAAGTGTTGTCTATTTAGTATTTTGTTGTAGTGCTTGTAAAATATCTGAGGGTTATTAAATAGATGTTTATACTATCATTACCTAAGCTCAGAAGCGTAATTAAGACTATTAATCTCACCGTATGCAAAATGATATAGTTATGTGCCCGTAACCGGCCATAATCAGCTCCTAATTAATGTTATATGTGTTCAATTAGTTATACATGTTACAATTAGTATGGATTATTATGAAGTCCGTTGGTAGCTAAGGTTATCGGTTACGACATTGATGGTAGTATAAATGTAAGTAATTATTAAATCATCTCACAACTCATGTATAGTATTCTATATCCACTTATACCTTTTACAATTAATTATCTAGGGGTACAAATTTCCATCTTTGGTACTGATGTGTATTCGGAGGCAATCGGAGGGCGTCGGGCATGCACGTATCCAACTGGAGTGCTTCTGATGATAAAAGATGTTGTTCTAAGTTATAAATCATTAATATTATGAAGTATAATGATGCTTAACAATAATAAATGATGTATTAGATAAGTTTTATAAACATACTAAGCGTACGCAAGATAGACGAATCGGGCGTGCAACGAATGAACGTCGAAACGCCGTGACAAGTGTTAATGAACGTAAAAAGTGTTTTAATCAAAATGAAATGAACATTATAAGATATGGAATGTGATTAATATAAAACCAATAAGGATTCTGTAACGCCTGAGAAAATCTGATTTATATGAAAATTAAATTTTTATTTGATTATGTGAATTAAATGAATTTAATTGATTATTTATGTGAGTAAGCTATGTGAAGGTCGTTCTATGACCTAGAATGTACGGATGTGGTTAGTATTATGGCTATGTGCTAGAATTGATTGTTTTGAATTTTCAAGACGAAAATAAAAGTTTTTCGAGAAATTTCCGTAAAAACACTATTCATCCGTTTCTGCTCGGGAATTAAGTTTGAAATTCCGAGAAACACGTAATGATAGAATATGATTAATTTGGAAATAATAGTTGATCTGCTACCATAAGTTAATATATCTAGGAGGAACCCCAAGTGCCTAGATAAAGATATAACTTGTTATTCTACTACACATTATTATAAATTAGACAGATGTAGTAATGATTATTAATCTCACAGTGGGACAAATAATGAACTAAAATAACTATATTGATCAATACCTAATTATAGTATTTAAATATTCCACTAGGGTATTTTATTTCTACAGAGCCAAACGAATATTTTATAACAACTTGTTTACTTTGTAAAATTTATAAATATTACCCACAACTATAACATTATATCAAATCCACACCATAATATTCAAAAATGATATTTAGAGAAAATTAATCTTTATTCATAAAAGTTGGAGTCTTACATATTTAATCTAGTATAAATCCAAGCGCCTAGGCACTAGACTAGGACAACGTATTTATAAAAATGTCACCCATCTCTAATTTTAATAATTTTTAATTTTTTTCTTCTATCAAATAACCAATTTCTCCCTTCAACTCCAACCTGAAATAAATAAACATAAAAACAAATAAAAAGATACTAAAAACACTCAAAAATAACAATAATTAAATTTAATAATACCGAATTTATAATTATAAAACCTGCTCATCATTTACCCACTCAGTCACCAGAACAAGATAATCGTTGACGCATAAGATCGGGAAGGAAATAATCCCCATTTTGAGGTTGTCACAGCTTACCTAACAAATCTTCTACACAGGAAACAGTTGGATGGACTCGAATTAACTTTGCAACACTCTAAAATTAACCACTTAAATAAGAATGAGGATGCTTTTTCCTTAATGACCTTTCCCACCATACCTAGAAAATTAATGCTAAAGAATTAATAAGCAATTATCTTTTTGAATTTTACCCAATTTTCTGTCTACTCTACTCATGTTAATTACAACAAGGGGTGAATGTGAAACACGTTTTTGTTGAAAAAAAAAACAAAAAATTTCTTCATTTATTCCTCAAACCCACCCTTCTTTCCTTCCAAATACTACACTCAATCGATAAAGTCAGCTAAATTTAAAATACGAAGATGAATAATTTAATTTGAATACTTAGAGAACACATGAACCTCTTTGATAAGGTTGAAAAATGAATAAAGATTCTAATAAAAGTAAATTTTAAAGTTGGATAAATTACTCAAACATTTTTAAATTGTAATTTTGTGTTGATACTCGGATCCAAACTGCTCGGGCTTGATTCGTACCTAAACTAGTTTCAAACAAAACTTTATTTCAAACTCGATAAATTTCATAAATAAAATCTGAACGTAGATGTAGATATGAGAATTGAGTTCCTTATCTATTAATCTTTTCAAATATTAGAATTAATCAGCATCTCTTAGCGCGTGTGCTAACTAATGGATTCGATTGCCTCCTAGACACCCACCCACGTTACCCTAATGTATAGTACTCCTACAAAAGATATGGCGCCAATTAATTAATGATAAATGATATTGCGTGTGCAATTCATTTGTGCTGTTACCACTGTTGGTTTTTAAAACATATTATATCTTGGCATCGGCATAATATAGTTTTATAAAAGAGTGGACCTTATTTGAAATTTAATCCTTATGCTTCCAACATAAGCTCAATTTTTTAACTATTAAAGCTAATTTAAAATATTTGTATTTACATGAGCTTTTATGTTTAAAGATTGAACAAGGGGAGTGAGTAAGTATCTTGTTTCTTTACTCCCCCTTGCCCCATCCCACACTTCATAAAACTCGCACCAAAAGATTAATTAATACATAAACTTTCACTATTCAAAATCCATGATCGAGAAGCACTAGTAAAGCATGGATATCCAAAATCACTTGTTTACTTCTTTAATTTGCATCCAGTCAGTGTATCCGCTACCTTTGGTATCAATAGAATCTTCAAAAATTCGTCCCACCAATAATAGGTTACTCTTATTTTCTTCTTTAAGGACCTTAATCTTGAGTTGCCTAATGATTATGTTGGGAGGCATCAGGTAACTGGAGCTGAGCCACTTCTCTCCTGTTGACCTGAACCCTTTGTTCTTCCCTTGGATGTCTGTTCTTCAGCTGCAGTTGTAGCGGATTGTTTTTTTCCATTACCATCTTCTTGTGTTTTGGGGAATGCTGCTGCCTAGTTGTTTCTTTGACCCTTCATCCACAATTTCCTTTACAGCCTCCTCCAGTTTACCAAGCCTTGCTTTCACCTCCTTCAGCTCTGTATTTGACCCTTATTCCTTTTCTTCAGAAGCCTTTAATTCCATTTCTTTTGCTTTTGCTTCTTCTTCAGTTTTTTTCTTCACCTCTAATTCCTGAGGTTGAAAATTTAGTGACAACAATGTTCAATAAGCAGTACACATTAGCAAAAAAGCAAAAGAATCTCATGGGCAAGGCCAATGTATGAAACCTATATCAACCATAAAAATGAACTTTAATTGCATCTACATGAGACGGTAAATGCAAGAGGCATTATCCTACTGCAACAGTTGCTATAGCATTCTGCCACCAATAGCATTTCAGACAAACCTCACTTCTCAAATTGGGGAGAGTTGTAATTTGAAGTCTGGGTAAGAAAGCAACGACAGGAGTTATTAAATCATTAGGATTTTATTTTCTGATCACTGATCAACAAAGTGTTATGCTGTATCTGTAAGACCCCAACTTATTATAAATAAAATTGAATTTCCTCTATTTATTATTTTGAAATAGTAAGGGTTGATTTGATTAATGTGGTAAGTTATGGGTAAAATGCGCAAATATCTTAAATAAGCAAGTGGTTATAAAATATTCTTGTTGTCGGGGAATATTCGTTTGGTCGTGGAATATTCTTACGACGGCGCAGCCTTGTGTGGGCCCCATAACGGAAAGCGATTGGATGAAAAAAAAACGACAAGTATAAGTTGTTTATAAATAATGGCGTAGTTGTTACCATTAATACTGTTGAAATACCCGGTGGTTAAAACACAGTAATACGCGTTGTTGCACAGTAGCACACGGTATTGCACCAATTATTGATTCTTACGTAAGAAGGCACTGCTCAATAATTGTTACAGTAATTACTGTTCAATATTTTATTTTATTGATTCAATAATTGCTACGTTGATATTTTATATTATAGTTGTTTCAATAATTGTCACTGCACAATATTTTCAATTAACAGATCAATAATTCATATTATTTTAATAAAATTATTAGATAACATTATTGATAATGTCTAGAAAGTTCTGTCTAAGGAGAGGTTTGGTCACCTAATTGCGCGCCAGTAAGGAGGAATCCTTATTGGAAAGCCCCCTCTTTCTTGGGAACGGCTTGGTTGTCAGTATTGTGATTCTGTAATATTATTTGTGAATAATTAATTATTGATTTATACGACAAGAAAAATATTTATTTATGTGGATATAAATGGAGGAATTTTTAGAAAAGTGACAACTGTTGAAAATTGATATTTCATCTTTTCTGATAAAATAATTCATTTAGAATTAATAAGCAATTATCTTTTTGAATTTTGCCCAATTTTCTGCCCACTCTACTCATGTTAATTACAACAAGGGGTGAAAGTGAAACACGTTTTTGTTAAAAAAACAAAAGATTACTTCATTTATTCCTCAAACCCACCCTTTCCTTCCAAATCTTACACTCAATCGATAAAGTCAACTAAATTTAAAATACGAAGATGAATAATTTAATTTGAATACTTAGAGAACACACGAACCTCTTTGATAAGGTTGTAAAATGAATAAAAATTCTAATAAAAGTAAATTTTAAAGTTGGATAAATTACTCGAACATTTTTTAATTGTAATTTTGTGTTGATACTCGGATCCAAACTGCTCGGGCTTGATTCGTACCTGTTGGAGTGTGATTATTTGGGCTACAGCCCAATCTATTTAATGGTCCGGATCTGGTGATGGCCCATATGTATTTATTATGATAGTGGAAGAGTCCTTATTAAAATAGGATTATATTCCCTTATTTGGAGGGATAAGAAATCATTTTCCTAGTTGGATGCAGGTGGAGGTTACTTCTATATATATGAATACATCAATATGCAAGGGATTAAAGGGGGACAAGAACACAAATATACAACTTGTACTCTTAATATTATTATAGTAGATTACTCTCTCTCTCCGTGATTTTTCCCAATTGGGTTTCCACGTAAATCTTGTGTTCCTACTTTATATTTCTTTATTTATGTTTATGTGAGTGTATTTCGTGAGTTTGATTTCACAACAATTACTCCATCAACCGTTGGCGCTATTTTGGCCTGTCCTTTTGGGTGATTTCGTCAGGCGTACAAAATCGGGCGTTAATATTGGCGCCGTCTGTGGGAACGAGACACTTGTTCTAGTGTCGATTTAAAATCACCGATTCACCGAAGGAGATAAGTGATTCTTTTTTATTAAAATAAATATATACTTGTACGTGTGTATATATGTATTATATCAATAGCAATTGAAGCATATTCGTAATTGATTATTGATGCAACTTTACATAATTCTCTCACTTATATTATGCATGTAGTGATAGTATTCACATGATGTATGTGAAATCTAAACATTAACACTTTGGTCCAGGTGATGATAAATTGGTGCTGAGTCACCGCACCAGTAACGAATTCAGCCAGCGCAAAGATAAAAGTTTAAGCTTTTTTATCATTGAAGTGCTTTAAAGGCAGCTTCGGTTTCATCATCAACCACAGACTGAAGGAAATCCAGCGGATATAAATCCCGAGGATAAAAATCCCACGAAGACTCTCTGAATACTCTCTTATAAATAAGTTCCTTATAAATAAGAGACTGGGGGGCAATTACAGTTCGTACTTTGTTGGACTTTTGGCGGCTCTCCCGTGACATTCGGGCAACAACAAATCCTCTTCGGATAATTGCAGTTTGCCTCGGACTATATCACATCGGCCTCATCATATCTTCGGCTGTCTACATTTGGGGGTAAAAGGTCGGATGGCGGTATAAGGTCGGGTAAACTCCCTCGGGACGGACCATCGTTCTCCCGAACGGATCACATCCTTCGGGACGGATATTATGGCGGCATTAGGTCGGAGGGGTTATAAGGTCGGATGGCGGTATAAGGTCGGGTAAACTCCTTCGGGACGGACCATCGTTCTCCCGAACGGATCACATCCTTCGGGACGGATATTATGGCGGCATAAGGTCGGAGGGGTTATAAGGTCGGATGGCGGTATAAGGTCGGGTAAACTCCTTCGGGACGGACCATCGTTCTTCCGAACGGATCACATCCTTCGGGACGAATATTATGGTAGCATAAGGTCGGAGGGGTTATAAGGTCAGATGGCGGTATAAGGTCGGGTAAACTCCTTCGGGACGGACCATCGTTCTCCCGAACGGATCACATCCTTCGGGACAGATATTATGGCGGCATAAGGTCGGAGGGGTTATAAGGTCGGACCATCGTTCTCCCGAACGGATCACATCCTTCGGGACGGACCGGCGTCCTCCCGAACGGATAACATCCTTCGGGACGGACCAGCGTCCTCCCAAACGGTCAAAATAAATATTTATACGGTTCTTCGGAACGAATACGTTTAGTTCTTCGAAACGAACTTTGTAATTGGTGTTCGGTTGGATGGTTCGGTAGTGATAAGGTTGGTTCGGTCGTGATAAGGTTGGTTCTGTATATATATTCGGTTGTGATAAGGTTGGTTCGGTTGTGATAAGGTTGGTTCTCTATATATATTCGGTTGGGATAAGGTTGGTTCTTTATATCTTCGGTAGGGATAAGGTTGGTTCGGTTGGTATAAGGTTGGTTCTTTATATCTCCGGTAGTAATAAATTGTTTATCTATCTTATGAGTGAACAAGAGGAGTGGGGCAGCGATATTGGGAGCCGACAATTTTAGTTCGGCACATGGAGTTCAGGTGTGATATATTTTGTCTTCGGCAAATATGGTCGTTTTATTGGGATAAATTTGTATACTCTCTCATTTATAAGTTCCTTATAAATAAGAGATTGGGGGGCAATGTTGGAGTGTGATTATTTGGGCTACAGCCCAATCTATTTAATGGTCCGGATCTGGTGATGGCCCATATGTATTTATTATGATAGTGGAAGAGTCCTTATTAAAATAGGATTATATTCCCTTATTTGGAGGGATAAGGAATCCTTTTTCTAGTTGGATGCAGGTGGAGGTTACTTCTATATATATGAATACATCAATATGCAAGGGATTAAAGGGGGACAAGAACACAAATATACAACTTGTACTCTTAATATTATTATAGTGGATTACTCTCTCTCTCCGTGGTTTTTCCCAATTGGGTTTCCACGTAAATCTTGTGTTCCTACTTTATATTTCTTTATTTATGTTTATGTGAGTGTATTTCGTGAGTTTGATTTCACAACAATTACTCCATCAACCGTTGGCGCTATTTTGGCCTGTCCTTTTGGGTGATTTCGCCAGGCGTACAAAATCGGGCGTTAACAGTACCTAAACGAGTTTCAAACAAAACTTTATTTCAAACTCGATAAATTTCATAAATAAAATCTCAACGTAGATTTAGATATAAGAATTGAGTTCCTTATCTATTAATCTTTTCAAATATCAGAATTAATCAGCATCTCTTAGCGCGTGTGCTAACTAATGGATTCGATTGCCTCCTAGACACCCACCCACGTTACCCTAATGTATAGTACTCCTACAAAAGATATGGCGCCAATTAATTAATGATAAATGATATTGCGTGTGCAATTCATTTGTGCTGTTACCACTGTTGGTTTTTAAAACATGCTAATATCTTGGCATCGGCATAATATAGTTTTATAAAAGAGTGGACCTTATTTGGAATTTAATCCTTATGCTTCCGACATAAGCTCAATTTTTTGACTTTTAAAGCTAATTTAAAATATTTGTATTTACATAAGATTTTATGTTTAAAGATTTAACAAGGGGAGTGAGTGAGTATCTTGTTTCTTTACTCCCCTTGCCCCATCCCACGCTTCATAAAACTCGCACCAAAAGATTAATTAATACATAAACTTTCACTATTCAAAATCCATGATCGAGAAGCACTAGTAAAGCATGGATATCCAAAATCACTTGTTTACTTCTTTAATTTGCATCCAGTCAGTGTATCCGCTACCTTTGGTATCAATAGAATCTTCAAAAATTCGTCCCAGCAATAATAGGTTACTCTTATTTTCTTCTTTAAGGACCTTAATCTTGAGTTGCCTAATGATTATGTTGGGAGGCATCAGGTAATTAGAGCTGAGCCACTTCTCTCCTGTTGACCTGAACCCTTTGTTCTTCCCTTGGATGTCTGTTCTTCAGCTGTAGCTGCAGCGGATTGTTTTTTTCCATTACCATCTTCTTGTGTTTTGGGGAATGCTGCTGCCTAGTTGTTTCTTTGACCCTTCTACCACAATTTCCTTTACAGCCTCCTCCAGTTTACCAAGCCTTGCTTTTACCTCCTTCAGCTCTGCATTTGACCCTGATTCCTTTTCTTCAGAAGCCTTTAATTCCATTTCTTTTGCTTTTGCTTCTTCTTCAGCTTTTTTCTTCACCTCTAATTCTTGAGGTAGAAAATTTAGTGACAACAATGTTCAATAGGCAATACACATTAGCAAAAAAGCAAAAGAATCTCATGGGCAAGGCCAATGTATGAAACCTATATCAACAATAAAAATGAACTTTAATTGCATCTACATGAGACGGTAAATGCAAGAGGCATTATCCTACTGCAACAGTTGCTATAGCATTCTGCCACCAATAGCATTTCAGACAAGCCTCACTTCTCAAATTGGGGAGAGTTGTAATTTGAAGTCTGGGTAAGGAAGCAACGACAGGAGCTATTAAATCATTAGGATTTTATTTTCTAATCACTGATCAACAAAATGTTATGCAGTATCTGTAAGACCCCAACTTATTATAAATGAAATTGAATTTCCTCTATTTATTATTTTGAAATAGTAAGGGTTGATTTGATTAATGTGGTAAGCTATGGGTAAAATGCGCAAATATCTTAAATAAGCAAGTGGTTATAAAATATTCTTGTTGTCGGAGAATATTCGTTTGGTCGTGAAATATTCGTACGACGGCGCAGCCATGTGTGGACCCTATAACGGAAAACGATTGGATTAATAAAAACGACAAGTACAAGTTATTTATAAATAACGGCGTAGTTGTTACCGTTAATACTGTTGGAATACTCGGTGGTTAAAACACAGTAATACGCGTTGTTGCACAGTAACACACGGTATTACACCAATTATTGATTCTTACGTAAGAAGGCACTACTAAATAATTGTTACAGTAATTACTGTTCAATTTTTTATTTTATTGATTCAATAATTGCTACGTTGATATTTTATATTATTGTTGTTTCAATAATTGTCACTACACAGTATTTTTCATTATCAGATCAATAATTCATATTATTTTAATAATATTATTAGATAACATTATTGACAATGTCGAGAAAGTTCTGTCTAAAGAGATGTTTGGTCACCTAATTGCGCGCCAGTAAGGAGGAATCCTTATTGGAAAGCTCCCTCTTTCTTGGGAACTGCCTGGTTGTCAGTATTGTGATTCTGTAATATTATTTGTGAATAATTAATTATTAATTTATATGATAAGAAAAATATTTATTTATGTGGATATAAATGAAAATTTTTTTAGAAAAGTGACAACTGTTGAAAATTGATATTTTATCTCTTCTGATAAAATAATTCATTTAATATATTATTATATTATAATAATATAATAATGGTGATATTTTTACAATGAATGTGTAATATATGAATAAATGAGGAAGAGTATTTTTTTACAAAAAATGTTTAACACATGTTTTAAGTGTTGATGGACCCCATTTTTATCTGAAATTTGATTATAGCCTGCAAAATCGTCCGTATGTGAATTTCGGTCAATTTTTGCTTGAAATTTGTAAAAACTTAAACTTTCAAAGTTGTAGATAATTGAATTTCCTATAGAATGGACATAAGATTCAAATTTTTCTGATAAAATGACTAATTATTATGAATTATTGAAGTTTCAGAATAATTGATTTTTGAAGTTTTAATTATTTTTTTTAAGAAAAACGTTTTTTTTCATTTTGGTGAGGGGGGCCTACTTGTGTGGTTGATGTTTTGGATCAAAGGAAGTGCGCGTAGGAATTTATAAAAAATATATTAATATTTTATTAAATTTTCTGCTTTAGTGTTCTAAGTATTTTCTTATAAATAGGGTGTTTAGGTTAGAATTGAAAATCATACTAGAAACTGAAATTTTTTCTCTATATTATCGAACGTATTCTTGTGAGTATTTTAATACTTTGAGTGTTGCTATACGGTGCTAGTTCCTTCAGTACTATATTCAGTATTCCAGTCAGAAGTACTGTCCTTTTGAGGTAAGGGATATTTTTTTTTAAATGATATTATTTCTTTCAATATCATTATGTCGAAATATTGGTAAGATTTTTCTTGTGAAATTCTTGTCTTTTTGTGTCGAAATTACTATTTACGTATACGATACTATTCACGAATACGACACTATTCACCGAAAAACGAAATTTTCTCTTCTTTGTCCCAGATATCTATTTTTGTTACTATCTTTAATTGTATCCATGTTTTGATCTTTGTTCTTAAATTTTATTCCACTATGGTATGTTATGAGGTATTTTTGAACATGGATAAACCGACGTACGAATCCTTAATATTTATTCTTTTGTTTCACTGGATTCGTTTTCTTTAAAATATTTTTCATCATCCTCAGTCCTAAATGATGATATTACTTAATATTTTTGACCTATAATGCAAAGATGAATGATTAACTGATGAATATATTTGGCCCGTAATGCAAAGATGAACAAGTGTTTAGATGAACATGACCAACTGGTGATATAAATGAATATCTTTGGCCTATAGTGCAAAAATGAATATTTGATTTAAGATGTATATTGATTGATATTACATAGATAAAATATTGATGATGAACTTTTAAATCTTAGAAGATAGTAGAATTCACTCTCTACTTAACTCTTCTAATGGATTGTTGTTTTCGATGTAGTTGTTGATCCAAAATTTGTTGTCTATTATACTCTATTAGAGTTTTCCCTATTGAAGACTAACGATAATTTGTTCTATATTATCTTAGTCATAATATTATTTACTGGGCTAGTTGAGCTCACCCTTTTCCTTTTTGTTCCATTTTTCTTTTCAGGAGGCAAGAATGTAGTGAGTACTAGTCAGAGTATGGAGTGATGGTTCTAGAAAGTTGTTTTAGTAGTCCTCACCATTTTTGTAAAATAATGTATCAATAATTATAATGAGGACTTATTTGAGTGCAGATATTATCTAGAAGACAATATTTGTATTTAAACTCACAGTTTATGTGTTGTCGTATTTTGCACGACAATTGTATTAATAAAATTGTAGTTGTTTCTGTACCATATTTTGACGACTCAAAATAAGTGATGTATACATGTTTTGGGGTCTTCACAGTATCTTTTGTGGAAGGAAAAAAAAGTATAGGTTTTCTCTCTTATTTCCAAAATATCCTCTGTTCATATGGATCAAGATTAAGCATCACCACAATGTTTTTTAACAAGTTGATTCAGGATCCTGCAATACATTTTTAGACAGTGACGAGTTTGGTAATCATCAATATACAAAAAATAGAGGAACGCAACCAATTAGACCAGTTGAACCATAGAACAATAATTTTGAAAGTATTTCCACTTTACATTGTCAAAATTAAGTTAAATGCAGAGTTGTATGTCAAGAAATTACACAGAATAAGAATGAAGAAAGAACAAAAATATAATAATGAAAAGCATCAATAGAATGAAGTTTTGTTACCGCCTCCATTCTTCTCATTTCATAGTGAGCATACTGAGCCACCAAATACACAGCTGTTACAGGAAATAAGCAACTTCTAAGACAACAGCAGCAAAACATAATAACCAACATGAAATATGGCACACTCTAAACGTCTGAATGGAAATACCTAGTGAAGGCATGTAGGCAAAGAAGAGTTGTACCAGATGGAAATCGATCCTGAACATAAATAAGATACACGTAGAGTAAGCTACAACACAAGTTAATTTAATTTAACATGGTGAAGAAACTGGTAAAATATCATCTTAGAAATGATTGCCTAAATCCGTATCAATCTCAATCTTCAGTATCTAATTTGTACTTGGAGCACGTTTACATTCACCTATCTAAATACTTGAATTTGACTGAAAATTTACAGAAGTGCACTCTCAACCTCACTTTTGCTAAGAAAATACGGCAGGATTCAAGGTGCACAAAATGATTGGCAATCACTTAAATTCTTACAATAATTCTTGAACCAAATCAACAAGAGCAGGAGTCATAAAACGATTTATAGTGTCAATGAAATCAAGGGAAAAGCATAATCTATTGAATCGTAAAACCAACAATTGGACAAGAAACTGAAACGAACTAAACAAAAAGCAAAACGGAGTAAAGTGGTAAGTATTACCCAACTTTCTTTTTCTTGGAGGGAGTGGAAACTAGAATTTTAGAAACAGTCATGAAATCGAGCTTGTCTAGATCCCGATACGCATCATACTGATTCAAAGACCCATCGACGACGACGACTTTGTTGTCATTGTTGTTTGGATTACTAATGCCAGAAAAGGGTCTTCTGAATCTATTGGATAGTCCCACCATCCAAACATCTCGACTGCCAAAGATTTTTCGCATCTCTTCTTAACATGAGAAGACCGGAGACGATTTATAAATTCATCATTACAAATAAAATGAGCTTCATATCATATGAGTTGTTTCTTTTAGAATGTGAAAAGGACTTTTTAAGTGCACGTTGTACTTAACTAGGTACTATATAGGTACAATTTAATGATAATTGAAGTACAATTTAGCTCAACTAATTATATATTAAGTATATTTTTTTGATTTATTTTTTAAAGTTATACTTAATTAAGTGTTATATAGAAACGTCGTGATTTCGTCTGAAACCGCTATGTTGTGATGTCTCCTTTACGTCGTGATGTCTCCTTTATTTAGTTCGAAACCGCTACGTTACGCTAAGTTGCCAAAAATTCTCCAAAAATTGTCATGTACATGTATAATTCCTAATTTTGCAATTCGTGTCAGGGTTACGGTTCCACATCAACCGATACGCCAATATTTCAGCGTATCGGCCGATACTTTGAACTATGACTTCGAGGGAATTATTCATGCAACAGACTTGATAATCAAATAATAACCGTTTCCATTTTTGAAAGCATAAGTGATGCACGACAAGATTCTGAAAGCGTGAATTTAGAAATTTGGAGAACAATGAAAATTGCAACTAGGATGAAACTCCACTCCACATTTCATAGGACTCTCAACCGCATAATAGTGAAAATTGATAGTAACAATAGGAATAACTCTCAATAACCAATAATAGTATCAATAATCCCTTTTCATGTGGCACAAGCACAAAATCTTATTGTTACGATGTAAATTTATGTGCCAACATAATCAGCAAGGATGGGTGATATTAATTGCCAAACTCTACCTGAACCAGAATCAGCTTAGAACCTTTTCCGCCATTATTACCCCTTTAGCCATCCAGACTAGAACTAGAAGGCAAGTCATATGAAAAGGGGAAGGGCAAAAATACTTGAACTAGAAGGCTAGTCCTATGAAAAAGGGGAAGGGCAAAAAAAATAGAGGATGCATATGCAATGACGGTAAAGGTACTTCATTTTGACAAGAAGAAGACTACCAAAAACATACATGCATTTGATTTTGAAACTTGCAGCCATGCTTTCTAATTTGCAAATAGAATTTTAGTAAGTTATGTTCCATACATAACATGGACACTTACTCCATCACAGCTGATGAATTATTTGCATAAGAATAGAATAGTTGATCAATTCGCTCCAATTCTTTGCTAGCAGCTTTCCCGGTAGCTGAAAAATGAAAGTTGCCCATAATAATGAGAAGAGAGACGAACGAGTACTCGGGAAAAGTTAACATATGGCTTACAAAGAAAGTAGAAGAAACTACTTGTATAGAAAAGAAAGTAGACCAAAGCAATTGAAACACACAAGGTCTTGATTGGTGTACATGCCCAACCCATATATCTGATTTACAATACACTGGATACGTCAGATAATCTGGTGACATATAAGGTTCATCAGAATAGACATCTGACATAATTTTCTGGTAGAATATACCCATTTATGACTAAGTTTTCCAACGCATATAATGTTATAATATAGGTATTTATGAAACCGAAAATAATAAGAAATTAAAAAAGTAATTACAAAAGAATAACTTAAAAAAATGATGTGGATGGAGTAGATATCAAACCAGAGTTTTGATAAAACAAAAGGAAATTGAACACTAGCCATTGTTGAATTCTTAATAGTAGAGAACTAGAAATTTTCATATGGCGTAACTCATCAGAGGAAATCTAGGGATTAGAATAAACAGCACATTATCTGTTTTTTATTAGTAACTAGAGAATAGCTAGATGGTAATAGAAACTTGTTTCAATATCAAAAATATTTGTGTGATATTTTCTTCCGTCAGCAAATAGTTAAAGGGTTCAACTTTAGAGGTATTTTTGCTTTTCAAAAAGAGAATTCCAACTTGCAATTCGAATTTCATACTTGTGAATCACCAACAACGAAATCATCAAGTATTGAAAAAAAATTTAAAAGTAAAACCAAAAGAAACAGCTGAGTTTGACAATAATTACAGAGAGATCAAGTTTAAGCATAAACAAAATCGAAATCAATCAAGTACCAGATCGAAATAGATCGCCAGCTGAGGAATTGTTGGACGTAGAAGAAGTATTTGTTGTTCCTTTCCTGGCATCTTGAAAAAATCTAAAAGAAATTTTTTGAAGAGACAGATAAATAATCTAATTATGAATTTATTTTGGCGTCCGAGCGAACGAAATTTAGTTCGTTGCTCGAAAGCCTTTCAAGTGCAGAGCCGCCGAGTTTGAGAGAGAGGGAGGGTTTCTGAATCTGACTGGAATTTGGATGCCTACAGCATACGGTACCAACCGACTGACTCGTGAGTTTTACATACACTTCTTCTACCCCTGTTTGATTTGATTTGTTTTGTTTCAAGTACTACCAAAACAGGGCGCCGTCCGTCCGTCTTTACTCTACTAATTATATCAATAGTCAACGTTATCAACCTTAACATTATTACAGTGATCGTTAATATATTGAACGGTTAATACAATTTCGAACGCACTTTAATTTTCAGTACAGAATCTTTCGTTCGCAGTATTAAATTAAATTATAATATATATATATATATATATATATATATATATAATTAACTTTAAGTTAATAATGTTGACCATGAATTACAAAAGATGGATTAAAAAAAACCCAGTTATACTAACAATTTTTTTATCGCATAAAAAATTGCCACTATAGCCCACTAATCGCTATATCTCAGAAAATTATAACTATCATCCGCTTCGTGTTTAACTCGTTTTTTTGATTAGTTGTTGTAATTTTTCACACACACACACACACATATATATATATATATTTGGATAACTCGATTACCCTATGAATTTCACACTCTCCATTACACCTTTATCCAATACGCTCTTGCCAAATGTTACTCTTTTTTTTCTCTCTTTTTTCCACCTAAACAGAAAAATATCATTTCCATACAATATATAACCATTCTTAAAAAAAAATTCTGAGTGTGTAAATTTGATGTGCTCTTGCTCACAAATTTTTAAATTAGTTCTACGCTTGTGAGTGACAATTTAAAATTTCAAATATTAATATTTTTTAGCAATATTTTTTATTTACTCAATAATAATTATACTAATTTAATTAATTCATATTGACTGAATTTTTTTAAAAAAATTCAGTAACTTAAAAGATATAACTGTTTACCAGAGGCCTCAGGACTATACACCCATTTGTCTTTAAAAAATATAAAATAAAAATAAAATCATTTTAAGACGGAGGAACAGCTTACTACGAAGCCCCATGACTAGACCCATTTGTCTTAAATTCCAAAATGATAAAATTGCAAACACATGTTTCACAGTAAAAATTCTAAGACAGTTTAAAATTTGTACTAGCGTAAACCAACATGTACATGCAGCTAACTATGCGTCCGTCTATAGTAAAATCTGGGCGTTATAGATCAGTTCATTCAAGTTCTGATCTACTTAAACACTGAACCACCTCAAATCCAAAGAAACAACCCTTTAACAGACAAACTAGATCGATGCATTTGACAGAGACTAATGAATAAAGAACAGTAGACAAAAACTAAAGAAACTCAACTTACACAAACATATACCACAAAATTGATGAAAAGAAAAAAAAATACAAGGGAGAAAATGATGTATGATAGTCGAGCTGTCATCATCAACCCCACTCGACTGTGCTGAGTTGTTAGAACCGCAACCATAAGCTGCAATCACAGTCAAAAGACAAGGTAATTTGTGTCTTGAAGAGAGAAGAGAGAAGCTATGACTAGTGACTATCAATATGATACAATAATATCTGGAGGCTTGGGATGTTGTTCCCCGTTCTAGGGAGGGGGAAGTTTAGGCTTGGGGAATCTTGTGTCCAGAAATTTGTTCCTAGTAAGTAGCTTTCCCGTTTTCCTTTGGGGCCAAACGCTCTTTGGCGCAGCCTATCAGAAACAAGTTTGGCCTTCATAGGAATAGATGGGATGCAAATATCACAAATTGTTTAGTAATCATTTGAGACCTTAGAAGTTTATTTTACAAAGATTAGACTCTTTTTTTTGCTGTTGGACAGCTACCACTTAGGGAATGAGAACCTCATAAGGTAATAAGAGAAACATTGGCTAGGGGATGTTCTGTTTAAGGTTGATTTTCCTAGACTTTTTCGTTAGCATAAAACTCCTCTATTGAGTTTCATTGTTATAATGGTGATTAAACTTTACCTCAAGGTTGTTGGTTCCAAATCGCATATTTGGGGCCAAAACTTACCTATCCAAACAAAACTAACTACTCTTGGGATTTTTACTTTTTCCGAAACCTTAATGATAGAGTTCTTTCTTCATTCTTTTTCTTCTTGTCTATGGAACCCTTGGGAAAATTTACCTTCACTTCACATTTTCGGTATCATATTTATCATCAGCATGTTATTCAGTTCCCTCTCAACGCCTATATTTGGAAGGCTAAGATTCCCTCTAAAACTAAGGCTATTTGTATGCGGCTATTAAAGCCTGCAAATTTTTGACATTTTCACTGCATGTTTAGCAAGATTTATGGGGAAAAAAATTAAATATATGTGTAATACTCTTTTAAAAAAGAGGAAAGTACCCTCTGTTTCAAATATAAGAGTCATTTTGCTCTTCTTTTTTTAAGTTAATTTAAAGCATAGGCAAATCCGTAAATAGCACTCTTCCCATTTTCAGAGTACCATGATACGAAGATCACATTTTAGAGCCTCTCTTTGCTCCAGAGTCTTTGAACAATAGAGGTACTTATATACTACAAGTCAGCAATACAAGTTAATCCTAATTCAAGCAAAAAATACAAAATTTCCCGTAAAATTTGGATTAGGGGCTCTTACCCCAAATCCTCCACCGAATTATTCTTGGCTTTCCCCGCCTCCCCCGGGAAAAAAATTCTGGCTTCATCCTTGTTTGTATGGTTTGCTGTGCTAAAAAGTCTAATAACATTAACAGCTTGGACTATTCCGGATTTTTTTGCTTCTATGTATGCGTAACTCAGAATCTCATGCTATTTTTTCGTTCATTGATTCTTGGCGAGCAAATTATGGAGTTTGTTGTTTGAGCTGTTTGACAAGGATTGAGATTGCCCTTCTTCTTTTGATAGTTTTCTGGAGATTAGATTTAGAAGTTTTTGGAAGAAGAAAGGATGATGAAAATTTATGGCGATGTGCACTGTTTGCCTCCCAAGTCAATGCTCTCTCTCGAAAGGTGACCACTGAAGCATCTGCAGAACATCAATTCCATTCTTTTGAGATATTTAGGCACAAATGCAAGGATCGTCTCAGATAAATATATCTCTATAGCGTTTTATTGGAATATGTTGTTTATTTTAGCATCTCTATGGGTGTTGGAGATGGAAGCTTTCCAGCCATAGGAATTGAGGGGTTGTTTATTAAGAGCATGCATTTTTCACTTTTTTCGTAACCATCACTGGAATGCTTTTGTCCACCTCTGATGTTCTTTCTGCTTCCTAATTACATTCTTCTTATTATATCTGAACAGAAATAGTATATCATAAAATTAGGCCTTCAATTTCCCAATGGTATGAGAAAATAACATCAGTTCCCTAGACTTGCAACAGCATCAAAGCATATCTGCTTTGATCTAGGATTATGAGATCTACACGCAGCCTGAGCTAGTCTATTAGGGAATCAAATCTCAAACCCTACATATCATCCCAGAAATACTAACAAGGTAGTCTGTATTGAAAACATTAAGGGAAAGGGAGAAATAAGCAGGGGATTATTTCGCATATAACCCTCAACAAAAGTTAGGTTAATTAATTGTTATGTAATTGTTGTGTAAAGATGATGGCATGACTACTAGCTTAAAACCATAGATTTAAACCATTTCCTCCCGTATTTGGTGGGCAGTAGAAATTACTGTACACCATGCTAATTAACGTTCACTTTCATTGATCCCGCACACCTGGATAACTATAGGTAGTATCAGTGATATGAGGGGAAATTTTGTCCCTTTAACTCTTTTCATTCTTTTCTGTGATGGTTCAAGGGATGTTTGCTCCTTTCAGCAAATGTCTATCATAATACAACCATGTGCAATGGATACTAACTATAGAATATAGAGCAGCTGGCCTAGTCTACATGTCGAGCAAACCTAAATGGCATGGTGCTTAGGTGGCCTTGCCTACATGTATCCATGTATGAACATTTTTCCTTCTTTGGAAGCCAGTTCAATTTGTAGCCTATCACAACAGAGCTCAGAATTTAAAGAACAGAAAATTAAAAGGTTAACAGTACCCTGCAATCATTTTTACAACCTAGAAAATGTTTGATAGAATTATCATACCAGTTCATTCATGGTATCATTGTCTTCCTCCAAGGAACTTATTAATAGATAAAAGGAAATATAAATTCCAGCACCCAAGTCCCATATCTTCAATTTCTGACTTGTACTCTTCCATTGAAATTGCAAGCCTCCATATCTCTGAGTGCTTTGCTGCACAACAATGTTAATATAAATACTACCAGACTTTTGAGAGTGGCGTGATTTGAAGTAAACTGCTAACCAGACTCTGATATTTAAAAAATAATATTTAAATATCGGCAAATCTTAAAATTTGTGTCACATACTAAAACAAGTCTTAAAAAATTGGCATTGTTTTGCTTCAACCTAACTTATTACCTAATAAATATATAATGTGTTAAAATGTACTCCCTCCATCCCTCAAAAAACGGCTTAGATTGATTTTTCTAGTCAAATTGACTAATTTTAGAACTAAAAATTAAGTATATTTATTTATATTTTCAAACTCAAGAAAATTAGAAGTAATAGTAAATTCTATGTAGTTTCTTAATAGTTACAATTATTGCACCTATATTTAAAAGATAATAGTATAAATTTTGATTACAAAAATAGTCAATTTGACTTAAAAAGTTAAACAAAGCTAGTTTTTGAGGGGGCAGAGGGAGTATTAAAATTATTGACTCAACAGATATAATATGTTAAAATGTATTAAATTATTGACTCAACTCGTACTTGCACAATAATGAATTATACTAACATCTTGGTATTTGGTTTAGTTAGTTGCGAGTCTTGCGACTTAACAAAAGGGAACATGCTCACCTCAAATTCTTGTTTCAAGTTGACTCATTTTTAGCGGAGTATTAGAATCCCAATCTAATCCATTTTAGCATGTGAATTTGCAAGTTTATTATCCCCAGTCAATATGATAGGAAACCCCAGTCTATCACTTCTAATTATAGTTTAGTGTCTATAACATAAATGTATATGCATATTATTCTCTTGGCAGCATATGTTGTCGACTATAAGATATTTGCCATCTATCAGCAATGCAATGTTGAAATTTCTTTCAGCAAATCCACATAAAGCGTAAACATTGATGTAGTCTCAGCAACTGGAAGAATTAACATCAATATGTCATACATATGGAAGTTAGAACTTACCTGACAAGTATAAGGAATGAACAACTGAAGTTATAAAAATTGAATGTGCTTTTTGCCAATTTGCACACTGGAGAAAGTGTTCAAGAGCTTTGGAGAGATCTCCATAATAATTGAAATATATTGCCTGCAAATGCAAAAATGCAATCAAATCAGAAAGCAAAAAGCCAACGATAGGTCAAGAGCTCAATTTTATTATAATTGAGAGTTATAACTAACATCTGGCTACAACTTATACATGGAAAGTTTAGATTAAAAAAATTAGTCTTCTCAGGCAGACTAAAACCTTAAGTACCTCCAATATGATTAAACACATATTCAAATGGGATAGATGAGAACTACACACTATAGATGGCCACATACTCTACCACATTCCATTAACAAAAAACAAGCCAACTTAAAGTAAAGATCATTCCTATAAATGGGAAAATTAAATTGTGTAAAACCATGACATGTGAAAAATACTCACCAAAGCCTCATCCAACCATGCTGGAGGGATACCCAAGTCCTCAATAAATTGGCGATGTAGTTCTTGAGTACTCCAAGATTCGCAATACTGGAACAAGATTTCCCTGATTAGAGTAGCCTGCAGATAAGGATAATCATCACGATGGGGAATGTGAAGTACAACATAGATGGCCCAATGACATTTCCCTAGACACAGCAACTGAGAAACAAGCCCCATGTCGAGAACATGAAGATCACTAGAACTGAAAGTTCAAACTGCTTCTAACACTGCACGTTGGTGCCAGATCATATGATAGTCAAGTGGATCTTTTGTTGAAGCGAAAGTGCTGAACATCGTCTTCAGAGCACCAAAATTTCTTTCTCTACTGGCATGAAGAAGCATAAGATAATATGCAAGGTCAAAGTGTTCCTCTGGACTCCACTTCGTTCCTTCTTCTAGTGGTCCTTCATCAATGTAAACAGGGACTGGATACCACCCTTCCATCATCAAGAAGCTTCTGATAAGTTTGAAAAACAATCGGTAATGAGGTGTCTGGTGGAAGCTTATACCACATCAATAATCCTAAAAACCTTTTCCAGGCAATATTTATGTCCTCTAAAGCTCCATGAATATTACCAGCACAGGTTACGATTCAGGGAAAGAAAGAACAGAAAAAATTTAAATTATTCGCAAATTTATTAATTATATTATTGATAACAAGAACAAGATAATCGTTTTCGCACAAGAACGGGAAGGAAAATAATCCCCATTTTGAGGTTGTCATAGCTTACCTAACAAATCTTCTACACAGGAAACGGTTGGATGGACTCGAATTAACTTTGCAACACTCTAAAATTAACCACTTAAAACATGAATAGCATTCCTAGAAAATTAATGCTAAAGAATTAATAAGCAATTATCTTTTTGAATTTTGCCCAATTTTCTGCCTACTCATGTTAATTACAACAAGGGGTGAAAGTGAAACACGTTTTTGTTAAAAAAACAAAAGATTACTTCATTTATTCCTCAAACCCACCTTTCTTTCCTTCCAAATCCTACACTCAATCGATAAAGTCAGCTAAATTTAAAATACGAAGATGAATAATGTAATTTGAATACTTAGAGAACATACGGACCTCTTTGATAAGGTTGTAAAATGAATAAAGATTCTAATAAAAGTAAATTTTTACTTGAACATTTTTAAATTATAATTTTGTGTTGATACTCGGATCCAAACTGCTGGCTTGATTC
Source organism: Panax notoginseng (assembly GCA_016801055.1). Taxonomy (NCBI): domain Eukaryota; kingdom Viridiplantae; phylum Streptophyta; class Magnoliopsida; order Apiales; family Araliaceae; genus Panax; species Panax notoginseng. Next base: position 157,143,566 of record CM029012.1, on the reverse strand, counting down.
GTACCTAAACGAGTTTCCAACAAAACTTTATTTCAAACTCGATAAATTTTATAAATAAAATCTGAACGTAGATGTAGATATGAGAATTGAGTTCCTTATCTATTAATCTTTTCAAATATCAGAATTAATCAGCATCCCTTAGCGCGTGTGCTAACTAATGGATTCGATTTCCTCCTAGACACCAACCCACGTTACCCTTATGTATGGTACTCCTACAAAAGATATGGCGCCAATTAATTAATGATAAATGATATTGCGTGTGCAATTCATTTGTGTTGTTACCACTGTTGGTTTTTAAAACATACTCTATCTTGGCATCGACATAATATAGTTTTATAAAAGAGTGGACCTTATTTGGAATTTAATCCTTATGCTTCCGACATAAGCTAAATTTTTTGACTTTTAAAGCTAATTTAAAATATTTGAATTTACATGAGATTTTATGTTTAAAGATTTAACAAGGGGAGTGAGTGAGTATCTTGTTTCTTTACTCCCATTTGCCCCATCCCACGCTTCATAAAACTCGCACCAAAAGATTAATTAATACATAAACTTTTACTATTCAAAATCCATGATCGAGAAGCACTAGTAAAGCATGGATATCCAAAATCAATTGTTTACTTCTTTAATTTGCATCCAGTCAGTGTATCCGCTACCTTTGGTATCAATAGAATCTTCCAAAATTCATCCCACCAATAATAGGTTACTCTTATTTTCTGCTTTAAGGACCTTAATCTTGAGTTGCCTAATGATTATGTTGGGAGGCATCAGGTAGCTGGAGCTGAGCCACTTCTCTCCTGTTGACCTGAACCCTTTGTTCTTCCCTTGGATGTCTGTTCTTCAGCTGTAGTTGCAGCGGATTGTTTTTTTCCATTACCATCTTCTTGTTTTTGGGGAATGCTGCTACCTAGTTGTTTCTTTGACCCTTCTACCACAATTTCCTTTACAGCCTCCTCCAGTTTACCAAGCCTTGCTTGTACCTCCTTCAGCTCTGCATTTGACCCTGATTCCTTTTCTTCAGAAGCCTTTAATTCCATTTCTTTTGCTTTTGCTTCTTCTTCAGCTTTTTTCTTCTCCTCTAATTCCTGAGGTTGAAAATTTAGTGACAACAATGTTCAATAAGCAATACACATTAACAAAAAAGTAAAAGAATCTCATGGACAAGGCCAATGTATGAAACCTATATCAACAATAAAAATGAACTTTAATTGCATCTACATGAGACGGTAAATGCAAGAGGCATTATCCTACTGCAGCAGTTGCTATAGCATTCTGCTATCAATAGCATTTCAGACAAGCCTCACTTCTCAAATTGGGGAGAGTTGTAATCTGAAGTCTGGGTAAGGAAGCAACGACAGGAGCTATTAAATCATTAGGATTTTATTTTCTGATCACTGATCAATAAAGTGTTATGCGGTATCTTTTGTGGAAGGAAAAAAAAAGTATAGGGTTGCTCTCTTATTTCCAAAATATCCTCTGTTCATATGGATCAAAATTGAGCATCATCACAATATGTTTTTTAACAAGTTGATTTAGGATCCTGCAATACATTTTTAGACAGTGACAAGTTTGGTAATCATCAATATACAAAAAACAAAGGAGCGCAACCAACCAATTAGACCAGTTGAACCGTAGAACAATAATTTTGAAAGTATTTCCACTTTACATTGTCAAAATTGAGTTAAATGCAGAGTTGTATGTCAAAAGAAATTACACAGAATAAGAACGAAGAGAGCAAAAATATAATAATGAAAAGCATCAATAGAAGGAAGTTTTGTTACCGCCTCCATTCTTCTCATTTCATAGCGAGCATATTGAGCCACCAAATACACAGCTGTTACAGGAAATAAGCAACTTCTAAGACAACAACAGTAAAACATAATAACCAACATGAAATATGGCACACTTTAAACGACTGAATGGAAATACCTAGTGAAGGCATGCAGGCAAAGAAGAGTTGTACCAGATGGAAATCGATCCTGAACATAAATAAGACACACGTAGAGTAAGCTACAACACAAGTTAATTAATTTAACATGGTGAAGAAAGTGGTACAATATCATCTCAGAAATGATTGCCTAAATCCATACCAATCTCAATCTTCAGTATCTAATTTGCACTTGGAACACGTTTACATTCGCATATCTAAATACTTGAATTTGACTGAAAATTCAAAGAAGTCCACTCTCAACCTCACTTTTGCTAAGTAAATACGGCAGGCTTCAAGGTTCACAAAATTATTGGCTATCACTTTAATTCTTACAATACTGTGTTTGGCATAACACCCTTGAAAATAATTCTCTCAAACCAAATCAACAAGCAACAATCTACTGATATAAATGAATCGCAAAACCAACTGTTGGACAAAATGCTTACAAGAAACTGAAACAAACTAGACAAAAAACAAAACAAAGTAAAGTGGCAAGTATTACCCGAATTTCTTTTTCTTGGGGGGAGTGGAAAATAGAATTTTAGAAGCAGTCATGAAATCGAGCTTGTCTAGGTCCCGATACTGATTCAAAGACCCATCGACGACTTTGTTGTCATTGTTGTTTGAATTACTAGTGCTGGAGAAGGGTCTTCTGAATCTATTGGATAGTCCCACCACCCAAACATCACGACCGCCAAAGATTTTCCGCATCTCTTCTTAACATGAGAAGACCGGAGACGGTTTATAAATTCACTATTACAAATGAAATGAGCTCATATCATATGAGTTGTTTCTTTTAGAATGTGAAAAGGGCTTTTAATTTTATTCCACTCGTTAGAGTTCTAAAACAAAATATAGTAGGAGTATTTATTTAGTATCCCATCGTGGCATCATGGGCTTTTACTAATTAGTTGAGCAGATCCAACTATATTTAATCTCTCTGACCAACACTGAGATGACAAGAGTTTCTCATGTACACAGTCATTACATTAAATAACTATCTTCTAGCAATGGGATCTTCACATAGAATTAAAATAACCATTTCCATTTAAATATTATGTTGCTATACTATAATTAGGTAATGGCCGTATCCATAAATATCAGTACTACTAAAATACTTACTTTACATCCGTACCTATGTATTTAAAATAATATCTTACTCGCCAAATGAGGCTATGAACATGTAGAGTAATTGTTCTTGACAATATAAACATGAGTATATGTTGGTAACAAATCCGCTGACTAAGAATAAGTTGATAACAATGATACTATATCACCGTAGAGGTAACATGTTGGAAAATAACAGTTAATGTATTACTGGAAACCCATAATAACCATAATATAGTATAGATTTTCGATGTACACAGTCATTACATTAAATAACTATCTTCTAGCAATGGGATCTTCACATAGAATTAAAATAATCATTTCCATTTAAATATTATGTTGCTATACTATAATTAGGTAATGGCCGTATCCATAAATAATAATGACAATTATCAAAATGCTGGATAATCAATAGTTACCATCCGGTGGTATAATCAGAGTTCGATAATGGTGATACATAGCTTAATTATGTGATCAGTGTGATATTTAAATGCATATCCATATAAATAGTTCCTAATACGCTTACTTAGTCACTAATTATACGCTATGTTGTTGCACCTGCAAGAGCTATATGGTGAGCAAAATAGGACTGTTAGATATGAAATATCTAAGCAGCCCTTCCAATCTCGGATGACCGAGGGTACTATCGTTGAGACTCATGTCTTAAAGATGATTAATCTGAATGATCGTCTTGGACAGCTTAGGTTCGTTATGAATGGGGAGTTGAGTAAAGGTTAAGTCTTGCAGTCACTCCTGGACGCCCTCTCACAATTTGTTGAAAATTTTCACATGAATAAGTTAGAAGTCAACTCGCCTGAATTACTTAACATGTTGAAAACTACGGAAGGTCACTTCCCATCCAAGAAGGACCATGTCTTAATGGTGGATAATTCTTCTAAGAAAAAGAAAAGGCCCAAGGTATCTTCTCAAAAGAATAAATCCAAAAAAGTTGAGGGTAAAGCGAAAATGAAGGATCAAAATAAACCTGATCCAGCTAGCAAAGAAATTTTCTTCCATTGCAACAAGTCGAGTCACTAGAAGAGGAACTGTAAGGATTATTTTGCGGAGCTAAAGCAAAAGAAGCTTGGAGAAGCTTCGAATCCCAATAAGATTTATTTATGATTGAAATTAATTTTTTTGAAAGTCAATCTTCTACTTAGGTATTGGATACCGGCTGTGATTCTCACATATGTAATAATATGCAGGGACTGGTCAGAAGTAGAAAGTTGAGTACGGATGAGGTCATCCTACGAGTGAGAAATGGAGCAAAAGTTGCTGCATTAGCTGTAGGGACTTATTGATCTGATAATGGGATCTGGACAACTATCCATGAGTACAAGTTTTGCCCAAAGTCATCTAATTTAATGACGTTATAGTACTCATATATGGATTGGGTAATTACACGAATTAGTGCCTGTCATGGAATATAGCTTTGCCATATTACCTTGTTCAAGCTAATGGTGATGTATTACGTCTATATTAATATCGTATAACAGTGTATCATGTAATCTAGGTTAGGACTCAATAATATTATAGCCACTCAATACATCACCATTAATTCTTTGTGCTTCCTATGGTATCATTTGCTTGACTAGTTGAGTGCACATATCATTCATGTTCAAAGGCATAGACAACTTGCTTCCTCACATATAATGACATCACATATTAGTTACACGTGACATATGGTTCAACCAATCTAATCACTTATTTTAGATAGAATGGTGGAACATACTATTCGCCTTCCCAATAAATAGACTGGATATCCATAGGATGGACAAATTATATGCTAATGGTACATATTTCTCAGCATACGTGAAGAATATTGAGACTTGATTATCCTCAAATTATCGAGTAATACTAATCATGTTATTTACTATAGACATGATATCAACTATAATATTATCATATTATTGTATCGTTACGTTCTAAACCCAGTGAAAATCAATTATACTCATTTCACAGATGTCCATTAATCAACAAGGGTATAACTCCATGTTAAATTCTCTTTTATGACGCCAAATTACATAGTTCATAACGAATGTTACTAGATATATGTTCAAGAACAAATTTTCTGACAAGCTTTGACCGGCTCAGATATTGAGTTAATATCATCTCGTTAAATAGTCGTTAATTAAGATTAAAAAAGAAATGTATATGCTTCCTATGCGTGAAATACCCCAACTTTGAACAAAGGAACCATTATTACTTATGTTCACGTATTAAATACTAATTGTTATAGGAACCATTATTACTTATGATCACGTATTAAATACTTATTACATGTTCATAGGGATTATGCCAATTGCTACTCTGGATATACTAAATAGCATTATGATAGTTAAATGTCACATACTTTACATCTTTATTTACACCATACACTGATTAGATAAATACTTACAGGGGGTATTTTGCTACCTTATGATTCAATTACCCTTTAATCACTATAACTTGAACCAATACATATAATCACTATAACTCTCCCATTTAATTCCCCATTATGGTATGTATATATACTTATATACTTATGAATTCTTCAGTATTGTTTTACAGAATGCATGCCCGCCAGGGCGGGCTGATTATAGGCATACACCCCCGCCGGGGCGGGGGGTCTTGAAAGCTGAGTGTCCTATTTTGCCTTAAGCTTTGCTGGATTTGGATTCTAAACATGTTGGTTTGCAATGGGACTCAAGGACTTCCAAGACGACTTAAAGACATAAAGAGACTTATAAAAGAAGGAGAATTACATAAATTAGAGGGGAGAGAGGATTCCATTATATTATATTAGAGTAGATTATCGTAGTTATTCTTAGATTTGATTAGATCGGAAGACTTGAAGCAATTGGGAAGCATTAAAGATTCAATATTGGAGCAGGAGAACAGATTTGCACTACAATTCTCTACTCTTATTTTCTCTTTGATTCATAATTGTATCTTATGATGTTTATTCAGTATGTGGATGGTAGATTTGATTCAGCTATGATTTAAACTCTATTCTGATATTGCAATGAATTTTATGGATTAGTTTATTCTGATATATTTCCTTGTTAACCTTATTGATTGTTACGGGATTGTCTATTAAGATTTATGCTCATTTGCTTAGTTGATTGGCCATCAATTACTGTGATAATCCATATAGACTAGAGAGACAAAGTATGGGTTTGGATCTGATCTTAATAGCTTTTGATTGTATATTCTACATTGTGATATGATGTATGATTTGTGCTTAAGATAAACATATACCGAAGCACCACTCGTAGTCAATTGAGAATTTAGGCTTAAATCCTAATTATTTGTAAATCACATAGACATATAGTGGTTTAGGTAATTTGGGTGTTCATGTGTATTCTTTCAACTGGGGATTATATTTGATATGGGTATGGTACATTGAGACATGGCTATACTTTACTTTCATGTTCTTGACTAACAATCCGGTACAATTAGTTTGGCTTAACAGGAAGTGTGTTGATTTAAATGAGTCAATAGATGAAATTGTGATCTCAGGTCTTCATTATCTAGTCTTATTCTAGGAATAGTTATGTTTATTTAATTTTACAGTTTGAATTTATATATCATAATTCATTCGTTTAAATAAGATTGAGTTAGTTACGGGTTAGTACTTGGTGATTTTTATTAAATAATTCTCTGTGGGAACGATACTCAACTTATTGAATTAGAGCTTCATACCTTGTTTATTAGATTTGTTATCCCATAACATGTAGTGTGGTTATAAGGTTGTTACTCCAGTCGAATGAGATTATATAAAATTGGGAACGTAAGAAATATATCATGGGCACGAATACCTGAAAAGACGTATAAACTGAAAACATGGTATTCCCGTAGTACATAACATAACGTATAACGTGATGAATTAGTTAGAATTAATTAAAGTTATCATTTAACATATTCAGATTTGAAGGCAGGAAATTGTAAGACTATCTATGGTAATAATAACATTATCATTAAGTATCAAACTATAAACTGGTATGGTAAACACACACATGGTAGTATACGCTATTGGTAACTACGATAGTACCTACGGACAGTGCTTCCAGGTTACCACATAAATCAGGCAAATTGATTGTAATTATGACCTTATCATTAGTAAGGTAATTTAAACACTTAATAATAACCGTAAATAGATTTTGAGTAGTTATGCATATGGGTTTATATAATACCTAGTCACAATAAACATATAGATACAAAGGTATATATTTCATGGAACTATATGACATTAGTATAAAACACACACATGCTTGGTATGGTGTAGACAGCAGGGGAAGGAGAAGGGTTTGCGGTGGGTTTAGCTTTGGGAATCCATTGGTAATTGGATTTGGGGCATTTCCAAGGGGAGTGACCAAAAACGCTGCAAGTGGGACACGAATGTGGCCTGCTTTGATATTCCACCTCAACGGGAACCACACTCTCTTCCGAGGTCATCTCATTGAGTACAACAACATTCAAGGAAGCAGGGAAAAGAAGCATGGACTTATAAACACGAGTATAAACATGAGTACATGAGTATACTCATGTTTATATTGTCAAGAACAATTACTCCACGTGTTCATAGCCTCATTTGGCGAGTAAGATATTATTTTAAATACATAGGTACGGATGTAAAGTAAGTATTTTAGTTGTACTGATATTTATGGATACGGCCATTACCTAATTATAGTATAGCAACATAATATTTAAATGAAAATGATTATTTTAATTCTAGGTGAAGATCCCATTGCTAGAAAATAGTTATTTAATGTAATGACTGTGTACATGAGAAACTCTTGTCATCTCAGTGTTGGTCAGAGAGATTAAATATAGTTGGATCTACTCAACTAATTAGTAAAAGCCCATGATGCCACGATGGGATACTAAATAAATACTCCTATATTTTGTTTTAGAACTCTAACGAGTGGAATAAAATTAAAAGCCCTTTTCACATTCTAAAAGAAACAACTCAGGATATGAGCTCATTTCATTTGTAATGGTGAATTTATAAACCGTCTCCGGTCTTCTCATGTTAAGAAGAGATGCGGAAAATCTTTGGCGGGCGTGATGTTTGGGTGGTGGGACTATCCAATAGATTCAGAAGACCCTTCTCCAGCACTAGTAATCCAAACAACAATGACAACAAAGTCGTCGTCGATGGGTCTTTGAATCAGTATCGGGACCTAGACAAGCTCGATTTCATGACTGCTTCTAAAATTCTATTTTCCACTCCCCCCAAGAAAAAGAAATTCGGGTAATACTTACCAATTTACTCCGTTTTGCTTTTTGTCTAGTTCGTTTCAATTTCTTGTAAGCATTTTGTCCAACAGTTGATTTTACGATTCATTTATATCAGTAGATTGTTGCTTATTGATTTGGTTTGGGAGAATTATTTTCAAGGGTGTTATGCCAAACACGGTATTGAAAGAATTTAAGTGATAGCCAATAATTTTGTACACCTTGAAGCCTGCCGAATTTACTTAGCAAAAGTGAGGTTGAGAGTGCACTTCTGTGAATTTTCAGTCAAATTCAAGTATTTAGATAGACGAATGAAAACGTGCTCCAAGTACAAATTAGATACTGAAGATTGAGAATGGTACGGATTTAGGCAATCATTTCTAAGATGATATTGTACCACTTTCTTCACCATGTTAAATTAATTAACTTGTGTTGTAGCTTACTCTACGTGTATCTTATTTATGTTCAGGATCGATTTCCATCTGGTACAACTCTTCTTTGCCTGCATGCCTTCACTAGGTATTTCCATTCAGACGTTTAGAGAGTGTCATATTTCATGTTGGTTATTATGTTTTGCTGTTGTTGTCTTAGAAGTTGCTTATTTCCTGTAACAGCTGTGTATTTGGTGGCTCAATATGCTCGCTATGAAATGAGAAGAATGGAGGCGGTAACAAAACTTCATTCTATTGATGCTTTTCATTATTATATTTTTGCTCTCTTCGTTCTTATTCTGTGTAATTTCTTTTGACATACAACTCTGCATTTAACTCAATTTTGACAATGTAAAGTGGAAATACTTTCAAAATTATTGTTCTACGGTTCAACTAGTCTAATTGGTTGCACTCCTCTGTTTTTTGTATATTGATGATTACCAAACTTGTCACTGTCTAAAAATGTATTGCAGGATCCTGAATCAACTTGTTAAAAAACATATTGTGATGATGCTCAATTTTGATCCATATGAACAGAGGATATTTTGGAAATAAAAGAGCAACCCTATACCTTTTTTTTCCTTCCACAAAAGATATTGCATAACACTTTGTTGATTAGTGATCAGAAAATAAAATCCTAATGATTTAATAGCTCCTGTCGTTGCTTCCTTACCCAGACAACTTTCCCCAATTTGAGAAGTGAGGCTTGTCTGAAATGCTATTGGTGGCAGAATGCTATAGCAACTGCTGCAGTAGGATAATGCCTCTTGCATTTACAGTCTCATGTAGATGCAATTAAAATTCATTTTTATTGTTGATATAGGTTTCATACATTGGCCTTGTCCATGAGATTCTTTTGCTTTTTTGCTAATGTGTATTGCTTATTGAACATTGTTGTCACTAAATTTTCAACCTCAGGAATTAGAGGTGAAGAAAAAAGTTGAAGAAGCAAAAGTAAAAGAAATGGAATTAAAGGCTTTTGAAGAAAAGGAATCAGGGTCAGATGCAGAGCTAAAGGAGGTTAAAGCAAGGCTTGGTAAACTGGAGGAGGCTGTAAAGGAAATTGTGGTAGAAGGGTCAAAGAAACAACTAGGCAACAGCATTCCCCAAAACACAAGATGACAATGGAAAAAAAACAATCCGCTGCAACTGCAGCTGAAGAACAGACATCCAAGGGAAGAACAAAGGGTTCAGGTCAACAGGAGAGAAGTGGCTCAGCTTCAGTTACCTGATGACTCCCAACAGAATCATTAGGCAACTCAAGATTAAGGTCCTTAAAGCAGAAAATAAGAGTAACCTATTATTGGTGGGATGAATTTTGGAAGATTCTATTGATACCAAAGGTAGCGGATACACTAGATGCAAATTAAAGAAGTAAACAAGTGATTTTGGATATCTATGTTTTACTAGTGCTTCTCGATCATGGATTTTGAATAGTAAAAGTTTATGTATTAATTAATCTTTTGGTGCGAGTTTTATGAAGCGTGGGATGGGGCAAATGGGAGTAAAGAAACAAGATACTCACTCACTCCCCTTGTTAAATCTTAAAACATAAAATCTCATGTAAATACAAATATTTTAAATTAACTTTAAAAGTCAAAAAATTGAGCTTATGTCGAAAGCACAAGGATTAAATTCCAAATAAGGTCCACTCTTTTATAAAACTATATTATGCTGATGCCAAGATATAGCATGTTTTAAAAACCAACAGTGGTAACAGCATAAATGAATTGCACACGCAATATCATTTATCATTAATTAATTGGCGCCATATCTTTTGTAGGAGTACCATACATAAGGGTAACATGGGTGGGTGTCGAGGAGGAAATCGAATCCATTAGTTAGCACATGCGCTAAGGGATGCTGATTAATTCTAATATTTGAAAAGATTAATAGATAACGAACTCAATTCTCATATCTATATCTATGTTCAGATTTTATTTATAAAATTTATCGAGTTTGAAATAAAGTTTTGTTTGAAACTCGTTTAGGTACGAATCAAGCTCGAGCAGTTTGGATCCAAGTATCAATACAAAATTATAATTTAAAAATGTTCAAGTAAAAATTTACTTTTATTAGAATCTTTATTCATTTTACAACCTTATCAAAGAGGTCCGTGTGTTCTCTAAGTATTCAAATTAAATTATTCATCTTCGTATTTTAAATTTAGCGGACTTTATCGAGTGAGTGTAGGATTTGGAAGGAAAGGGTGGGTTTGAGGGATAAATGAAATAATCTTTTGTTTTTTTAACAAAAACGTGTTTCACTTTCACCTCTTGTTGTAATTAACATGAGTAGAGTAGACAGAAAATTGGGTAAAATTCAAAAAGATAATTGCTTAATAATTCTTTAGCATTAATTTTCTAGGTATGGTGGGAAAGGTCATTAAGGAAAAAGCATCCTCATTCTTATTTTAAGTGGATAATTTTAGAGTGTTGCAAAGTTAATTTGAGTCCATCCAACCGTTTCCTGTGTAGAAGATTTGTTAGGTAATCTATGACAACCTCAAAATGGGGATTATTTTCCTTCCCGATCTTGTGTGTTAACGATTATAAGTTATACTTAGTTTTAACTTATATAGTTAAGTATTACTAATGGAGTAACTAATATTTACTATCATTCCAATATTTACTATCTGATTAGTATCCAAATTAAGTTATCAACACTATGGATTACTCCAAATACAGAATTACATAACTAAACGTTACTAAACATGAGTATAGTTAAGTGATAGTTAATTGTTAATAGAATACTAAGTAATGTGCACTTATATTATTCCACGTAGCTAGGGTTATCCAATAATTAAAAAATATTGGAAACATTGGGCGCAAGTGTATGTTATATAAGTGTATGGATAACATTACTTCTGTGTGCATGATTAATTTGTATCACTAACTTATATTATATGTACTCGGTTATTAGCAAGAATTCAATGGTTATACTAATGATTAGTACTCCAAATACAGGATATTACTCCTATTTTAACTGTGGCCGATATATTTAATGTGACCAAGTTATTTAATGTAAAATTATACATGCAAGTTTCAGTCATGTACACAGTCATTACATTAAATTAGTACCGATTAAACATAGATGACACATAGGTTTAATTTACTTGAGGAGTAACATAATAATCAGTTTGACTGGCCAAAATGCGAGTATATCTCAAATGACCAGATACTTTATTGGATTAAATACTTTCTAAATCACTGTACTACATGTCAACTTACAACTGGGTCACTGAAAAAAACTGTTAAACTCGTTTGACTGTTAACGGAAAACGACTGAGTTGTCAAAAAAATCCTATGTGGCAGTTAGTATGCAACGTGACAGTTTATTTTTTACAAATCCACATCATCACTGCCACGTTGCATACTAACTGTCACATAGGATTTTTTTGACAACTCAGCCGTTTTCAGTTAACAGTCAAACGAGTTTGACAGTTTTTTTAACTTTTTGTTAGAAAAATGTAGTTCAGTGAGTTGACTGTAAGAAAAAAAATTCAGTGACCCAGTTGCAAGTTGACATATAGTACAGTGACTTAGAAAACATTTAACCCGATACTTTATTATAGTATAGCAGTTACGCCCTAATGTGAACCTATTAGGGCGTAAAGTAATTGTTGTATAGTATTGCTACAGTTAGTGACATGATTTTATGGTTAACCTATAATTACTAAGTGCATCAGTACTTTTCCATAATTACTTATATTTGTGCTCAAATACTGTGGATAAAATAGACTCCTGCTGATTATAACCTGAAATTTGACTGTTAATTTTATGTGATAATAATAGTACAATAAATCTAAGCAAAAATAGTACCTCGTGAATAGTACCCTGTGAATAGTAACTCGTGAATAGTACCCCGACATGAAAAATGTCCCGAATACCCGAGTGAATAGTAGTCGGGTGAATAATAACTGGGTGAATAGTACCCCAGGTGAAAATATTGATATTTAATAAGAAAGTTCAGATCAATATTCCAATGAAACGATATTGAATGAAGCGCACAACTCAAGGATATTCCACTAATTTCAAGGATTATAGAAGCAATACTTACCATAGTAAGTTTAGATTTAAGAATATGAAAAGAATTAACATACGAAAACTGCAAATGAATTTTCACCTGTCATACGGTACGTAATCCGCGTAGACATGTTATTCTGACATTGTAGGATGAATACGAAAAATAGTATTCCTTATAAATACGAAAGAAATACCCCTTACCTTGGTAGAAGGCTGGATACTGCAATAGTGAAGTAACAGAATACTCTCCTTGCTCTATAGTTTCTCTCTATAGTCTCTTGTGAATCTCAGTGAATTGGTGAAAATGAAAGAATTAAGCTTCTATTTATAGGAGAAATTACTAAATAGTAACTAATTCACGAACGGCCCATATTTATTACTATTAAAACCACAACCAACGGTCCAGATTGATATACTTTTAAAATCACCACCGACGGTCCAGATTGATATACTTTTAAAATCACCACCGACGGTCCAGATTGATTTAACTTATTACACTTTAGTACCCCTAAAGTTTTTCAAGTTTGCATTATTCCCCTCTAACTTTTGTAATTCACTTATCTTCAATAAACACATTCTTAATACTTCAACAATGATTCATCATTAATATTATAACTCACAATATTTAACCAGATCATTCCCAAGAAAGAGGGGACTTTTCGATAAGAATCTCCCTATTGGCGCACAATTAGGTGACCAAACCTCTGCTCAACAGAACTTTCTAGACATCGTCAATATTACAAATAATAATATAAATAACTTTGTTGTCTCAATTATTGATTTAATAATATAAAATATTATACAGATGATACTGTGACAATAAATGAATCAAATAACATGAGATACTATACAACAATTACTGTACCAATAATTGAGTAAACTGAGTGGCTTCTTGAATTAAAATATAAATTTTCACATTGAGTGAAATACGGATAGGCCAGTCATATTTATAGGCCAGACCATATTTACAATATTATAATTGTACCGTATATTGCTGATAGATAACTACCATCCGTAGTAAAATATCGTTTATACATGTCGATATTTTAATACGAATGGTAGTTATCTATCAGCATACACTGTTTAGTAACATATACTCATGTTTATATACTACAGCAATGTACATATAATATGGTAGTAACTTAATCTGGACTATTCCTATCTATCCATCTATATATGTGGGTGTTAACAAACTTCATATTGGCACGAAGTTAGAGATGTTTTAATGGAATAAATTTTACTGATATTGATGGTACATGCACCTGATTGATTTGGCCATAGGATTGATTATATACGTGTATAATATTAAAAGCATGTGGTTTTTTTTTATTTTTGTTTTAGTTAGTCTTGTCTTGGAAAGGAGGGCATTAAACTTATTTATATATATGTATACAACGAGAGTTCATTGAATAAGCTAACAATTATAAATTGAGAAAAAGGTCTGTAATCCTGAAGTTATTATTTTTATTTTAGTATATAATAATAATATATATACATTCTATTAATTAAGATCTTTAAAAAAAAGGAAAAGGAAAAGAAATCACGTGATTGAATAATAGCTTACTGATATAAGTAATTGGAATTGCTTTTGAATTTTTGTTGCTTTTGAGTCGCTATTTTTTTTTACAAAAATAATACACGGGTTTAAATTAAGGAACAAATTGTCTAAATTAATAATAATAATAATATGGGTTAGTTAATGGGTTAAAGATGGAAGAAACATTTTGCAAACGTATTTATAGTTATTTATTCTTTTTGTTTAGTTCGGACGAAAGGAGTTTAGCGAATAATTTTTGGAATATAATTCCAGTGTTCTAAAAATCCCCACCTAAGCCCCGCCTAGGAGCTAAGTACCCCCTTGGCGCCCCGCCTAGGCGCTAGGCCCCTCCTTAGCGCCTCGTCATGGCACTAGGCCCCCTTGACGCCTCACCTAAGTCTCAGACGGCAAAAAAATCTATCCAAGAAATTAGGCGGGACCTAGGTGGGATCTAGGCGAAGAGATTTTTTTATTTTAATAATTACCCAAACCAGATTTTAATATATTTATTTTTCTAATGATTTTAACACTCCTTGATTTTAATATATTCATAATACATGTTGTAGCAGATCAAATCACAATAAAAAGTGAACAATATCAAGTCAAAATAGATAATTTTATTATAGTTTTAATTTTTTGAACTTGTACCAACTTCAAATTATATAAATGATGATACATTTGTAATATTTAGTTTAATTCAATATAATTCTTAAATTTATGTTTAGTTTCTTAAGTTTTAATATTGAATTAAATTCTTGAAATTTTAAATTTTATTATTTAATAGCAATGTTGTTTATGAATACACCTAATACGTTAAAAATATGTCTGAATTTAGAACAATTGCATGTTTGTATTTGAACTTTGACATTAGCAGTATGGATATTTGTTTGAATTTTAAGCAAAAATCTTTATTATAGATTGTTTTGCTTTATATTATTGTTTTGTTTGGATAAATGTAAGATAAAATATTAAAATTGACTTAAAATAAAAAATTCCGCCTAAGCCCCACCCAGGCCCCCCCTCGGCCGCCCGCCTCCCGCCTAGCGCCTTTTAGAACATTGTATAATTCTGGGTATTACATTGCTTAATCCATGTACGGATTCCGTACTATTTTAGCGAGACTCTTTTGTTTTTTAATTTGTTCGTTTCGTTATTCGTTTCAAAATTTAATTTTGCCTCTCATAATTGTTCCTTCTTAAATTCGTGAGAATGTTTCATTTTGGCATTAGTATTTGAAACTAGTATTTGTACTACTTGGGAACTTATAATGTACTATTATGTACATTAATGAAAACGAGTTTGTTGAGATCAAATTGCACAAAATAAGCAGAAGCGTACCGTATCCAGTAAATTATAGCAGAGCAGAACTACGAAATCTCAATCCCACTTATCAACTAGTATTTTATTACCACAATGTGATCCATAATGTGAACCTATAATACTTTAAATACATATGTACTGATGTAAAGTAAGTATTTTAGTTATACTAATATTTATGGATACGGCCATTACCTAATTATATGTGAAGATCTCATTGCTAGAAGATAGTTATTTAATGTAATGACTGTGTACATGAGAAACTCTTGTCATCTCAGTGTTGGTCATAGAGATTAAAGATAGTTGGATCTGCTCAACTAATTAGTAAAAGCCCATGATTCCACGATGGGATACTAAATAAATACTCCTATATTTTGTTTTAGAACTCTTAACAAGTGGAATGAAATTAAAAGCCCTTTTCAGATTCTAAAAGAAACAACTATGGTTCACATTATTATAATAATGTCAAAGTATATTTGCTAAGCTCAAGATAGTAAATACTTGCTGGTTCTTTTCCATTTAAATATTTATATTTATCATTAGGGTATACTGATGTTAACCTATTCTTATAGTAGTTCATGATCATAAATCTGGTTATTTGTTCCCGAAACGATTTTGTCGGCGGCATTAATGTCATTACCTCAGGCTTAATACTAGTTTGATACTGTTAGGTTCATGAGTTTTAACCAGCAATGTACTAACATAAGCATAAAATAACCATTTAGTCAAACTTTAAACTACTAAAATGATTATAAAAAAATAAAAATAAAGACTATATCAATGAATTACAAGTTTTTGGATAGGATAATGATAAAGAAAAGCTAGACAATTAAGAAAATAACCACCGACAATGTGAAAATGATCACCTCATAAAAATTATAAAAAATTAATCACACCAAAAAAACCAGAAAAACAACTCAAAAGAAGGAAAAGCATAAATATCTCATGGCTGTAAAAACAAGACATAATTCAATATATGTTGCATCCGACTTCCAACAGTTCATACCTCCATAATCCCTATTTTTTACATCCAAGTAAGAATCAGGAAGCACCCACCGCACATGCTCCAATTCTGAAAAAGGAGGGAAAAGAGCAATGAAAATGCTTAGAACTCCACACAGAATGAAGGCGACTGCACAAGCAAAGCACTAACAAGATCAATTACCTTTGAGCTTGTAAGAAAGTTCTTCAGATACAAGGGCACCAAATGCAAAATAATGCCTGGTTGATACTGAATAAATTTTCATCCTGGCTTCTTCCTCACTGTGATCACGTCAGTAAAAATTATATCTATAGTGACAATACTAAGAAGTAGGAAAAAAACAAACTTACAGCATCTATCATCCACAGTACTATATATTAAATATGTTCAAACAGATACATTTGGTTGAAACTTAATCACTTCAGAGCACTAGAATACTACATAGAAATTGCAACAAGGAAGACATAAGTTATAGTTCAACAAAGTACTCCTATATAAGATGGTAGCAAATAAAAAGCAAAAGTATTGTTCCACTAATAACAAAATTGACATTTCGAAATTAATCCTTGATTTGAGAATGTTTAAAACATAAATAAATTATTTAGCAATAAATAAATCATCTAATCATATACAATGTCTTAACGGATAGGAAACTGTTTCACTACAATATACGCACCCATCTGAAGAGATATAAAGCAGAAAATTAATAACCAAACTTTCTAATTATCAGACATACCAAAAATAATACTTGAAATAAATACCTCCCGATAACCTTAGCTAGGGTTTTGATGTAAGAGCGAGAAAATACGGAAGAAAGACATTCTTTGGTGGTTATAATAGATCGAGAAAGGATCCGAGTCGCCATTTTGGGGTTCTCTCTGCAAAATCCTAGCAAGACTGAGGGCGAGAATGAGACCAGCCTTTAGGGCTTTTGTAGGGTGAGATTCCTTCGTATGCCCCTAGAACTGTCGATAATGGCACAAAATATCTTTGCTCTTATCAGCTTTTTACCATTTTATTAAAAATTATTACTCCCTAATTTTATTTATAAAATTTAAAGATATTTACTCTTAAATATAATAAACGTTTAATTTAATAGAGATGACATGGTAATAAAATTATAATATTAAACTTAAGATCATGGTATTTTTTTATTAAAAAACTTTTTTTAGAAAAATTATTTTTTTATTTTTCCAAAAACGCGAATGAAATATTAAAAAAGAAAAGAAAACTCTTTAAGTTGTTGCAACCAAAATTGAGTTTTACTTTATTTTAAAGTTTTATATTTCAAATTAACATAAAGAAAATTGTTTTTCATGTAATTTATTAATGTTACTGAGATAAATTTAAGTTAAAAAAAAGGTGATACTTTACAAGGTATCCAACTAGTATACCACATAAGGCTAATGCGTCAATAATTAGAGTTTTCATAATAAATTCAACTATTCGAATTTAAAGAACGTTAAAAAATATTGGAAACTAGTAATTGTGTGTGTCTGAAGGCACGGCGTAATTAAATTCTCTCTCTCTCTATTTTAACAATCTTAAAATTAAAATTAGAATGAACTAGATACAAACTCGCGCGTTGCGGCAGGATTATTTATTTTTTTAATAATAAATGTGTACGTACAATTAATAAATTAAAATATAATAAAAAGATGGTAGATCGTTGTGCGATGATTAAATTTTACACAGAAAAACAAATGAATATACATTGTAAGAGATAGTAGTGAGAGTTTACCGGTTTGTGCATTACACTTTAAGTATGTGACTATTGCTTTTAAGCTAGTGGCAAAGTAAGTGACCTCAACTTGTGGACAAATCATTTTTTCTACTCTTCCCTTTTTCTATTTTTTTTCCAATTTTTCTTGACCCAGCTGATTTATTTTTCCCGTCCTTTACTACTTTTGTATTTTGTTTATTGTAAAGAAAGGGTTGCCTCAACTTAACTTTTTACAATCCATAACAAAAAGAGAATAAAAGGGAATTCGAAGGTTTAAAAAATCTATTAAAAATACAATTAGGAAGCCAATGCTCAAACTATTAAGCCCAAGCATATACTCCCTACATCCCAAGATAAAAATCCTTATTACTCATTTGGGTAGTCCCATTTAAACGTCCACTTTTATAGAATAGTGAAATGTGAATTCGAAGGTTTAAAAAATCTATTAAAAATACAATTAGGAAGCCAATGCTCAAACTATTAAGCCCAAGCATATACTCCCTACATCCCAAGATAAAAATCCTTATTACTCATTTGGGTAGTCCCATTTAAACGTCCACTTTTATAGAATAGTGAAATGTGCCCCACAATGACCTAAATGATGGGTTAGACCTATAAAACTAATATTAATACAACTAATTGTTATTGCGATTCCAATGATATGTGTAGGGTAATTGGCGAACATTATTACACTTGTGTAGCTTACATACAAGGCAAATTCTCTAACTTCATTCTTTTATTAATGAATGCAAGTTTCTAAACCTTACCTCTTTACAATTGAGCAAGTTTATTATCCTAAACTTTTATTGAGCAAACTTTTTAACTTCATTCTTTTATTAATGAATGCAAGTTCCTAAACTTTTATTGAGCAAGACTATTGATTCTATCCTTATGTACAATTGAATAAGCTCTTGTAAACTAATTCGTTACATCGAGCGATGTTGTTAATACCATACTAGACCTTGATAGCCAAACAAGATAATATCATAATGTGAACCTACAATACCATTAACTTATGTTGGTAAGCAATGATCACAGATTGTTAATGACATTTCGTGAAGTTAAATCCACACAATGTATAGAAATATTATTGAGCAGTTACTGGCAACATATCATTTTACTTGAACTTTATAATGTACTGCGAATAGTCATTTTTACGAATACTCTCCCATGTCTCCCAGTATATAAGTTCATTAAACTTTATTATCTTAGTATGCTCAATCCATGATATCCAACCAAAGTTTCAAACAGTTCAAGGACATACTTGAGCTTGTAAAAAATGCTGGGTTTTATGAGTGTTTGGAAGCTAACACTCCAGTCTATACCGAGCTAGTATGACATGGCATTAACTAATCGGATGGTTGTTCACACTACGAGAACACCAATCACTATAGGCCTAGATCAGTTGCTACCAGAAGTATTGTTGTAGTACATTTACGTTGAGCAAGTTTCTAAACTTATCCTTTTACATTGAGCAAATTCTCTAATCCTACTTTTACAATTGAGCAAGTTTTCTAACTCTACACTTTCGTTGAGCTAGTTCATGTATTACATTGTGCAAGTTTATTCTTACGATTGAGCAAGTTCTTGTATCTAGTTTGTTTATGATTTCTAAATCTTATTCTGATAATGAACAAGTTATTCTTGTCTTTAACTTGTTATCTAGCATGCAAGTTTACATATTTTGATATACTAATGTTGAACAAATTTCATCGTTTAAATTACTATTTGTTATGCATGCTGGTACTCAACTCTAAATAACCTTGGCTTAATATTGTTCAAGCAAGGTACGTTATGATTATTCGATGTTTATGCAATTAGTTTATTCCTAAAGCATGATCTTAATTTACAATGTCAATTCAGTTATGATTATTCCATAACATGACGCTATCAATATTGTATTCAACTAATCCTTAGTTGATGACCGTGGTCAATAGTATTTATCTTGGTCAATAGTAATTACCTTCGTCAATAGTATTTACCTTGGTCAATAGTAATTACTTTCGTCAATAGTAGTTGTCCCTTCAATATTATCAAGAGTCATTTGACCCTTCGTTAAGACCAAGAGTCATTTGACCCTTCGTTAAGACCAAGAGCCACCCTCAGTTTTTCGATAAATAGATGCCTAGGGCTTCATTATTTTTCACGAATTCATTCAAGCTATAGAGAGAGAAAGTATAGAGAGAATAAGAGAGAGAGAGAATAAAAGTATTCTGCTACTTCACTTTTTCAATATCCAGTTCTTTTAAGGTAGGGAATATTATTTCTTTTATATTCATGAAGAGAACTTCTGTTATTCCATTCTTTATTATTCTGTTGGAATAACCAGTATACGCGGTCTACCCTATACTTGGTGACATTCTTCTATTATTCTGTTGGACCATCATCTCTGTGTGTTTTACACGGACCTGGTTCCGTCTTTATTATTATTCTGTCGGAATATCCTGTATGTGTGTTTTACACCGGACCTGGTTCCATTATTTATTATTCTGTCAGAATATCCTGTCTGTGTGTTTTACACCAGACCTGGTTCCATTATTTATTATTCTGTCGGAATATCCTGTCTGTGCGTTACGCCGGACCTGGTTCCATTATTTATTATTCTGTTGGAATAACTTGTCTGTGCGGTCTATCGCATGCATGGTGATTTCTTTTGTTATTCCATTCTTTATTATACTCAGTTGGTTAAGTTTTGACTTCTATACTCCATGAAATTTGTGGAATATCCTTGATAATTGTGTTTCATTCAGTATCTATTCATGAAAATATTCTCCTGATCATTCTTGAATTTTACTCCACAAAGCAGTATCATGTTGACAATTTGGACGTTGTTAATTCTTGAATAAATTAATTCTTGAACTTGTTTTATTGAATTCTTATATCATTGTCATCATCCTCATGTTTATAAAATGTTGAAAGTCATCTGTGGCCTGTAGTGCATAGATGGACTTGGTATGATTATGACCAGGGATTATTCGGTATAATCATGACCGTAATGTTACAAATGATGTGGTAAAAATCATCATTGGCCCGTAGTGCATTGATGGACAGTTGTTGGCATGATCATGACCATTAATGAATACACGAATATCCTTGGCCGTAGTGCAGGGGTGATTCGATGATGTGGATTATTTTATTAAGCTGAGTCCCAGCGATAGCAGTGTTGAAAAACCTTTTAAATCATAAAAGATAGTAGAGTTTATTTTCTACTTGACTCTTTTAATGGATTGCTTGTTCCGATGCAGTTAAACTTGATGTCTATTATATTTTATCAGTTTAACATTATTGAAGGCTAATGATAATTTATTCTGCATTATCTTAGTCATAATATTTCTTACTGGGCTAGTTGAGCTCACCCTTTCTTTCACTGTTCTCTTCAGGAAATGAGAACGTAGCTGGGGCAAGGCAGGGAACGGAGTGATGGTCCGAATGATAGTATTAGTTAGTAGTCCTCACTATTCTATGTAATAGTATGTTAATAAATGTAATGAGGACTCCTTTTGAGTATAAATACTCTCTAGAAGATAATATTTGTATTCAAACTCACTGTTTATGTTCTGTCGTATTGTACACGACAGTTGTATTAGTAAGTTGTATTTGTATTCTGTACTATGTATCTGACGACCCAAGATGGGTGATGTATACCTAATTTTGGGGGCGTCACACTTGTGGTGAACGTGAGTAGTGATTGTTTAACCTACGCACGAGGCAAGTTCTCTAACTCTACTTTTACGATTGTGCAAGTGTTTAAACCTTATTGATGCATTGAGCAAGTTCCTAAACCTACTAATATATCAATTCTAACTTGATTATGTTCATGCAAACTCTTCAACTTAACTCTTACTTTGAGAAGGGTTCCTATCTTTAATTTTGTTTCTTATTACGCAAGTTCCTAAATTCTGTTGTTCTTATGTTGAACAAGTTTTATTCCTCAACTTGTTATTAATCATGCATGTTCATTGTGACAACCCCAAAATAGGTCCATTCCATCCAACCTATTCTGAGTCGCCAAATACATGGTACAGAAAATAACTACAACTTTATTACAACAATTGTCGTGCAAAATGCAACAACATATATGTTGTAAGTTTAGATACAAATATATACCAAATGTGACTCATGTTCCAACCGTGGACAGCACCTCACAATGACACCTTACATAAAGGTATAGTCAAAAACTATTTTAGAAATTAGAATATTTGGGAAGTGCTCAAAGAAACCTTCGTACATGGGAGGCCAGGCGTCTAGGTTATGATAGATATCATATGGCTACAGAATTATCATTGGTTGACCCAATAGACCCCAAAGAAAAACGAAAAGATTACTATCATATTATTCCCAATGGTGAGTCTTCTCTTGACTTATCATTATCTCCACTATTTTTAATCGTGAATTATACTTCAAACAAACACCAAGATTATATAGGTAGTGCTCGTAGATATACTCAGCAAGTGAATGTGCACAACCGTGTCTTATGATGACACGATGTTGTATGTCATTAGACATCTTGTATGATAATGACAAAACACCCTTTCAACGTTGGGTTTGCCTCACCCTATTTGATTCACCAAATATAACTACTAAATGATGACCACCGTTCTATTCCTCTGTTACCCCTGCTCGACCCAGCTACACTCTTATTACCTGAAAGGAATTGGAAAACAGAAGGGTGAGCACAACTAGCTCAGTAAAAAATATCATGACTAAAGATAGTTAAATTATCAATAGCATTCATCAATAATAAATCAGAGATTTAGAACATATGGTAGATGATAAAAATTTCAATCATAGTTGCAGCGGAACGAGCAATCCATTAGAAGAGTCAAATAGACTACAAAGTCTATTATCTTCTCCATGTTAAAAATCCACCAACAATGTTTTATCCCTGTAACATCAATCAACAATTCTGGTCCACAATCATATGAATAACTCATAATCATAATTGTAGTTCTAAATTCCTCTTCTCATCCACGACGAAGATAATTTTCATCACCTATCTTTACCTGAAACATCAAAGATCATGGTTACACCAAATCACATTTTCTGTTCATAATCATACTAATAACTTCATCTTTGCACTACGGCCAAAGATATTCATTTGTATCACCAGTTGGTCATGCTCATCTCAACACATGTTCATCTTTGCACTACTGGCCAAAGATATTCAACAACATGTCATCTTTGTACTACGGGTCAAAGATATTCATCAACAATTCATATTTGCACTACTGGCCAAAGATATTCAACCACAGGTCATCTTTGCACTACAGGTCAAAGATATTCCTCAACAGTTCATATTTGCACTACAGGCCAAATATATTCATCAACAGTTCATATTTGCACTACATGCCAAATATATTCATCAACAGTTCATATTTGCACTACAAGCTAAATATATTAATATCTCAAAGAAATATATAATCATTTCAAAATTTATATAAACAATACTTATAACTATGTTGATCATTTCACCTTTGCACTTAAGCTAAAGATATTCAATTATAAACTCAATGGTCATGATCATACTAGTCAACAATTCAACTTTGCACTACTGGCCAAAGGGAACCCATAGTCATGATCATACCAAAAATTTACCTATCTTTACGCTCAAGTCAATTAGAAATATCATTATTAGGGTTATAAAAATGTTATATATAATATTAAAATCAATATAATCAAAACATCTAGATTTTATCTCAAGAGTAATATTCATAAATTAACAATAATTTGGTTAGAAAAAGAAACTAATTTTGTAATAAATAGTAACTCGTGAATAGTAACCCATGAATAGTAACTTCGTGAATAGTAACTCATGAATAGTAACTCGTGAATAGTAACTCATAAATAGTAAACCCGACATAAAAAGGTAAAAATTCCACAATAAAATCTATACCAATATTTCGGTATAATGATATTGAAATAACATTTCTTAAACTTATAAACAATTTATTTTAATTGTTTACACTTTACTAAATAATGTATTTAATCATCATAAAATGCTAAACTCATAAGATTTCATCACCAATAACCAAAACTCTCATCAAAAATCTGCATATACCTCATATAGGATTCTCAAGCAATAAAATTCTATTTTCCAAATTTTTTATTTCGCATAACATATTTAATTCATTTACTCATAACTAGTCTATTTTCATGAAAAATACCAAATCTGTCCCAAAAATATTTCTTTTCTGGAATTTAGCAGAATATAGTCACATATTGAACATATATTTTTCCCGAAATTTTTAAAAATCATTTACTATTTTTCATATGGCCAAAGCAGTCGAATATTTAGATATTTATCAAAAATTATACTTTTATCCAAAAATTCTGAAATTTACAGAGTATACTTCAATCATATACATGTACTCCCAATAAAAATTTCACCAATTTTGGAGTTAACCACAAGGAGTTATAAGCGGTTACATTTAAAATAGTCTTTTCTCATAAAATTCATAACTCTTAATCTATACATCCAAAAATCACCATTTTTGGACACAATCAATAAAACTCATCAAAATATCATTTCAATTTTTTTTTAGAATTTTTTGAAGGTCAGAAAAATTACGAAACTGAAAAACATAACAACCCTTAAAATCCCTTACTATCGCTTGCCTCAAAAGAGCAGTATTTTTGACTTGAATATTGGATATAACGCTGAGCAACACTCAAGATATCAAAATACTCACAAAAATATGCTTGATAATATAGAGAGAAATAAAACTTGTTTCTGGTGTGATTTTCAATTCTAACTTAAGCACCTATTTATAGGAAAATGCTAGAACGCCAAAGGAGACTAAAATAATAAATTAATATTATTTATTTTCTATTTTCTACACACCAACCATTAGCAATCAAAGCATGCCAAGACTGAAAAAAAAAATCCCAGTAGCCCACATGTGTTCAACAACCAAAGTGGGTCCCACCCATAAATTAATAAAAATTATTTTATTTTTCGAAACTTCAATAATTTATAGAAAATAGCCTTTTTATCAGAAAATTCGAATCTCGCGTGTTTTTATAGGAAATTAAATTCTCTACAACTTTGCAGAAGAAAGTTTTTCCAAATTCCAAACAGAAATTGACTGAAATCCATAAACGGACGATTTTACAAGCTATAATCAAATTTCAGTCAAGAAATGGGGTCCACCGACACACAAAACATGTGTTAATCATTTAATACAACAAAAATACTCTTCCTCCTCATATACTCATATATCCCGCATTCATTATAAAACTATCACCATTATTATATTATTAAATATAATAATAAATTATTTTATCAGAAAAGATAAAATATCATTTTTCAACAATTGTCACTTTAAAAATTTTTTCCATCTATATCCACGTAAAATTAATATATTTTTCATCATATAAATTAATTATTAATTATTCACAAATAATATTACAGAATCACAGTACTGGCAACTAGACCGTTCCCAAGAAAGAGGGGGATTTCCAATAAGGATTCCTCCTTATTGGCGCGCAATTAGATGACCAAATCTCTCCTTAGACAGAACTTTCTAGACATTGCCTGTGACAACCCCAAAATAGGTTCATTCCATCCAACCTATTCTGAGTCGCCAAATACATGGTACAGAAAATAACTACAATTTTATTACAACAATTGTCGTGCAAAATACAACAACACATATGCTGTGAGTTTGGATACAAATATATACCAAATGTGACTCATGTTCCAACCGCGGACATCACCTCACAATAACACCTTACATAAAGGTATAGTCAAAAACTGTTTTAGAAATTAGAATCTTTGGGAAGTGCTCAAGGAAACCATCATACATGGGAGGCCACGCGTCTAGGTTATGATAGATATCATATGGCCACAGAATTATCCTTGGTTGACCCAATAGACCCCAAAGAAAAATGAGAAGATTACTATCATATTCTTCCCAATGGTGAGTCTTCTCTTGACTTATCATTATCTCCACTGTCTCTAATTGAGAATTATACTTCAAACAAACACCAAGATTATATAGGTAGTGCCCATAGATATACTCAGCAAGTGGATGAGCACAACCTTGTCTTATGATGACACGAGGTTGTATGTCATTAGACATCTTGTATGATAGTAACAAAACACCCTTCCAACTTTGGGTTCGTCTCACCATATTTTCTTCACCAAATATAACTACTAAATGATGACCACCGTTCTATTCCCTTGTTACCCTCGCTCGACCCAGCTACACTCTTATTACCAGAAAGGAATTGTGAAGCAAAAGGGTGAGCACAACTAGCTCAGTAAAGAATATCATGACTAAAGATAATTCAATTATCAATAGCCTTCATCAACAATAAATCAGAGATTTAGAACATATGGTAAATGATAAAAATTTTAACCATAGTTGCAGCGGAACGAGCAATCCATTAGAAGAGTCAAATAGACTATAAAGTCTATTATCTTCTCCATGTTAAAAATCCACCAACAATGTTTTATCCCTGTAACATCAATCAACAATTCTGGTCCACAATCATATGAATAACTCATAATAATAACTGTAGTTCTAAATTCCTCTTCTCATCCAGGACGATGATAATTTTTATCACCTATCTTTACCTGAAACATCAAAGATCATGGTTACACCAAATCACATTTCCTGTTCATAATCATACTAATAACTTCATCTTTGCACTACGTCCAAAGATATTCATTTGTATCACCAGTTGGTCATGTTTATCTCAACATCTGTTCATCTTTGCACTACTGGCCAAAGATATTCAACAACATGTCATCTTTGCACTACGGGCCAAAGATATTCATCAACAATTCATCTTTGCACTACAGGCCAAAGATATTCATCAATATTTCATCTTTGCACTACAGGCCAAAGATATTAATATCTCAAAGAAATATATAATCATTTCAGAATTTATATAAACAATAATTATAACCATGTTGATCAATTCACCTTTGCACTTAAGCTAAAGATATTCACTTATAAATTCAATGGTCATGATCATACCAGTCACAATTCAACTTTGCACTACAGGCCAAAGAGAACCCTAGTCATGATCATACCAATAATCTACCCATCTTTACACTCTAGTGAAAGAGAATTTCAACATCAGGGTTATAAAAATGTTATATATGATAATAAAATCAATATAATCAATACATAGTTTTAATCTCAAGAGTAATATTCATAACTCAACTATAATTTGGTTAGAAAAAGAAACCAATTTTTATCGTGAATAGTAACTCGTGAATAGTAACTCATGAATAGTAACTCGACACAAAAAGGTAGAAATTTCACAATAAAATCCATACCAGTATTTCGGTATAATGATATTGAAAGAATAATATTTCTTAAGCTTATAAACAATTTATTTAAATTGTTTACACTTTACTAAATAATGCATTTAATCATTCTAAAATACCAAACTCATAAGATTTTATCATCAATAATCAAAACCCTCATCAAAAATCTGCATATACCTCATATAGGATTTTCAAGCCATAAAATCCTATTTTCCAATTTTCTTACTTCACCTAACATATTTAATTCATTTACTCATAACTAGTCCATTTTCATGAAAAATACCAAATCAGTTCCAAAAATATTTTTTTTCCGGGATTTAGCATAATATAGTCCCATATTGAACATAAATTTTTCTCAGAATTTTTAAAACTCATTTACTATTTTTCATATGGCCAAAACCACCGAATATTTAGACATTTATCAAAAATTATACTTTTGTCCAAAAATTCTAAAATTTACAGAGTATACTTCTATCATACACATGTACTCCCAATAAAAATTTTATCAATTTTGGAGTTAACCACAAGGAATTATAAGCGGTTACTTTTAAAATAGTCTTTTCCCGTAAAATTCATAACTCTTAATCTATACATCCAAAAATCACCATTTTTGGACACAATCAATAAAACTCATCAAAATATCATTTTAAATTTTTCCATAATTTTTGAAGATCAGAAAAATTACGAAACTGAAAATCATAACAACCCTTAAAATCCATTACTATCCCTTACCATCCCTTACCTCAAAAGAGCAGTACTTCTGACTGGATATCGGATATGATGCTGAAGGAAACTTGCACTAATGAATAGCAACTCACCAAGTATCTAAAAACTCACAAAATATACTTCATAATATAGAGAGAGAAACAGAGAAAGCTTATGTTTCTGGTGTGATTTTCAATTCTAACTTAGCCCTCTATTTATAGGAAAATTTTGGTAGGTTTGACCTGCAACCTGATGGCTTTACCTGCTACTATTCCCACTCACCACATTTGAAATATAAATCAGCACATTTCTTCACCAACCACAAGTGGGGCCCACCAATTCTAAAATTTTCCACCAAAATGATAAACTCCGAAAATTCAACAATTTCTGAACCAGTCATCTCGTAAAATTCATAATAAATCATACGTTCATTTTTAACGGTTCAAAATTTGTGGGCATATACTCAACTTATATATGTATAACATATCCAAAAATTACCACGATCCAACGGTCGGATTAAAAATTATAACCCCCGCAAAATATCTCAAAAATCCTGATTTTTAATACCTCCATTCCGACAAAAATACGGATAAAAATCTCAACATTAACTCCTTCATTTTTTAACCACAAAAATATATCCCTCATTTATATCTACATAAAATAAATATTTTCTTATCATATGAATCAATAATTAATTATTCACAAATAATATTACAGAATCACATTTATGACAACCAGGCCGTTCCCAGGAAAGAGGGGGCTTTCCAATAAGGATTTCTCCTTACTGGCGCGCAATTAGATGACCAAACCTCTCCTTAGACAGAACTTTCTAGACATTGCCAATAATGCTATCTAATAATACTATTCAAATAATATGAATTATTGATCTGATAATGGAAAATACTGTGCAGCAACAATTATTGAACAACAATAATACAAAATTTCAACGTAGAGATTATTGAATCAATAAAATAAAATATTGAACAGTAATTACTGTAACAATTATTGAGTATTGCCTTCTTACGTAAGAATCAATAATTTTAAAAATACTATGCAATACCGTGTGCTACTGTGCAATAACGCGTATTACTGTATTTTAACCACCGGGTATTCCAACAGTGTTAACGGTAACAACTACGCCGTTATTTGTAAAAACTCAAATTTGTCGTTTTCTTCACCCGACAGTTATTCTGTTATGGGGCCCACAAATGGCTGCGCCGTCGTACGAATATTCCCCGACAAAAAGAATATTCCCCGACAACAATGATTATTTTATAACCACTTGCTTATTTTTAAAAAAATCATATTTCACTCATAACTTTAAACTTTTATCAATTTAACCATTTACTGAATAGTAATTATAAGAAAAATTGAATACTTTTATTTCATAAAATTCGGGGTCTTACATTGCCAATAATGCTATCTAATAATATTATTCAAATAATATGAATTATTGATCTGATAATGGAGATGATGTGCAGCAACAATTATTGAAATAACAATAATATAAAATATCAACGCAACAATTATTGAATCAATAAAATAAAATATTGAACAGTATAATTACTGTGACAATTATTCAGTAGTGCCTTCTTACATAAGAATCAATAATTTCAAAAATACAGTGCAATACCGTGTGCTACTGTGCAATAACGCGTATTACTGTATTTTAACCACTGGGTATTCCAACAGTGTTAACGGTAACAACTACACCGTTAATTATAAAAACTCAATTTTTGTCATTATCTTCATCCGACCGTTTTCCGTTATGGGGCCCACAAATAGTTGCGCCATCATACGAATATTCCCCGACAGAAAGAATATTCCACGACCAACGAATATTCCCCGATAACAATGATTATTTTATAACCACTTGTTTATTTTGAAAAAATTTCACATTTCACCCACAACTTTAATTTTTTATCAATTTAACCATTTACTGAATTGTAATTATAAGAAAAAATGAATACTTTTATTTCATAAAATTTGGGGTCTTACAATCTCCCCTCCTTATAAAATTTCGTTCCCGAAATTTACGTACCTAGTATTTCAAAAAGTTGAGAATACCTTGCATTCATTTCAGATTCTATCTCCCGGATCATCATGATTTCTCCATTGCTCATCTCCCGTGATAACTTTATTTGGGTTCCTCATTTGTTGGGAAGTCGTGACAACCGCCATCCCTCGAACTACTCGGATTTGACTTGTCTGGGGCAGCATTTGGCGTCATCACTACCGTTAGAATATACTTTTCTATAGAGCATATTCATCCCTCAACTACCTCGTTGTACTCCTGATTCATGATCTGAATCATCAATCTTCGATCCATAACGAATTCAGGTTGACCGCTCTGTACCGGGTAATTTAAAACTCAATGTTGGGTTCTCCCAATTGCTTTCCAAAAAGAGAAATTCATATCAACTATTTTAGCCTTCTTAGATCGGACATCTCTTTCCACAATATCCACGTGTCGTGCAGCTTTTGCCCATGCATCACTTATTCTCACTCGTTCAGTTATTTCTTCTTTCAGCTCAGATTCCATCTTTATCATCTTATACTCTGCCAAAGAATGCTTCTATTCAAGCATCACATATCGGGTAACACAAGCTTGAATTGTTGCATCCTTTTGTTTCACGACCGCCTGCCGTTCTTCAGCCTGCTCTTCTAACTCATGAACACGATTTTACAATTCTACATTTTGATCATATAATACCTATAATAAATTCTCCTCAGGTATCTCGCGTTCCTCTTCTTCCTCACTCTCAACTGTTATCTCTGCGACTATCTCGGGTACAACTATAAATTCTTCACTTACCACAAGAATATCTCTAATTCCTTCTTCGTCTGACATCACACTATCATGGTTAGTGATTAGAGGTATCCCCACAGTCTCATTCACTCTATTGTTAGCATTCTCAGCTGCCATTCTCAGCTGCCATTCTCAAATACTGCCATAAAACAAGGGTTAATTAAACAAATTAACGTATCACATAATATCTGTATATTATGACCGACCAACAATTAAGCTTAGGTAGGACATACTAGTGAAGGATTTACTTATCTCTCCCCTCCTAGTCCTATTATCTGATCTCCGCCAAAGACCATATCCCTAAGCTCTGATACCAAATGTGATAACCCCAAAATAGGTCCATTCCATCCAACCTATTCTGAGTCGCCAAATACATGGCACAGAAAATAACTACAACTTTATTACAACAATTGTCGTGCAAAATGCAACAACATATATGCTGTGAGTTTAGATACAAATATATACCAAATGTGACTCATGTCCCAACCGTGGACAGCACCTCACAATGACACCTTACATAAAGGTATAGTCAAAAATTGTTTTAGAAATTAGAATATTTGGGAAGTGCTCAAGGAAACATTCGTACATGGGAGGCCATGCGTCTAGGTTATGATAGATATCATATGGCCATAGAATTATCCTTGGTTGACCCAATAGACCTCAAACAAAAACGAGAAGATTACTATCATATTCTTCCCAATGGTGAGTCTTCTCTTGACTTATCATTATCTCCACTGTCTTTAATCGTGAATTATGCATCAAACAAACACCAAGATTATATAGGTAGTGCTCGTAGATATACTCAGCAAGTGGATGTGCACAACCGTGTCTTATGATGACACGATGTTGTATGTCATTAGACATCTTGTATGATAATGACAAAACACCCTTTCAACGTTGGGTTTGCCTCACCCTATTTGATTCACCAAATATAACTACTAAATGATGACCACCGTTCTATTCCCCTGTTACCCTTGCTCGACCCAGCTACACTCTTATTACCTGAAAGGAATTGTGAAACAGAAGGGTGAGCACAACTAGCCCAGTAAAAAATATCATGACTAAAGATAGTTAAATTATCAATAGCCTTCATCAATAATAAATCAGAGATTTAGAACATATGGTAGATGATAAAAATTTCAACCATAGTTGCAGCGGAACGAGCAATCCATTAGAAGAGTCAAATAGACTACAAAGTCTATTATCTTCTCCATGTTAAAAATCCACCAACAATATTTTATCCCTGTAACATCAATCAATAATTCTGGTCCACAATCATATGAATAACTCATAATCATAATTGTAGTTCTAAATTCCTCTTCTCATCCACGACGAAGATAATTTTCATCACCTATCTTTACCTGAAACATCAAAGATCATGGTTACACCAAATCACATTTTCTGTTCATAATCATACTAATAACTTCATCTTTGCACTACGGCCAAAGATATTCATTTGTATCACCAGTTGGTCATGTTCATCTCAACACATGTTTATCTTTGCACTACTGGCCAAAGATATTTAACAACATGTCATCTTTGTACTACGGGCCAAAGATATTCATCAACAATTCATCTTTGCACTACTGGCCAAAGATATTTAACCACAGGTCATCTTTGCACTACAGGCCAAAGATATTCCCCAACAGTTCATATTTGTACTACAGGCAAAATACATTCATCAACAGTTCATATTTGCACTCCATGCCAAATATATTCATCAACAGTTCATATTTGCACTACAGGCTAAATATATTAATATCTCAAAGAAATATATAATCATTTCAGAATTTATATAAACAATAATTATAACTATGTTGATCATTTCACCTTTGCACTTAAGCTAAAGATATTCAATTATAAATTCAATGGTCATGATCATACTAGTCAACAATTCAACTTTGCACTACTAGCCAAAGGGAACCCATAGTCATGATCATACCAAAAATCTACTCATCTTTACGCTCAAGTCAAATAGAAATATCATCATTACGGTTATAAAAATGTTATATATAATAGTAAAATCAATATAATCAAAACATCTAGATTTAATCTCAAGACTAATATTCATAAATCAACTATAATTTGGTTAGAAAAAGAAACCAATTTTATAATGAATAGTAACTCGTGAATAGTAATACATGAATAGTAACTTCGTAAATAGTAACTCATGAATAGTAACTCGTGAACAGTAAACCCGACACAAAAAGGTAAAAATTCTACAATAAAATCCATACCAATATTTCGGTATAATGATATTGAAATAACATTTCTTAAACTTATAAACAATTTATTTTAATTGTTTACACTTTACTAAATAATGCATTTAATCATCCTAAAATGCTAAACTCATAAGATTTCATCACCAATAACCAAAACCCTCGTCAAAAATTTCAATCATAGTTGCAGCGGAACGAGCAATCCATTAGAAGAGTCAAATAGACTACAAAGTCTATTATCTTCTCCATGTTAAAAATCCACCAACAATGTTTTAT
This sequence comes from Panax notoginseng, assembly GCA_016801055.1. Taxonomy (NCBI): domain Eukaryota; kingdom Viridiplantae; phylum Streptophyta; class Magnoliopsida; order Apiales; family Araliaceae; genus Panax; species Panax notoginseng. Next base: position 157,110,005 of record CM029012.1, on the reverse strand, counting down.
CCCTGTAACATCAATCAACAATTCTGGTCCACAATCATATGAATAACTCATAATCATAATTGTAGTTCTAAATTCCTCTTCTCATCCACGACGAAGATAATTTTCATCACCTATCTTTACCTGAAACATCAAAGATCATGGTTACACCAAATCACATTTTCTGTTCATAATCATACTAATAACTTCATCTTTGCACTACGACCAAAGATATTCATTTGTATCACCAGTTGGTCATGCTCATCTCAACACATGTTCATCTTTGCACTATTGGCCAAAGATATTCAACAACATGTCATCTTTGTACTACGGGTCAAAGATATTCATCAACAATTCATATTTGCACTACTGGCCAAAGATATTCAACCACAGGTCATCTTTGCACTACAGGTCAAAGATATTCCTCAACAGTTCATATTTGCACTACAGGCCAAATATATTCATCAACAGTTCATATTTGCACTACATGCCAAATATATTCATCAACAGTTCATATTTGCACTACAAGCTAAATATATTAATATCTCAAAGAAATATATAATCATTTCAGAATTTATATAAACAATAATTATAACTATGTTGATCATTTCACCTTTGCACTTAAGCTAAAGATATTCAATTATAAATTCAATGGTCATGATCATACTAGTCAACAATTCAACTTTGCACTACTAGCCAAAGGGAACCCATAGTCATGATCATACCAAAAATCTACTCATCTTTACGCTCAAGTCAAATAGAAATATCATCATTACGGTTATAAAAATGTTATATATAATAGTAAAATCAATATAATCAAAACATCTAGATTTAATCTCAAGACTAATATTCATAAATCAACTATAATTTGGTTAGAAAAAGAAACCAATTTTATAATGAATAGTAACTCGTGAATAGTAACACATGAATAGTAACTTCGTAAATAGTAACTCATGAATAGTAACTCGTGAACAGTAAACCCGACACAAAAAGGTAAAAATTCTACAATAAAATCCATACCAATATTTCGGTATAATGATATTGAAATAACATTTCTTAAACTTATAAACAATTTATTTTAATTGTTTACACTTTACTAAATAATGCATTTAATCATCCTAAAATGCTAAACTCATAAGATTTCATCACCAATAACCAAAACCCTCGTCAAAAATTTGCATATACCTCATATAGGATTCTCAAGCCATAAAATTCTATTTTCCAATTTTTTTACTTCGCATAACATATTAATTCATTAACTCATAACTAGTCTATTTTTATAAAAAATACCAAATCAGTCCCAAAAATATTTCTTTTCTGAGATTTAGCAGAATATAGTCCCATATTGAACATATATTTTTTTCGAAATTTTTAAAAATCATTTACTATTTTTCATATGGCCAAAACAGTTGAATATTTAGATATTTATCAAAAATTATACTTTTATCCAAAAATTCTGAAATTTACAGAGTATACTTCTATCATATACATATACTCCCAATAAAATTTTTACCAATTTTAGAGTTAACCACAAGGAGTTATAAGCGGTTACTTTTAAAATAGTCTTTTCTCATAAAATTCATAACTCTTAATCTATACATCCAAAAATTACCATTTTTGGACACAATCAATAAAACTCATCAAAATATCATTTCAAATTTTTTTAGAATTTTCTGAAGGTCAGAAAAATTACGAAACTAAAAAACATAACAACCCTTAAAATCCCTTACTATCGCTTACCTCAAAAGAGCAGTATTTCTGACTTGAATATTGGATATAACGCTGAGCAACACTCAAGATATCAAAATACTCACAAAAATATTCTTGATAATATAGAGAGAAAGAAAACTTGCTTCTGGTGTGATTTTCAATTCTAACTTAAGCACCTATTTATAGGAAAATGCTAGAACGCTAAAGGAGACTAAAATAATAAATTAATATTATTTATTCTCTATTTTCTACACACCAACCATCAGCAATCAAAGCATGCCAAGGCTGGAAAAAAAAAATTCCAGCAGCCCACATGTGTTCAACAACCAAAGTGGGTCCCACCCATAAATTAGTAAAAATTATTTTATTTTCTGAAACTTCAATAATTCATAGGAAATAGCCCTTTTATCAGAAAATTCGAATCTCGCCTTTTTTTTATAGGAAATTCAATTCTCTACAACTTTGCAGAAGAAAGTTTTTTCAAATTCCAAATAGAAATTGACTGAAATCCATAAACGGGCGATTTTACAAGCTATAATTAAATTTCAGTCAAGAAATGGGGTCCACCGACACACAAAACATGTGTTAATCATTTAATACAACAAAAATATTCTTCCTCCTTATATACTCATATATCCCACATTCATTATAAAACTATCACCATTATTATATTATTAAATATAATAATAAATTATTTTATCAGAAAAGATAAAATATCATTTTTCAACAATTGTCACTTTAAAAATTTTCTCCATCTATATCCACATAAAATTAATATTTTTCTCATCATATAAATTAATAATTAATTATTCACAAATAATATTATAGAATCACAGTACTGGCAACCAGGCCGTTCCCAGGAAAGAGGGGGCTTTCTAATAAGGATTTCTCCTTATTGGCGCGCAATTAGATGACCAAATCTCTTCTTAGGCAGAACTTTTTAGACATTGCCAATAATGCTATCTAATAATATTATTCAAATAATATGAATTATTGATCTGATAATGGAGAGGATGTGCAGCAACAATTATTGAAATAACAATAATATAAAATATCAACGCAACAATTATTGAATCAATAAAATAAAATATTGAATAGTAATTACTGTGACAATTATTCAGTAGTGCTTTCTTACGTAAGAATTAATAATTTCAAAAATACTGTGCAATACCATGTGCTACTGTGCAATAACGCGTATTACTGTATTTTAACCACCGGGTATTCTAACAGTGTTAACGGTAACAACTACGCCGTTAATTATAAAAACTCAGTTTTTGTCGTTATCTTTAGGGGTGAGCAATCGGTTATAACCGAACCGAAATGGTTGTTCGGTTATAACCGAAAACCGAAGTATCGATAATTCTGTTATCCGAACTACAAACCGAAATTTAAAACTAACCGAATAACCGAATACCGAATGAACAATTCGGTAATTCGCATAATAATCGAACCTATCTATCCCAACAAAAAATCACAAAAATCTCTTCATCACAATGATCAGAAGTTGGTCCCTACTCTATATCAGAGATTCAAAAATCACAGGAACACAGCTAATCCATGAAGGCATCATAAGGAAGTTCATCTCTTCACAAAAAGACACAAGCAAAAATACAGAAAAAGAACAACAGTCAAACAATAGAAGCAACAAAAAGTTGCATACCCAATTCATATAAACTGCAGTTAACACCACCAGCACCACCGCATGTGTACTGGTGGAATATTTTATTGACACACAAATTCAAAGCAGCACAAGTACAGAAAGATCTTCTCGCAGCAATTCTTCACACTGCTAATCTGAGATCTGGGATCGAGAAGCAAGAAGAGCCGAAGAGGTTGATTTGAGGTCTGGGATTGGGAGGCTAGGAGCGGCGAAGAGGTTGATTTGATTTGAGATCTGGGATTGAGACTTGAGAGATTGAGTGATCGAGATTCGAGATAAAGGATCGGGCGATGGCCGATCGAGATGAAGGATCGAGGCGTGACTGGGTCTGGCCGTCTGGGGTTCTGCCGCTCCGGCTAGTGGGCTGTACGCCTGCAACTGAGAAGTGAGAAAGCAAGAAATGAATAACCCAAAAGTGAAATGAAAGCTACTGGCTTATCCGGTTATTGAGATGTCATGTTAATATGATATTATTTTAATAATTACTTTGAAAGGCTTATCCGGTTATTTTCTTAGCAATGCTTATTCGGTTATTCGGTTAAACCGAATAACCTAAAAATAATACCCGTACAAACTAACTGAAAACTGTATAAAAATTCAGATATAACCGAAATAGTAAAAATAACCGAATTGTCAGAATATTTCGGTTAAATTATTTCGGTTGTGTTCGGTTTTTCGGTTATACCCATTTTTTGCTCAGTCCTAGTTATCTTCATCCGACCGTTTTCCGTTATGGGCCCACAAATAGCTGCGCCGTCGTACGAATATTCCCCGACAGAAAGAATATTCCACGACCAACGAATATTCCCCGACAACAATGATTATTTTATAACTACTTGTTTATTTTAAAAAAATTTCACATTTCACCCATAACTTTAACTTTTTATCAATTTAACCATTTACTGAATTGTAATCATAAAAAAAATTGAATACTTTTATTTCATAAAATTCGGGGTCTTACATTCATTAACTCATTTCTTTTATTGAGTAAGATTAATACCCTTAGCTTATTATTGTTCAAGCAAGGTTTGTTATAATATTCAAATGCTTATGCTTCCTAGTTCATTTCTAAACCATGATTTCTATGTATAATGTTGATTCACTTATAATTCATGACTATTTCATATCATATTGCTATCGAGCACTTGAAGTGATATTAAACTATATTTATTCAACTAATCCTTAGCTGATGTTCGTTGAACTCTAAATTACATTGAAACTTATCCAAACCAAACTTTATTTGGTGTGGACTCGTATATTAAAACTGAGATGAACAACCCTATTACAGGGGATTATTTACGCATAAGTGTTTAGATATTTGTGCACAATACATGGTACAAAGGGTTGATCCCCCTAAGTACGTGAATTCCCTACAGTATAACTGTTTAGGTTAAAGTTGAAAGATTACTTGTAACCGTGGACATAGTTCGTGGTCTTATGACCCTCAGATATATTTCATATTTTTATTCCAATTTTTGGTTATCATTGATAGAGTACTATTCAGTTTTGATGAGCCTATTCATTGGCAGTATACTCATGGATTGAGAATATCCAACTATTCCCATTAGTAGCAACTCATACTTGAGATCTCGGAGTTCGAAAACTGCCAAGAGAGACGAGGAAGGATCATAGTATGTCGAGAATAACACACTGTAATTATATTGTATAACCATATTTTGTACATATAAGTATTTACATATCAGTACTATAGGCCAACAATTGATATATAATCTGATTAGTATCCAGATTGACTTGAACAGAATAATAACTTAGTATATAAGGTAGTATTACAAGTGGAATTAAGTATGATAGCCCTAATGTTAATTTGCTGCTAGTTTTCTGTAAAGTATAGCATTGGTTTATTGAGGGTTAGAGGGAAATTATAGCTAGTTCACACTATCTGTAAATATTTGAAAGGTTATTATTTCTTAATTATCTTTTTTTGTTTTTAATTTTTTTTTTGGAAAGTAGGGAAGTAAAATGAAAGGAGACAAAAAATTGTTTTGCTTTCAGCAAAATCTAGTGACTTGCCATCCAAAAAATGCTTGAGGTATTTATCTTCCAGGACCCAATTGATGGAGCTGTAATAGAAGACATCGACTTGGTTTCAGTTATCATCGCACTTTAGTAACTGTGCAGTCTATACTATAACCAGATAGACAATTTGGTTCCTCCTTTTTTTGTTAGACCTTTGACTAATTAATTATACTATGCATTGAATTATTTCTTGTTCATGCTCAAGGTCACTAGATAATAGTATACTATGATGATATTATTTTAGAAAGTAAATAGTCTACAGACATGGATGGAAGGCTATAGATATAGCGCAATAAACGCAGACATGTATCATCTTCGTTAAATATTCGTTGGATAACATAAGATATACTATGACAGTTGCTACCCATGTAACTACGGTCTGACTATCGTAAACAATGTAACCTGAAGAAAGAATACACTCTAGTTAGCCGTTGATAATATGGTATCCTAGGACATAATAATATTCGATGTAATGCTATAGTATTCTAAGTAGCCATAGATAACCTAAGTTGCTAGATGATAGTTATCATCAAGATCATTAGGGATACTGATAGTTTCATCCTATTATAGCAGAACTAGTATCCAGGCAAAGATATATACTAAGTGGAATAAACCTGCTGGTTCTTGTAAAATATCTGAGGGTTATTAAATAGATGTTTATACTATCGTTACCTAAGCTCGGAAGCGTAATTAAGACTATTAATCTCACCATATGTAAAATGATATAGTTATGTGCCCTTAACCGGCCATAATCAGCTCCTAAGTAATGCTATATGTGTTCAATTAGTTATACATGTTACAATTAGTATGGATTATTATGAAGTCCGTTGGTAGCTAAGGTTATCGGTTACGACATTGATGGTAGTATAAATGTAAGTAATTATTAAATTATCTCACAACTCATGTATAGTATTCTATATCCACTTATACCTTTTACAATTGATTATTCAGGTACAAATTTCCATCTTTGGTACTGATGTGTATTCGGAGGCAATCGAAGGGCGTCGGGCATGCACGTATCCAAGTGTAGTGCTTTTGACGATAAAAGATGTTGTTCTAAGTTATAAATCATTAATATTGTGAAGTATAATGATGCTGAACAATAATAAATGATGTATCAGATAAGTTTTATAAGCATACTAAGCGTACGCAAGAAAGACGAATCGGGCGTGCAACGAATGAACGTCGAAACGCCGTGACAAATGTTAATGAACGTAAAAAGTGTTTTAATCAAAATGAAATGAACATTATAAGATATGGAATGCGATTAATATAAAACCAATAAGGATTCTGTAACGCCCGAGAAAATCTGTTTATATGAAAATTAAATTTTTATTTGATTATGTGAATTAAATGAATTTAATTGATTATTTATGTGAGTAAGCTATGTGAAGGTCGTTCTATGACCTAGAATGTGCGGATGTGGTTAGTATTATGGCTATGTGCTAGAATTAATTGTTTTGAATTTTCAAGACGAAAATAAAAGTTTTCCAAGAAATTTCCGTAAAAATATTATTCATTCGTTTCTGCTCGGGAATTAAGTTTGAAATTCCGAGAAACACGTAATGATAGAATATGATTATTTTGGAAATAATAGTTTATCTGCTACCATAAGTTAATATATCTAGGAGCAACCCCAAGTGCCTAGATAAAGATATAACTTGTTATACTACTACACATTATTATAAATTAGACAGATGTAGTAATGATTATTAATCTCACAGTGGGACAAATAATGAACTAAAATAACTATATTGATCAATACCTAATTATAGTATTTATATATTCCATTAGGGTATTTTATTTCTACAGAGCCAAACGAATATTTTATAACAACTTGCTTACTTTGCAAAATTTATAAATATTACCCACAACTATAACATTATATCAAATCCACACCATAATATTCAAAAATGATATTTAAAAAAAAGTAATCTTTATTCGTAAAAGTTGGAGTCTTACATATTTAATCTAGTATAAATCCAAGCGCCTAGGCACTATACTAGGACCACGTATGTATAAAAATGTCACCCAGCTCTAATTTTAATAATTTTTAATTTTTTTTCTTCTCTCAAATAACCAATTTGTCCCTTCAACTCCAACCTGAAATAAATAAACATAAAAACAAATAAAAAGATACTAAAAATACTCAGAAATAACAATAATTAAGTTTAATAATACCGGATTTATAAGTATAGTTGTTTTTTGTGTTTCTTTCTTTTAGTATCTATAAGTTGCTATGGATCCCTTCAAGAATGAGTTTTGATTTGATTTCTTGAAGTTTTTCTTTTTTCAGTTTAGTTGTTGAAGAGTGGCCAGTTTGTGGTTTTTGGAGAATAGATTCTTGTATTCTTTCATATTTTGTATATTGTACTTCTGATTGTAAAAGAATTGACCTTTGAGTGCTTTTTCAGAAACATGTGCAGAAATTCATTTATTAGTTTGCTATGATGGCCTGATACACACACACACGCACAAATAAAAAAAATTCACGATCAGGCGGAGGATTTCCTACAACTTTTTCCTCGACCATTTCGTCTTTTAAAAAATTCGAGTGTAAAATGAGCTTGGAGGAGGAAGCTCCAAAACTTCAAAGTTCTCAATCTTGCTGACAAGCTGACGTATATTACTATTGGATTTGTGCTATTTATATCCCGGTACGTGTAAAAATGGTACTCTTTATAAAATTTTTTTTTTAAAAAAAGGGTTCCATTTGAGTTTTTGAAGTTAATTTGATAAGATTTATTTTGTTTTAGTAAATACAATTGTGAATTATTCAATACTAATTAAAAAATTTATTATTTTTAAATTTAAACTAATTTTATATTATATTCATGAGCTCAAAATTAGACCCTTTTTTTTTTGGAAGGAGGAAGTATCTACGAGGACAATTATGCTGCAGCCAAACTAATTTGATCCGGGATTGTTGGATCTTTCTTACTAAATTATCAAGATTTGAGGCAGCCCTTTGAGTTGTTACTTAAAAAAAAAACACGAAAAGCTAATAATATAGGTAATTTTTTACAATGATAATATAGTATCACGTTTATATTGAATATTTTTTCTGTTTTTTTTTTAAAAATTATTTATTCTAGAGTAGTAGGGTTTTCATTTTTCTGGATAAAAAAAACTTACACTGACAAATTACAATGGATGGATAGACTAAAGAGTGATGACAATTGAAGCCTTTATCATGAGTTATGAGCACCCTACTCACCGTTCTTGGTCAACGCTTGTGCATTTACAATCATCCCATCATCAATTATCTCTTTCAATTAATTATACAAGTACTATAAAGTATACAACGGTAGATTGTTTATTTGAAATATGACTATTAATTTTGAATGTCTTGTTTGTAAACAAACATATTCGAAGAGAATTAGGCTGATGGCATTGACAATAATATATTATTAAAAAAAATACAAACTTTTTTTTTGTTCTTAAATATAAGAGTTTTTTTAACCTTTTAAAATACATTTAAATCTATTAAAAAAATTATAGTAATTTTTAAAGTTCTTAATACAAAATTCATTATTGTATTTACCACAAACAAATACGAAAAAGTAGTTTCATCTTATTGGGTGTGACATTTAATATCCGCCCCCGCGCGTAGGCATGGCATGGCATTTTGGCATGGTTAGTTGTTTGAAGTGTATCTACTAGTCAACGCAAAAGACCTCCATCTCCATGGGAACGGTGGGCTTGGTAGGTGGCTGAGAATATGGCATCGTTTGTTTCCTCTCTCTCTTCTTCTCTATTTATTCGTTTCTAACTTTCTACGGTGGAAATAATCATCACAACATTAAATGTCACCCCCCTTGTCTTTCTCTCTCTCCCCTTCTCTCTTCTTCCACTTGACTACTTGTACACGTGCAGCCGAATAGACGAAGCACCAGCAGATCTTTCTCTCGGTACAGATAAAAACTTGAAACTCATGCAATGGTCGGGGATTATTTAGGGAAAAACATATCTCTAACTATACACATATATAAAAAGCCCTCAACTTACGTACAGTGGTCGGTGATTAGGGAACACATGCACTTGACCTATACATATATATATATATATATATATATATATATATATTGTTAACGCCAAGATCTTTGATGACATCCCAATCACGTAAGACGTCCTAATCCTGCACAGAAAACACGATCAACACCAAAAGCTTGACGGCTGGACCGTCGGGGGATAGCTCCGGCGTGAGAGTCAATACAGGCGTTCAAGGTTTAACAATGGAGGGTGTAAAAAAAATGTCTAGTGTGTTGAGCTAGATAGAAAGTGTATGCGTACCTTTCGTTAGGAGATCCCCTTGCCCGGTTATACTCTCATACTCGGTTTTTTGTGCCACCAACCACGATCTGACACAGCCCCCTGCTTCTCTCTGGTCTTAGCCGTGTGCATGCAGGTTGTCACCTTTTTTCTACTATTTCTGCCGTCGGCCGGATAAAATCCCATCCACATTAATGATCTGCAGACTTTTGGTCAACTGCTCTCCTTTTTCATCATTACCAGTCAAAGTCTTAGATATTAAAAGATTTTATGGACCGGCCGCTTGATCCAGCCCAATGTTTAAGGAGAGACAATAAAGACAGGGTGAAGGTTAAGCCCAATGGCTAGAAGACTTAATAGTAAAGGTCCACTAGGCTAAGTAAATGGGGAGGCCCAATCCGTCCGGCCCAGTAGAGGAAATATCGGGACCCAACATTGTCCCCTGATTTTTTATTAAATAAAATATTCAATAAAGAACTATAAACGGCCCAAGAGGTCATGAGACCCAACAGGGTTGGCATAGGCCCAAAAGGAAAATCCAAAGGGCCAAATATTTGGAGCTTAACCCGGACGTAACCTTTCAAATTCGTAATGATGACTGTCAAATTAATGAGCCGCCCCCGATTTTCGTGCAAAATTTGAAAAGACCGCTATAAAAGCCTATTTTCCCCAATTTGACGACTTTACCAGCTTAATCTGAATTTGATATACAGTGCTTTCTCTTTCTCTCCTATTCCTTTCTCTCCTACAAGATCTCAGTAACAATGGCGGCCCAAGATTCAGATAACTCCACCCCTATCCTTGCTGTTCCAATTTCCGTCACTCCTCCTACCCACAACCCTACTGAGTCGGTTCCAAACTCCAACCCTTTCAAGTTCTTCGAGAGTGAAGAGCAGTATCCTCACGCCAATATCCCATCCATCGTTACCGAAACCGAGCTGCGGGTTATCAAGAGTCGGTATCAGATCCCGGACACCCATCTGGTGAGGGCTCCAGAATCGCATGAGCGGATGTATCAACGGCCGGACGGGTGGACTGCTGTGCCGGTAACTGTTCTAGATAAGGGAGTTAGATTCCCTCTCCACTCCTTCCTCGTTACCCTCCTGGGATTTGTCGGAGTAGGATTCGCCCAACTGGTGCCGAATTCGTACATCCACATCCTGGCCTTCATCGCGTTCTGCTATGAGTTGGGGATACCTCCAACAGTTGATTCTTTCTTCACTCTCTTCACGGCCGAGAAGTCTCGGGAACGAGGCTTCAAGGTGCTGAGCAAACAGTCCCCCAAGCCCAACGCCAAGTTTGAGAAGCGACCGTTGATGGATACTCCTTCGAGTAATAAGGGATGGCACATAGAATGGTTTTTCGTGAAGGGGCCTGAAACTCCGTCTATCCCGAAATGGACCACTTCCGAGCGGATTTCTGCAGACTTCGGGGACATTCCAGAGGAGCGCGTGAGAGAAATGGCGAGCATTCTCGAGAGGATTCCCCTGAAGGAGTGGAGCTTCGGGCTCTTGAGCAAACAAGCCTGGTTATATGACCATAAACTTTCTTTGATAAAACCAACATCGACCGAGCGAAGGGAATTGGATGAATTCCTTTCGGGTAAAACACCATCATCCCCCGTCGACATCCCACAGGAAGAACTTGCTGCGGATCCCAGCCGGCCTCGTCATAAGAAGAGGGCAGTTCGGAAAATCCGGGCAAACCCCCAAGGATTTCAATCAGCTTCTGCAGCGAGTTTGATTGATATGCCTGCGAACGAGCGAATGCAAGCTCTTCGGATTAAGAAGAGGAAGACCATGGTGACTCCTCTGTCTGCCGATGAGCTTCGGGTTCCTCCTCCTGCAGCCGATCCGCCTACCATTATCCCTACGGAGATCCACATTTCAGAAGACGAGCTCGAAGACCCGACCGAGTCTCTTCTTCTGTCTCGTAAAAGGAAGCAGCCTTCCGAGGATCAACCACCACCGCCTCCCGAACCATCAGTGCCTTCCCCGACAAGATCCTCCCCCTCAGCCTTCAGGCGAGAAGCTGCATCTTCTCCCACTGTGTGGCCGGAGTTCAATGCCAACTTCCCCTTCCAGCTGTTTGAATCCTTCGTCCGGGAGATAGACGATCACCGGTTCGGGAACAGCTCGATCAGGGATCTAATCGAAGAGGGCATTAGCTACCAGGCTAAGGTGAGTTTGTTCAGTTTGAAATATTTGGAAATCATCTGTTTTATCTGTTCCTTCTACTAATTAACCAACTTTCTTTACCCGTCTGTAGGCAAATGCTGTCTTCGGGAGACTTCTTCCCCGGTACAGAGAGTCCGAAGCCGAAGAAGATGCGGCTAGGCGGGAGAAGGCCAGTCTGGCTTCGGCTCTAGAAAGGGAGAGAAGGGCCCACGGTGCTACTCTCCTCAATAATGAAGGCCTCCAGAAAGACGTGAATAATTTAAAAGAGAAGTTGGAGATAGCCGAGGCCACCCACCAGATAACCGTTTCTACTAACATAGACCTGGTTCGTCGAAACGAGGTCCTTGTTGGGAAGAATGAGACGATGGTAAAGACCAATAAAAGCCTGGCGGTGCAAGTACATGAACTCGAAGCTAGGGACTTGAGACATCTGAAGGAGCGGGCAAAACTTGAAGAGGAGCTCCGTGAACTTCGGGCCTTGAGGGATTTGGGTCCCCCTCTAACCGGAGATCTTCGGAGGAAAATTCAACAGGAATACCGGAAATCAGCCGAGTTAAACGAGGAGATCGTCCAAATGTTCTCGGATGGATACGATGAATGCCGAAGCAAAGACAAGACAAGACTTGTCGCTGCCAAGGTTGACCCGACCATTCTGGACTCTTCAGAAGGAGAAGCTGACCCCTGAAGATGATTCTCTTTTCCCTTAGCTGTAGGATTCTTGTAAAGCTTCTATCGCTTTGTAAACATCATTATGTAAATAAAATATCAGCATTATCCTTTATGACTTCGGTTTTTTCACTGTTTACCAACACTTCAATATGGATTTAATTTGAAAAATGTACAAGCTCCTCCGTGGACTTAACTTTAAACTGTTAATCAACAACTAAGCAAGTCGTATAACAGATAAGATGAAGCTAAATAACGTGGCATTCCGAACTCAACACTTAGAAAAATTTAGGCAATAATAACAAAGTAAAGGAATACTTATTCGTTACCAAAGTGTGAGGTAGGTGCCGTGAGGGATCTGACGAAGTCTGAATGACGATACTTGCCTACCCCGAAGGGCCTGGCAAGGTCCTCAGGATCACCTGCCGATGAGGCTACCATCGAATGGTTGGCGAGTCCGCCCGAGCCTCCTTACACCGGTGACCATCGAATTTACCACCCTTGGTGGAAAACAATATAGGATCCAGGATTTGACTACCACGCGGGGTATCAAATAATTTGGCTGCCATCGAATGGCCAGCGAGTCCTACCATACCTCCTTACTTCGGTGACCATTGATTTTACCACCCTTGGTAAAAAATAATATAGGATCCAGGACTTGACTACCACGCGGGGTATCAAATAATTTGGCTGCCATCGAATGGCCAGCGAGTCCTACTATACCTCCTTACTTCGGTGACCATTGATTTTACCACCCTTGGTAAAAAACAATATAGGATCCAGGATTTGACTACCACGCGGGGTATCAAATAAATTGGCTGCCATCGAATGGCCAGCGAGTCCTACCATACCTCCTTACTTCGGTGACCATTGATTTTACCACCCTTGGTAAAAAATAATATAGGATCCAGGATTTGACTACCACGCGGGGTATCAAATAAATTGGCTGCCATCGAATGGCCAGCGAGTCCTACCATACCTCCTTACTCCACTGTGACATTGGGACAAATGCGAAGATCAGTTGTGAAAAAAAGTGACTTTTTATTGATGATGAACGGTTATGTACAGACTCCCAGTGGACTGACTTGGTTTCTACTGAAAGTACTTTCGGAGCCTGCCTGCGTGCCATGTGTTCTGAATTTCGGATCCATCCAAAGCCTTCAGCCGATACGTCCCGGGCTTTGGTACTTCGGCTACTTCATACGGTCCTTCCCAGTTCGGCATCAACTTCCCAGTGTTATGCGGTGTAGACGTTTCGGCCTCTCTGAGAACGAGGTCTCCCACCTCGAATCTTCGGAGCTTTACCCCTTTGTTGTAATGCTTGGCAACTCTCCTCTGGTAGGCTGCTAACTTGATCAAAGCCACTTCTATGACTTCCTCTAATAGGTCCAAGTTGGCCTTTAGTCCCTCGTCATTGTAGATCTCTCTGAACTGACTAACTCGAAGACTTGGAGATCCAATCTCAACTGGGACTAAGGCATCAGTGCCGTAGGCCAGTCTGAAAGGCGAGTCTCCTGTTGTTGTCCTCGGCGTAGTCCTGTAGGCCCACAACACGCTGAGCAGCTCTTCTGGCCATCTTCCTTTAGCTTCTTCTAATCTGCGCTTGATTTCATTCAGCAGCGTCCTGTTGGTCACTTCGACTTGTCCGTTAGACTGAGGATGAGCTACCGAAGTCTTCCTGTGCTGGACTCCCAGTTCCCTCAGAAATCCTTCAAATTTAGATCCCACAAACTGGCGTCCGTTATCTGATATCACCACTTGAGGGATCCCGAAGCGAAACACTACGGATTCTTTCATAAATTTCAGGCACTCCTGCTCCGTTATCAGCCGAAGTGGTTTCGCCTCGACCCATTTGGTCATATAATCAATGGCGACGATGACGAAGCTGACCTGCCCTTTAGCCTTCGGTAACGGACCCAATATATCAACCCCCCAGACAGCGAAGGGTATAGGAGATAGAATCGAGTATAGCTCTTCCGGTGGCTGATGTGGGATCAGACTGTTGAGCTGACATTTATCACATTTTTTCACGTATTCCGTAGCTTCCTTGAAGATCGTTGGCCAGTAGTACCCCTGCCGAAGAACTTTGTATGCCAGCGACTTAGCTGCCATGTGATCACCGCAGATGCCCTCATGAACTTCCCGAAGGGCGTACTCTGCTTCGGACGGGACCAAACATTTCAATAATGGTGACGAAAATGCCCTCCGATAAAGATCCCCGTCAATAAGAACGAAGTTGACACTTTTGTATTTGACCTTTTTTGCTAACATCTGATCCGAAGGAAGGACGCCATCTGCAAAATAATTGATGTAGGGAGTCATCCAGCAGTCAGATCGCTCGATACACATCACCGAGTCATGTTGAACACTCGGCTGCTGTAAGACCTCCAGATAGACTGACCCATTGAAAACGATAGCATCTGTAGTGGCTAACTTTGATAAGGCATCAGCAATAGAATTATCGTTACGCTCTATGCCTTGAAATTCGTGAAAAGTAAAGTATCGGAGTCTGTCTTTCAACTCTGCCAAATACCTGATCATCCTCGTTCCCCGGGCTTCATATTCTCCCGATAACTGCTTGACGACCAGCTGAGAGTCACTATAAATGATCAACTTCTGGACTTCTAGGCTCTTCGACAGCTGAACCCCAGCTAGAACGGCTTCATACTCGGCCTCGTTGTTAGTCGCCTTAAACCCGAATCTAATGGCTTGTTGTACCTTGAACCCCTCCGGACTGGTCAGAATAATTCCTGCTCCACTGACATTAACCGTGGAAGACCCATCTACATACAGTGTCCATGCATTCTGACCGTGTTGAAGAAGTGTAATAGTTCGATCAGATGTCCCCGCTTCCTGTAACTCGGCATCTGCTTCGGTGAAGGAACACTCTACCACAAAATCGGCCAAAGCTTGTCCCTTGATAGCGGTTCGGGGATGGTACTCAAGGAAAAACTGGGACAATTCCATGGTTCATGCTGCCAATCTCCCCGAAACCTCCGGTTTACCCATTACCTTCTTCAGTGGTTGATCTGTGTAGACGATCAGGAGCCTACCCTGAAAGTACTGCCGAAGCTTTCGGCTAGCAATTACTAAAGTAAAGGCAATTTTTTCAATATTTGGATACCTGGTTTCAGCGTCTCGCAGGACGTGACTGACGTAATAGACCGGGTACTGCTTTCCACTGATCTCCCGAATCAGCACCGCTCCAACGGCTAAGGAACTCGCTGCAAGATAGAGATACAAGGTCTCTTTCGGGGTGGGTTTTACCAATAGGGGAGCAGAGGACAGATAGGTCTTTATGCCTTGGAAGGCTTCTTCACAGGGCGAAGTCCATTGGAAAGTCTTCGCATTCTTCGGCCCCCTCAGTGTGTCGAAGAATGGTAGACACCTTTCTGCGGATCTGGACATGAACCTCCTCAGAGCTGCAATCCTACCGGTCAGACGTTGGACGTCTTTAAACGATTGAGGAGTCTTCATGTCAAGGACGGCCTGAATTTTCTCTGGATTGGCTTCGATGCCCCTCTGACTGACTAGATACCCCAAGAACTTTCCCGCACCGAGGCCGAAGGTACACTTTGCGGGATTAAGCCTCAATTTGTGATGTCGGACAGTCTGAAAATATTCCTCCAGATCATCCAAATGTTTCTGAATCTGCATGCTTTTAACGATCATGTCGTCCACATAAACCTCCATATTCTTTCCCAGCTGCTTGTGGAAGATAAAATTCATCATTCTTTGGTAGGTTGCTCCAGCATTTATAAGGCCAAAGGTCATCTTCTTATAGGCGTATACCGAACGGTGTGTAATGAATGCTGTCTTCGGGATATCTTCCCTGCACATGGATATTTGATGATAACCTGAAAAAGCATCCATAAAGCTTAGTAGAGCATATCCTGAAGTCGCATCAATAAGTTGATCAATATGGGGCAAAGGATAAAAGTCCTTCGGACAAGCTTTATTTAGGTCGGTGTAATCAATGCAAACTCGCCATTTCTGGTTCTGCTTCTGCACCAATACTACATTGGCCATCCACTGTGGGTAGTCGATCTCAAAAATAAAATCAGCGGCCAACAGCTTGGCGATCTCTTCGTCAATTATCTTCTGTCGCTCGGGTGTGAAGATCCGTCTCTTTTGCCGAACAGGCTTCTTCGAGGGATCTACCTCTAATCGGTGCTCAGCGACCTTTCTGCTAATCCCAGGCATGTCCTTTGGTTCCCATGCAAAAATGTCTGCATAGCAGCGAAGGAGTTCCGTAAGATTTGTCCGAAGAGGTTCTGGTAGACCCAAACCGATTTTCACCGTCTTGTCTGCTTTCCCAAGGATCAACTCAATCTCCTCCGTCTCCCCTGCAGGTGTTACCAATGGCTCGAAACCGCCTTCCGTGAAGGGCTCAATCTCGATTGCCAGGGTTTGTTTCTGCTTGCTGACCCCTACCCCGGAAGAGATGCACGCATTCTGATAACAGCGTCGGGCTAGATCCAAGTCTCCAGCCACCTCTCCGACCCCGTGCGCTTTAGGGAACTTGATTTTGAAATGGGGGATAGAAGTCACGGCTTGGAGTGCCGTCAGCGTAGGTCTTCCCAGTATGGCGTTGTAAGCCGAATCTACATGCACAACATAGAATTTACACATTATTTCTGTCTGTTGCGGGGCTGTGCCGAAGACCACTGGGAGCTCGATAGTGCCAGCAACTTTGACCGGATCGTTGCTGAAGCCATACAGAGGAGCCTCCTGCCCAACTTCCATTTTTCGCCATTCAAGATGCATTCTTTGATATGCGTGGGCGTACAGAATATCCACTGAAGACCCGTTATCTATCATCATACGTTTCATGTCCACCAAGCCTACTTGCGCGGTGATCACTAACGCCCCCTCATGTGGATCAATGGGCTCCAAAGGATAGTCTGCATCCGTAAAGGATATAATAGTTCCGGGAAAGGGTCTATCCATCTTTGGAGAGGCACCTGATATGGACATAACCGAATCTAGATACCCCCTTCTCTTTCTTCCTACCAATTTCCCCGACGTTCCCCCTGTTATTACGTCAATGACATGCCTTGGTGGCAGGTTCGGGGCAGGCTGTACAGGAGGATTCGTTTGAACTGTCTGAACGGTGCGGTCGGCACTTTGTTGGTTCTTTTCGGCCACATATTGGACTAACAGACCGCTCTGGATCTTTCTTTCCACGAAATCCTTCAGATTACAACATTCGTTGGTGCCATGGCCTGCAGCTTGATGATAGTTACAATATTTTCGAGAGTTGCCCTGCCCTGTCCTATAATTGTCCCTCGGTGGCTCAAAGAACGGCTGGTTCCGGATTTGGTCTAGAATCACTGACCTGTCTGTGTTCAGTTTGGTATAAACCTTGTTCACCTTCGGGGCGGAAACAGGCGGACGAGCATCTCCTTGTCGCCATGAGTTGTTGAACTTCTTGGAACGGCTCTCCGATCTATCATTATACCCCCCCCCCCCGTCTTCTTCTGATCAAGCTGGGTTTTAGGGACATCCGCCTCCTTCACCTGCTCCGAAGAGGAACGTCTCAAGCTACTCATGGCCTCCTCCACAACGATATAACCTTCTGCCTTATCGAATGCCTCTGCCAGGCTCTTCGGATGATTGAACATCAGCTTCCTCACCAGCTTCTCCGACTTCACTAAGTCCAAACCGTTCTGAAATAATCCCACAGCTTGGAGATCGTTCAAATCAGATACCTGACCAACGGCCTCTCGGAACCGTTTCACATACTGACCCAAAGATTCGTTGGTGTACTGCCTGACCTGTGCCAGGGAGCCCGTGGGCTTCCCTCTCCTTCGGTTACTCCCAAAACGAGCGTGGAACTTGTCGCAGAGTTCGGACCATGATGAAATTGAATCTGCTAGTAAAGTCCCCATCCACTGCCTCGCATCCTTTCTCAATGTCGTAACGAACATGTGACATTTAGCAGCGTCAGTGAAATCATAGTAGTCCATTAACCGGTTGAATGCTTGGCTATGGTCGTAAGGATCTCCCGAACCATCGTAACTTTCCATGTGAGGCAACTTCTTAGAGGTGTCCGCCTTCTCCTTAAGAATATCCGAGGAAAATGGGGATGCTTTCTTTCCCGGAGTATCCTTTACTTGCTGGACCTCGGATAACTGCTTCTGAAGAGCCTTCAGCTCTTTTACGAGGTATTCTACTCCTTCTGGCTGTGACGACACCTCCTTCCCCGACGGCTCTCTCCTTTTTTGAGTAGATTGGTCGTTAACCATAATACCCCCAATCTTCGAAGGACTCTCACGACGGCGGTCCTCTGAGCGAAGCACCCGACTTTCGGGTGTAAGGCCCCGAGATCTGCTTTGCCCCTGGGTCCGACGACTATGGTGAGAGTGCGCGACAATGAGTGCCCTCTTCATGCTTTCTGGAGTTCGTTCTCTGGATCGGCCTTTCCTATCACTTCGGATCTGCCCCATAGGGACGTCACGACGGAGTGCTTCCTTCGATCTTCGAGGAGCGGGGCTCCTCGATCTTTTTCTCTCCCGATGCTGGCTTTGAATCCCATGTTCTGAATGAACCGGCTCTTTCCCGCTGCGATGCACACGCCTTTCGGACTGGACATAACTGGACGCTTCATCCCTCAACTCTTCTATCCGGGACATCTGCTCGGCTATATCCTGCCTCTGCTTCATGAGTGACTCCATGGCCCTATCTGCCTCTTCTGCCATCTTAGCCAATCGGGAGGTCTTCTCGTCGTGGTCTAGCTGTTTCCGGCCGCGACCGGACTCTTTATCCGTCGTGAAGATTAACTTTCTCTTAGCTTTGCCCACGGCCCTTGGACGAGAATCTCCATGCGACCGCTTGGAGGCTGTGCTAGCATGAGCACTTAGTGTGGGCCCCAAACGATCTCTAACAGAAACTCGTGGTGGTGAATCACCAACAGTCATCGGTTGTCCCTCAGGCGTGTCTGCTCTGCTCTTCCCCATCCTTGAGAGCGTGGAACAAATGAATATTTGTGATTGAAAGCTCTGGAACACTAGAACTCAGCCCTCCTTCTAGCGCCAATGTTAACGCCAAGATCTTTGATGACGTCCCAATCACGTAAGACGTCCTAATCCTGCACAGAAAACACGATCAACACCAAAAGCTTGACGGCTGGACCGTCGGGGGATAGCTCCGGCGTGAGAGTCAATACAGGCGTTCAAGGTTTAACAATGGAGGGTGTAAAAAAAATGTCTAGTGTGTTGAGCTAGATAGAAAGTGTATGCGTACCTTTCGTTAGGAGATCCCCTTGCCCGGTTATACTCTCATACTCGATTTTTTGTGCCACCAACCACGATCTGACACAGCCCCCTGCTTCTCTCTGGTCTTAGCCGTGTGCATGCAGGTTGTCACCTTTTTTCTACTGTTTCTGCCGCCGGCCGGATAAAATCCCATCCACATTAATGATCTGCAGACTTTTGGTCAACTGCTCTCCTTTTTCATCATTACCAGTCAAAGTCTTAGATATTAAAAGATTTTATGGACCGGCCGCTTGATCCAGCCCAATATTTAAGGAGAGACAATAAAGACAGGGTAAAGGTTAAGCCCAATGGCTAGAAGACTTAATAGTAAAGGTCCACTAGGCTAAGTAAATGGGGAGGTCCAATCCGTCCGGCCCAGTAGAAGAAATATCGGGACCCAACATATATATATATGTATATATATATATATATATATGTACCAATACTACCATGCATATATACACCAATGTCATCATCAGCTTAAGTACGTACTTCTGTTTATTAGTATTTTGTTCAGACGACTAATAGAAATGTTATCAGCAATTAATTAATTTGCATGCATGGGTTAATTTCCAGAAGCTCCCTTCCCACTTGAAGGTTAGAAGGTATGAGCCATTCTACGTACGTACCTAGTGATGAAAATAGTACTAAAACATATAGTAGAATCTGATCAGGTAAATAAATATATGAAGTGCGCGCGTTCCAGTAACGCCATTGGGTCGATCAGTACTACTGAAGTAGAATATGATGCTGAACATAAAAGGGCAAATTAATTCTCATAGCTCCGTGATCTCCAGCTCAAGTGAGTCTGATGTGGAGAATAAAAATTACAAGGATAAATAAAATTAAGGAAAAGATGTTGCTCTAATTGGTCTTTAATTTACACCCTGTCATGTACTAAAAAGAAAGTGAAGAAAAACAAAAAAAATGGGTGTCTTTGAGTTTTTTAATAGAAAAAAAAAAGAAAATAAAGTAAAAAAAAAGTGATATCTTTGAGTTTTAGTTAGAAATAAAAGAAAATTAATAAAAATGATCAAATGTGGAGTAATATTCTTCTCATTTTGAGAAAAGAGTTAGAGACTCCCTTTAACTTTCTTTTTTACTACTAAAAAACCCTCGGACAGGGTTTTAATTAAAGATAATGGGTTTTGGAGAATAGGATCTTATATTCTTTCATATTTTGTATATTTGAACTTTTGAATGTAAAAGAATTGAACTTTGGGTGCTTTTTGATAAACGTGTGCAGAAATTCCTTTATGAGAACAAATTTATTTTATTTTACCGGTCCAATTTTTCTGTCCGTATATATTTATACAAACTAACAAAAGATAAAAATTGTAATGATCAGGAGGAGGAGGATTCCTAGTTCCTACAGCTTTTTCCTTCACCTTTTCATCTTTTATTCAAAACTTTTGGTGTACGTCTCTAAAATGAGTAAAGCTGTAAAATGAGCAAACAGTTCGGGTTCGATTCGTACTCGTTCGTCTAAAATTTGATTCGAGCTCGACTCGAAATATAAATGAATCAAATATGAGCAAATTTTAAAGTTCGATAAATTACTCGAACCTCCTCAAATTATAATTTTATATTGATACTCGGATCATATTGGTTCGAAAAGTTTAAACTGCTCAGGCTCAACTCGGAATCGTGCTGACTCGGTAGTTAAATGAGACTCAATCAAACCTTATTTTATACTCGATAAATTTTATGAATCAAATCTGAGCAACTCAATACTCAATTCGATTCGATTCGTTTATACCCTTAAAAATGAGTTTGAAAGTGGATGTTGAATTTAGATCTTGGAAGTTGATGTAATGAAAACATTCAAATTGACGGAATATTACGCCAATTAATTGCATGTAATAGGTATATCGAACAAAATATATATTAAATTAATATAATAGTTTATTGTATTATAAAATTATTATATTAATTTGACGCAAATCAAACACCGTCTAAATGTCATTTGTCAAAAGGAAGTAGTATGAATATATATAATGATTATAACCATATAAAATACCTTTGAATTGTTATTTGAAAAAATGCACGTAAAGCTTATAAATATAGATAAAAGTTTGACCACTAACAAAAAAAAAAAACTTTTGCCGGAAAGAGATCCCCTAGATAATGCAGATAAAATTAATGTCGAAACTTATTTTTTAAGTGCATAGTCTCTTCCTTATATCAATGCTGTTAGGAAAGATACCAAGTCCGTGATGAATATTCCGACAGGCTCTTTAAATTTGGCATAATTAATTGAATCTTGTTAAGGAGTATTAGTTTTTCAAATAGATTATAATGATATAAATAATTTATTTTTATATTTATGACATTAAAATCGAGATGTTTTTGTCCCACGGTAATTTGTTTTTCAAATTTATTTTAAATCTTAATAAAAAAAACCAAAAAAAAAAGTTTAATTTTACACCACACGAGAAAAATAAATAAAGAAAGAAAAAGAAGAGTGGGAAAAATGCTACTCCCTCCGTCCCAAATTAATTGCTCAGTTTTGACTTTTTAAAGTCAAATTGACCATTTTTAAAACTAATCTTTTTACTATTTTGGCTAAAATATAAGGGAAGAGATTATAACCAAAAGAAAGTATATACAATTTATTACTAATCCTAATTTTTATAATTTTAAAAATATATTTATATATGCTTCATTATTAATTTTAAAAATAGTCAATTTGACTTAAAAAAGTCAAAACTGAGCAATTAATTTAGGACGGAGGGAGTATATTATACTCACCATTCGTTTTTAATAATGGAAAAATGGATACCCAGTCCTTTCCTTAAAACCTTGGATCTCTTGGGATTTTAAAACTATATTTCACGGGCATTAGGAGAAATTTTTTATTAGACTAGTGATAATTTCAAAGTTAGAAGAGATAAATATATTTTATTTTTCAAATAATTATATTTTTATTTCATTTATTATGTGGGTATATATATTGATAATGATGATACAGTATCACGTTTATGTTAATTTTTTTTTTTAAAAAATCCAGCCAAAAAAACTTCTTTTGATCAATTATCAAAAATAAATAAAAATAGGGGAAATGAGTGGTGCGCCAGCAAGTAACTATTAAAATAAACTTATTACGTATGTTAAAAGATGTAGGAATGAAGGCAGGAAATTAAATATGTTTTCCGTTAGTAAAATATTATTACTATATTACTATTACTATTACTGAATGGTGATGGTATGGTGACTGAGTGGGTAAACGATGAAACATTTAATTTATTTATTCAGAAGAAGAAGAAGATCCGTACGATATACTCTCATCTATGAATTGACGACCAGACCAAACCATACCATACTTTATTTACGACTCATTTCAATATAATAATTTTCTTTTCTTTGCACAGGACATGACTCAGACATACTATATTAATTAATTAATTAATTATACTTGAAGTTGATAAGAACCTAACTACTAGTAATTAATTGTTTGAAACTTATTTAAATACTACTCCCTCCATCTTAGGATAAAAATTCTAATTGATTTTTTACGTATATTAAAAAGATGAATAAAATGACAAAATTATCCATAATAATGTCATTAAATATGAAAAGAGAATTATGATAAGAAAAGTATGAGATATTTAAATAGAAAAATATGTGTAAAAGTTTAGTTATTAAAGGAAAATAGACATTTAACATGGGACTACTCAGACTTTTATCATTGGACGAAAGGAGTAGTAATCGTTCGTACATCAAGGTCCGGTGTTTTAAGGATTCCATTTTCATTTCCTCTCTCTCCAACTCTTTCTTGAACTGTCCTTGTGTTTTTCCGCTCAAATTAATTACAAATATATATATATATATATATATATATAT
Organism: Panax notoginseng; assembly: GCA_016801055.1. Classification (NCBI taxonomy): domain Eukaryota; kingdom Viridiplantae; phylum Streptophyta; class Magnoliopsida; order Apiales; family Araliaceae; genus Panax; species Panax notoginseng. The sequence goes on along the minus strand of CM029012.1, from coordinate 157,086,408 downwards.
ATATATATATATATATATGCTGGTAATTGTCCGTGCCACGTAATGAAAAAATAGATTAAAATTCAAAAAATACTACATTATTTAAAGACTTTTTGTAACTTAAAATCACACATAACAATTACTATCATAATTCTCCATACCACCATAATAATTAATTTTCCTTTAAAAATAGATATCTAGAAAAATATAAACATGTCTACAAAACTTACAAATTATCAATAACAATTTTCATAATTCACCACACCACCAAAATAACAATTATTATTATTATTATTATAATTATTATTATCATTATTGTTATTATTATTGTTATTTGATTTGGGCGAAAATTTTTAGGGATGAATTTGATTTGGACGGAAATTTTTAGTATGAGATGAAATGTGAGTCTTTAGATAAAGTTGGAAGAATTGAGATAAAATCTGAACCGTTCTTGTAATTTTTCAAATGAAAATTTTAAAATGAATTCTGTTTTATTATATAGACAACGACAAAAACATACATATTTTTTCTCTGTTTTAAATATAAGACTTACTTTAACCTTTTAAAATCATTTAAAAGTATTTTTAATTGATTCCCTTATGTATTCTCCCAAAAATAATTCTGTAATAAAAATAAACTAGTTCCCTCTTATTGGTTTTAAAATATTTTTAAATTGATTCGCTATGTATTTTTCCAAAAATAAAAATAAACTAGTTCCCTCTTATTGGGTGGTGTGGTGTGACAATTAATAGCCGCCCCGCGCGAAGTCACGCAAGAGGGGTTACTGACCTTTGAATGGTGGCTTGGAGGTTTGGTGGGTGTGTAGCTTGCTGAATAAGGCATCGTTTGTTTCCACACTCTCTCCTCTATTTAAATTGAGAAACGTGGACGCAATCATCACTGCATTAAATGGTTAAGTGGTCTTATTATTCATCACCCAAACAGAGTCCCTCTCTCCCTGCCTAAGCTTCATCTCTGTTCACCTCTGTCTTCTTCAGTTCTTCAGCTAGTACACATGCAGCTGAATAGCTGAAGCACAAGCAGCATCCAAACTCTCTTCTACTCTAGCTATCTGTAAGTTTATCTTTCTCTCTGTGTTATATAGTATTATTTATATATATTTACAATATATATGTGTTTTGTGATATATTGTTTTGTATACTAGTATAATTTGATACAAGAAAAATACCCAGTTTGAGTTTTGTTGGGGTAAGATGTGAGGATGTATTGATTTCTAAACGGAGTTCTTGAATGAGATTTCAGATATCATATTTGACCGTGTTTGGGCTAATTCATTATACATATCTATCTATATATGTTTTCCTCCTTTATTGTTCTATTATTTTCCCTCTTTATTCTTCATACTACTTTGATTACTGAAGAAATCTTCGGAGTAAAGTAAAATTACGCTTTATTTTTCTTGATTCATTGTTTTCTTCCTGTTAGGTATATAGTAATTATAATATACTCCCTCGGTCCCTCGGTCCCTCCTTTCCAAAAGAGAGTTTATTCCTAAATTTAATAATTATATTTTACTACTACTAGTACTAAGATATTGAAAAGTGATGGACTGGTGTGGCCTGCTAATAACCAATAGATTAACGAGTAGAATACACTAACACCCCTTTTAGATAATCATAATAACACTCATCTCTCCTCTAGTTTTTTAAATAACAGCCAGTATCCCTACAAGTTTTGCATTTGTTTTGGCTCCACTTGTGCACTTTTAGCAACACGTATTGCTCTGTCATTATTAATTGCCTACTTAATTTAAGCACAAATTCTAAGAGCCAAAAAGGAAATGTTACCAAAATATACTTGTTGACCGCATATAAATTTTTAGGGGAATCTTAGTAGTTGTCTCATAACAATTTGAGCATTTTGCACAACTTAAAAATGAAAAGATATAGTTATAAATAGCAAAACACACAAGCAAATGTTGCAGTTATCTTTCTTAGGATATTTTAGTAAAGTCCCTTGGGGCTGGGAAAAATAACAGTCGACATTCAAATGATATTTGTAGTTTCACATTAATTCCCCGCTTGGAACTTTTTAATTAACAAATAGTAATGACAATTTTTGGTCATATATAGGAAAAAGTATAGTATGACTATAAATAAGGGGGAGCAGAGTACAGCTTTGGTCTAATTTTTTTTCTTTTATACTCTTTCCAGAAATATGGATAACGGAGTGCAAGAGGGGCTGCTTAGACCAGAAGTAGAAGAAGAAGGTGATTTGAAATTGAGGATTTGGGAAGAATCCAAGAAAATATGGAGGGTTGCATTACCTGGTATTTTATCAAGAGTGGCTGCATTTGGAACTATAGTGGTCACACAATCATTTGTTGGGCATTTAAGTCAATTAGATCTTGCTGGCTATGCCCTTGTACAAACCCTCAGCGTACGGTTTGTAAATGGAATATTGGTGAGTTCTTATAATTGAAACTATTTAACATGTATTTGTGTTTGCAGGGTTCGAAATGGTTAGAGATGCTTTCGTAGCCTTTTAGTATATGTTAGTGCCACTATCATACTATTTGATCTGTTTGCAGTTGGGGATGTCAAGTGCAACTGAAACACTTTGCGGGCAAGCATTTGGAGCAGGGCAATACCATATGATGGGTATTTACTTGCAACGATCATGGATTGTCGATTTCATTTCTTTGACGGTCTTGCTCCCTATTTTTGTTTTTGGAGCACAACTATTTTCGCTACTTGGCCAGGAAGATGCTATAGCAAAAAGGGGTGGATATATCTCTCTGTGGTTCATTCCCTTTGTCTATAGTTTTGTTTTTAGCTTGACCGTCCAGATGTACCTACAAGCACAGTTAAAGAACATGCTTATTGCCTGGCTCTCAATTTTCCAGTTCATACTCCATCTTCCTTTGTCGTGGATCTTTGTGTATAAACTGAACTTAGGCGTGCCTGGTGCGATGGGTGCACTGTCTATATCATCTTGGTTTGTGGTATTGGGAGAGTTTATTTACATCTTTGGTGGTTGGTGCCCTCATTCATGGAAAGGGTTCTCAAAAGCTGCATTCTTGGATATATTTCCTGTAGTCAAGCTCTCATTATCATCTGGTTTTATGGTTTGGTAAGCTTTTCTGTTACTTGATTTATTTATGTTTTTTGGTAAATTGATATTCCTTTTCTGCCTCAATAGGCTTCATGCTATGTTATAGTGAACAATTGGGCTAAGAGAGATAAAAATACTTAATAATGATTCTAATAAACCATCAACCATGTAGACAAAAAATAAAATATTTGAAAGCCAAATGATAAAGCTACTTCACTATATAAATAGAATTAAGGCAGTTTGTAGACTGTTCTTGTAAATGTAAAGTAACAATAACTAACTATATCGAAATTGACCTGCCTTCTACTTATAGTTGTCAGTGATAAGGAGAAAGAATATCTGAATTTCTGAGTTGGAGCCAAGAGGGAACACACTTGACCTATATGTACCAATACTACCATACACACCAATGTCATGAGCTTAAATTCTGTTTATTATTTTGTTTAGACTAAGAGAAATGTTATTGCATCAGCCCTAACGTTGCTCAAATGAGAAGCAAAAACATGTTTGTTGTTTTATACTCAAGACATGAATAGAAACCAAGATTGTCCTTTTAATATATTACTATACAGGTTAAAACATGGAACTCATAGTTTATTCAAGCTCCAAATTTGTTTAAACTTTAGCAACTTGTTTCTACTATGAATTTCAATGCACTAATTCTTTTTGTGTATTTTGTAGCTTAGAGTTATGGTATAATGCTGTACTAGTCTTGATTGCGGGGTATATGAAAAATGCAGAGGTTGCTATATCTGCCTTCTCCATTTGGTGAGACTTTTTTCAAATACTTGCTTGCTTCACAATTTGCTATTTCAAAGGATATGCTACTCATTGTCATAGTTTTGCAGCCTCAATATTAATGCATGGGAATTTATGATAAGCCTGGGCTTTCTAGGTGCTGCATGGTATATCAATCTTCCCTACAAGCATGCTATTCCCTTCAATTTTGTAGCCATTATTTTTCTTAAATTCTACCCCACTCTCTCTTGTTGTACAGTGTGCGGGTTGCGAATGAACTAGGCAGGGGAGATGCTAAAGCAGCGAGATTTTCTATTAAAGTCTTGATTGGAACTTCGTTGTCGATAGGGATATTCTTCTTTATTCTCTGCTTAGCATTTGGCAATAAACTCGCCTACTTGTTTACAAATGATGTGGAAGTTGCAACTACTGTATCAGACCTCTCTATTCTCCTCTCTTTTTCAGTTTTGCTAAACAGCATTTATCCAGTCCTCTCAGGCAAGTAACAAGTTTTCTAATTTTACGAATGTTTTTGTTTTTTTTAATGAAACATTTACCTGCTTACATAGTAACAGATGTTTGCCTAATATATCTGTATATTTAAACCTTGGCAGGGGTGGCAGTTGGGGCTGGTTTGCAAGGTACTGTGGCAATTGTCAACTTGGTTTGCTTTTATGTGATTGGAATTCCACTTGGAGTTTTGCTGGGATATGTGGCCAATCTTCAAGTCAAGGTAAAAGTGTCATATATCTAAATTTTCCATCTTAAATATCAAAGTGACCTAAATTCAATGTCAAGAAAAATGTTAGAATGTCAAATGGGAATCTCATTTAGGATGGAGGGAGTATAATTTGCTCGTCTCTTTTTCCTGGTATTGTAATGACTCTAGCATCAAGTCATTCTATTTAAAAGTACACATCTTGTGTCGCCATTTTACTTGTGAGCAAAATACAAGTCGTTTACCTATGAGAAAAGAGAAAAGATGCTTAGAAACCTCTATTTCTTCATTAATTTTCACTTTTACTGAAATATATCTCGATTTCACAGGGCATATGGATTGGAATGATTGGGGGGGTTGTAACTCAGTCATTCGCACTTTGCGTTATGACTTGGAGAACAAATTGGGATCAACAGGTAACTGGGTATAGAGAGTATATAGAGAGTTTATCATATAGATCTTCCTTAAATATGAAAAAACTGTATTTTTCTTATGCTTTTTGTGCTGATAAGGTTGTTTTAATTCTTGTAGGTGATAAGAGCATCAGAACGTCTCAACCGTTGGTATGTGAAGCCAAAACAAATTCCTAATCAAGCTTGAGATGGAAGAACAAGAAAGATTTGGATTGTTAATTAATTATTTTCAGCAGAACTATTCGGCATGTAATATTGTATTGTATTATCATGTTTCCCATTATTTCTATTCATTCGTAATGTATTCTTCAAATTTGAATGAGTTTAAATTTTGTACTCCATGCTTGCTTCTGATGAATATATATTTATATCGTTCACCAAAAAAAAGAAAAAGAATTGGAGCTAATACAAAAAATGGGGTCTTCTCCTACTTGAAATCCCCCAACAGTTGTAACAGCTGGTAATACTAATAAATCAGAAAACTTGACTGCTAGAAAGTATAGAGGAAGAAAACAAATAAATTGCAAGTCGATGTTAGAGTTGTCCATTGAAGAAAGACGCAAGAACATAAAGAAAACGAAAACAATGGAAAAGGGTTTTGAGTTTCACCTATCTTTCTAATTTAATTACCAGAAAGTACAAACGAAATTTTCTTTGTTATGTTTTAATATTTGATTTTAGCTTGTTTGTCTTGATTTCCAGGAAGAAAGACTCAAAAATCTAAAGCAAAGACTGGAAGACCCTTTTGATGGTTCTTCTTTGGAGCATCAAGTTCGTCTTATTCTTTGGAAGTCCCTTTTGATGGTTCTTCTTTGGAGCATCAAGTTCTTCTTTGGTAGTTCGTCTTTGGTTCGCTGGAAAAAGAGACCGTATATATAATACTCTCTTTGTTCTTAAAAGATTGTCGTTTAAAGTTAATGCACACAGATTAAGGAATATAATTAATACATAGCGAAAATATTATACTACCAATATTAATTTTCTCAACAAATTATTCCATTCCCAATGTTTCTTATTCAATTCAACCAATTAGTACTTCTTATTCAATCAATTACTACTTGGATTATAGCATTGAATTGAATAAGAATCATTGGAAAGGGAAGAAAGCTTTAAATAAGGGTAAAGTAGGGAAACAATAGCTAATGTGTATTGATAAACTTAAAACGATAATTTTTTTAGAACAAAAATTACTTCCTAAAACTATAATCTCTTAGGAACGGTGAAAAATCCAGTTAATGCTAATATCACTTGTTTCATTGTGGGATAAGCCAAACAGACCCTAATTAAGGTACCCTTACTTATTCATAGGAAAAGTCCATTGAGTTTGAGTTGTCAACTCGAAAACAAGACGATTAATGTGAGCTAAATGCGCACTGAATGCTGAGTGTGATGGTGGAATTTGACAGCTTTCAATTGTATGTACAACGACTGGAGTCGAGTGGATCCTTCCGTTTAGGTTACATTTGTGACTTAAAACACTTAAAAAATGTTTTTAAAATAATAATAACAAATTAAAATGTAAATAAATTTAAAAAAAAAAGTAGAAAGAAGAAAGAAAAAAGAAGAAATAAGAAAAGGTATTAACACTAATAAATATAAATCCATTTATGTATACTTCCAAAATTTTTAATTTCAAGGATAATGTTGGATGTAAAGAACTACTCTCTTATGTTACGTTTGTATTAAAGTAATGAAGGTGAGAATGTAATGACTCATTCATATGAAATAAAAAAATTGTGTTTGGTTGCGATTGGAATAAAAAAATTTGAGTTTAGTTCCTTAGGAGAGGGAGAACATGTAGAATAACTCATTTCAACTAAAATAGAATGAATCATTCCATTCTTCATCCTATTCCTTCAATCCAAACGTAGCATTAGTCTCTTTTTAAATGTCGTTTTAGAGAAGTATTTTTTGTCTTTTAATATTTGTCGTTTGAGAATTTCAATTAAACATACTTAGTTTTCAATATTATCTCAAGTATTAAATATAATTTTGATTGTCTCGCTATTTTATGTCCAATAAATAACATTTTCTTAACAATTATATAAGCAATTAATATTATATTTAATACTATATAATCGTTTTCTTAATATTTGTGGACAATTCTAAAATAACATACATTAGAGCATTTGCAATAGCCTCTTCAACCATTTGGGATACTCAAATAGGTGAGCCACATCAGAAAAATCCTCTCCAACTTTAGTTATCAAATCTGCTACTAAGACTGTAAAATGAGCAAACAGTTCGGGCTCGATTCGTACTCGCTTGACTCAAAGTTCGATTCGAGCTCGACTCGAAATATAAACGAGGCAAATATGAGCAAATTTTAAATTTTGATAAGTTATTCTAACCTTCTCAACTTGTAATTTTCTATTGATACTCGGATCATATTCGTTTGAAAAGTTCAAACTGTTCGAGCTCGACTCGATAGCTAAATGGGCTTCAATGAAACCTTATTTTATACTCGATAAATTTTGTGAACCAAATCTGAGCAACTCAATACTCGGCTCGATTCGGTTCATCAACACCCTTATCTGCAACCTCCTTCTCACTCTTCAAATCTGTAACTTCCTTCTCACTTTTTAAATCTATAATTAAAGACTAAAAATATTTATTACGCTTGATGGATTTGATGTACAACTTATTGAATTTAAGAGATTGATGAGGCTTGAAATATGAAAATAACAATAATACTCTTTAAATTGTCACATAAGTTAATAAACTTTAATTTAAAGAGTTTTTTTTGTTACTACTCTTAGAGATGATGAATAGAGGGATTATATAATTATAAAAAATAAAAACTCACTCAGTTTTTTAGATACCACTTGCTTCTCTTTCTTCTTCTTTTATACTCAAAAATTTCAAGTTTCAATAAACATGCAATTTAGGCAGCTTAAGATAAGTGTTGGTTGCTCCAAAAACAATTATGCTGTCTGCTATTTGATAAAAAAACACATGCCATGTTTCGTTATTCATTAATATATGTATCATAGGGATCCGGTTAACATGAAATTTATTTATTGATAAATTAGTTAATATTAGAATACTGACACACATAGAACATTGTATGTGTGTCAACACTCTATTGATCAATTGACTAACTTACCTAAAAATAAATTTCATACTAACCACTTCCGTATCATAGATACTTGTGAATTACTCCCTCCGTTCCTAAAAGATTATCGTTTTAGAAGAAATAATTTGTTCCAAAAAGTTTATCGTTTAATACTTTCAAGTAGAATAAATTATTTACTTTTCTATATTACCCCTACCTTCTCTCGTTGTCCCAAAAAATTCTCTACCTTATATTAATAGTTTTCAACTTCCCATAAAGGGGTAGTGATGAAATTTTAAACAAATTTTACTTGGTAAATGATACTTTTCTTAATCCATGTGCCAAAACCTTAAACATCAATCTTTTAGGAACGGATGTAGTATTAAACTTATTGCTTAATTTCTAAGGAAATATATTATAGTAACTCCCTATGTTCTAAATTATATAATTATTATTAATATTTAATAGTCAATTAGTGACAATTTTAAACTTTTAATCCTAGTTTATAAACTTTAAATTGTAGTTAATAAATTATAAACTCCAGTTAATAAAATCACACACTTATTTTGATTTGCGTCCGTTACTAATAATAGCGGTTAATATGTGTTTTTTAAATTGTTCGTCAATAATAGTAGCAAACATCAATTTTTAATTTCTAATCTTAAACGTTTCTTTTTATTTTCAATTGTGTAAATAGTGTATGTTAATTTTTAATCCATAACAACTGCATGCTATGAATTATTTTTTTATAAATATAAATGTGTGCGCATGTGTGTTATTTGTGTTTATTTCACTGAACGTCATGTCGGCACGCATAAGAAAATTGCAATATTAAAAGTAGTGGCATCAAAGATTTGACAAAGCGTGCTAATTGGAGTAGTACTTGGAAGAAAATGACTCATCTAGGCATTAGAATCTGATTGGCTAGAATTTCTGACTTTTTTCGATCATGGAATTAAACCCAAGGTAGTCCGAACGTGTGCGCGGCAAATTTATAACATGAAAATGTCACGTGTCCGGTGGTGAAGTCGGATATCATTTTTAGTGGGATTAAAATTATTATTAAGCTAATAAGCTATATAAATAAGAGTCCTTCTACGTCGACCGGCGTTTTCCGACCGGGGTAGTGACCGGCCGGAATTTTTTTTTTTTTTTTTTTTTGCTTTTGATTACAAAATAATTAATGTGATTTATTGGAACTGAAATTTTTATAAAATGCAGTGATTTAGGCGTCCGTTTGGATACACGTAACAAACAGGGTTGTACAGACTGTATAACCTGTTTATTACGTGTATCCAAACGGACGCCTAAATCACTGCATTTTATAAAAATTTCAGTTCCAATAAATCACATTAATTATTTTGTAATCAAAAGTAAAAAAAAAAAAATCCGACCGGTCACTACCTCGGTCGGAAATAGCCGGTCCCCCTAGACTTTTTCTAAAAATAATTTGGTGAGGTTAGGGACAGTGTCTTCGAGCTATTTTTTTTAATATTTTTTTTTATTTTCGAGTCTCACATACACATATATAATAAATAATAATATATGATATATATACACTATATTAATTTATAATAAAAAAATTTAATCACAACTGTTCATAAATAATTAATTCATTAATTATTTTTTAAAATAATATAAATTAGATTATTATTTAATTTAAAATATTATAGAGATACATATATTGAGAGGATATGAGTTCATATGTGGTTAAAATTAGATAGACAAAATTATAAATTTTCAATTTGACCCCGTATAATAGAAAATTTATAAAATTTTAGTGGAATCAATTTATATATAATACTTAAATTTTTTAAAATTTACTTTACAGTATAAAATAATTATTTTTTTCAGTTAGGTCAATTGATCCGACAATAGTGGATACGATTAACATGAAGTTTATTTTTTGGTAAGTTGGTCAATTGACCAATAGAATACTGACACACATAGAGCCCTACGTGTCAGCACTCTATTGACCAATTGTTCAACTTACTCAAAAATGAATTTCATGCTAACCACTTCCAACAATAGTGTATGTGGCTTCACCCCTGCGTATGTCTAAGGAGTATTTAATTTGGAAAAATGATATATTCTATCTCCGTTCCTTAAAATAAGTCGTTTTAGAGTTATGCACAAGTATTAAGTAAATTATTGTATAACATTAAATATAATATCAATTGTTGTCTTTATATTGAAAGAAAAAAAGTGTTATTTATTGAACAGAAAATAGTGAGAGAATCAAAGTTATATTTAATATATATTTAGGGTAATATAGAAAATTAAGTAAGCAAAACAAAAATATGTTTCTAAAATAACTTATATTAAAGAACGGAAGGAATATATATATATATGCAAGGAATTCTATGCGATAAAATAGAATAATACTATCTCTATTCCTTTTCAATTGATATTTTAGGAGAAAATACAAATATTAATAAATACAATTAATGTTTGTGTGATTGATCAAAATGTTATAAAATCTCAATATTCTCCTTCTAAAATTTATTGAAAAAGATGAAAGAGAAGCAAGTTATTATTTAATGTGGGAATAACATGAAAATTATGTCATTAATATTTTCTTAAAATCTACATGACAAATAATAAGGAACAAATTTCACTGAAAAAATAAATAAAAAGGAATGTGTAGGTCCCTTTCTTATAATAACTCTTATCTCATATATATATATATATATATAATAATTTTTTCGTTATATATTGCTAGACTCTTTAATTTGAATGTAATATAATTTGAACTCTTAATAGGTGCCTTTCGATCATGATAGGGTTTGATTGCTTTATGGTCCTCGCTCCATGCAAGCTTTTAGTTTTAGCAAATGGATGGGAAATGAATTGAAGGCCTTGAAGAGATGGCTCTTATATCTCGCATACATTGCCAACCGACCCATTATCACCCATGCAAAATGTATACTTCATTTGTTTAAGATGATAGTAATTAATATTGTCTTAAATTTCGTCACCTTATTATATATATATATATATATATATATATATATATATATATATATATATATATATATATATATATATATATATTTCAATCATTATTACTCAATTATCCTAAACAATATGTACGGTTTAATTTATGTCAAATTAAGATTTGTACATGGCATTGGTGTGAGATAAATTGAGATAGAGAAATAACAAAATAAATTCTCAAATATGCTTTCATAGATTTAATGGTATTTTCTTCTGTAAATAAAGTTATGGCTGCATGTGCATGTTTGATTCTTTGTAAATCATGCTATTTGTAGAGTCTTAAATGTACACTGAAATCTTTATCTAAAATATGCTTAGCTTTCACAGATCCATATAATTAAATCTATAATCCGTCGCTATAGTCAATTTATTTTTATTACACTAGAGAGAGAGAGAGAGAGAGAGAGAGAGAGGGGGGGTGTCTTAAGAAGAGGGGAGGATCGAAGCTAGCCAGGGGGTCCTCTTTCCTTCCTTTGTATACTGTCGTATTGCCATTGAAAGACTGACTCGAAGATTGAATGGCAGTATGGCACGAACGATCAACGAACTATATAGTATACTACCGCCATTATACAAAAAATAAAAAATCTATTGACAAATTTGTAAAATTTATTTTTATTTTATATTTATCTTTAAATATATTAATGTTTATTTTAATAGTGATGAATGACATAATAATAAAATTGAGACTTTTATATTCTTATCCAAATACACTCAAAAAATATTTATATTCTTATCCAAATAAAAATGGCTCTTTTTGTGAAGAATAGAGGGAGTAGCTAGTAATTAGGTTATGAAGTTGACTGCATAATAATAATAATAATAATAATAATAATAATAATAATAATAATAATAATACCGTACCAAATATTGAAGGATAATATGTGAATTAAGTATTACAATTACTACTACTATAATAGAGCAAATTAAATAGAGGGATATATACGAACTGATCATCGTGCTGCCTTTCATTTTCAATTTATTAATTAGTGTTCCCATAAATGGTCCGCCTACCTATCATAGCTGGCAACTTAAAGAGTGCAAGATTAATGCATGATACATTAATATCATCCCCAAAGAACACACACACACACACACACACACACACACACACACACACACACACACACACATATATATATATATATATATATATATATATATATATATATCAGCATTTATACAATTTGCCTTTTCAATAACCCAATTATTTAATTTTTGTGTTTCCTATTTTCTTTTCTTGTGAAATACTTAGACTTTAGTGAAAGGTGGCATTAATTCTGTACGTGGTTGGTGTTGTAGATAGTAGGAGAGATCGAGAAAATTTCATATATATATATATATATATATATATATATATATGTATGTATGTATATGTACGTATGGATATGTATACGTATATGATCATCATCAGCCAAACCCTACATATCATGTTAAAAGGTTTTGCATGGGTGATAAATCAGTAAGTAATTGAAGATGGCAGCACCGATAGGTCAAAGGAGTTCACATGTTCCCCTGCCTCATTTTCCTTAAAAGTTGAATGGATGCATGGGGTGTTTGTTGAAACCAAACCAACTCTCTATTATATTATTGTTCACCTTCGCTTCTTTTTTTATACTACGTACGTACCATTGCAATGGCAAGACTTTCGTGACACTAAATATTGACTTATAAAGTTAGTAAAAGTTAAATTTGAATCAAAATTAAAATATCAAATTATATTTGGGTCCATCACAAAAATCAAATCAAATCAAATGATCCCAAATTAAATATTTCAGAAATTATGAAAATAAAACATTCATGCATCATATATATATATATATGAGAATGATCCATAACATCTATTTGCTATGGATCAAAAAGTGGCATATAATGTGACGCCCCCAAAATTAGGTATACATCACCCATCTTGGGTGGTCAGATACATAATACAGAATACAAATACAACTTACTAATACAACTGTCATGTACAATACGACAAAACATAAACTGTGAGTTTGAAAATAAATATTATCTTCTAGAGAGTATTCATACTCAAAAGGAGTCCTCATTACATTTATTAACACTCCATTACATAGAATAGTGAGGACTACTAACTAATACTATCATTCGGACCATCACTCCATTCTCCGACTTGCCCCAGCTACATTCTCATTTTCTGAAGAGAACAGTGAAAGAAAGGGTGAGCTCAACTAGCCCAGTAAAAAATATTATGACTAAGATAATGCAGAATAAATTATCATTAGCATTCAACAATGTTAAACTGATAAAATATAATAGACATCAAGTTCAACTGCAGCGGAACAAACAATCCATTAAAAGAGTCAAGTAGAAAATAAACTCTACTATCTTTTATGATTTAAAAGGTTTTTCAACACTGTGATCGCTGGGACTCAGCTTAATAAAATAATTCACATCATCGAATCACCCCTGCACTACGGCCAAGGATATTCGTGTATTCATTAATGGTCATGATCATGCTAACAACTGTCCATCAATGCACTACGGGCCAATGAGGACTTTTATCACATCATTTATAACATTACGTTCATGATTATACCGAATAATCCCTGGTCATAATCATACCAAGTCCATCTATGCACTACAGGCCACAGATGACTTTCAACATTTTATAAACATGAGGATGATGACAATGATATAAGAATTCAATAAAACAAGTTCAAGAATTAATTTATCCAAGAATTAACAATGTCCAAATTATCAACATGATACTGCTTTGTGGAGTAAAATTCAAGAATATTTAGAAGAATATTTTCATGAAAAGATACTGGATGAACCGCAATTATCAAGGATATTTCACTAATTTTATGGAGTATAGAAGTCAAAACTTAACCAACTGAGTATAATAAAGAATGGAATAACAAAAGAAATCACCCGACATGCGATAGACCGCACAGACAGGTTATTCCAACAGAATAATAAATAATAGAACCAGGTCCGACGTAAACGCACAGACAGGATATTCCGACAGAATAATAAATAATGGAACCAGGTCCGGTGTAAAACACACAGACAGGATGTTCCAACAGAATAATAACAAGACGGAACCAGGTCCGGTGTAAAACACACAGACAGAATGTTCCAACAGAATAATAATAAAAACGGAACCAGGTCCGGTGTAAAACACACAGACAGGATGTTCCAACAGAATAATAGAAAAATGTCACCAAGTATAGGGTAGACCGCGTATACAGGTTATTCCAACAGAATAATAAGAAATGGAATAACAACAGTTCTCTTCATGAATAAGAAAGAATAACACCCCTTACCGTTTTAAAGAAGAGCTGAAATAAGGAAGTAGTTAAGTAGTAGAATACTCTTCTTCTCTCTCTCTATAGTTTCTCTCTCTAGAGTTCAGTGAATTCGTAAGAAATAATGAAGGAATGAGCTGCTATTTATAGAAAAATAGAATGCATAGTAACTAATCCATGAACGGTCCAGATTGATTACTTTAATCTGACGGTCCATATTTAAAGAAAAATCTTTTAAATAAAATATAATATATTCTATTTATAGAATAACTTTAATAAAGTATTCTAATTTATATAAAAAGATGTTTCTGTTTTATTACGTTAATAATACGAATAAAACAAAACGTCATTATCGCTAAATAATTCATATTATTAACTGACAATAATTGAATCAAACTGAGTGACTTCTCACATAAGCATTAATAATCAATACCGTGTGCTACTATGCAACCACATGTATTACTGTACTTTTACTACCGAGTAGTTCAACAGTATCAATGGTTAAACTTTCGCCGTTATTTTTAATAAAATATTTTTGTCGTTTTCTCAATCCGACAATAATTTCGTTGTGGGGTCCACCAATGATTGTGCCATTGTACGAATATTCCCTGTTAAAACGAATATTTCCCGACCAATCGAATATTATATAACAACTTGCGTACTTTGAAAATTTATAAATATTACCCACAACTATAATATTATATCAAAATAACTCCATAATATTCAAAAATGATATTTATAGAAAATTCATCTTTATTTATAAAAGTTGGGGTCTTACATATAACATCTTAACCATCTATTAGAATTATCAAGGGCCCAGATTTAATACATGAAATCGTCGTCCGCTAGAAGTTCTAACGGACTGGATTAATAAAAATTTCGGACAATAATTATGCCCCCAATTAGTCGATTAAAGAGTAAAAAAACAATCAATCCGCTAGAAGGTCTAGCAGACGAATATAAAAACGAATTGGGAAAAATCGAAACAAAGATGTTAAACTTGAAACTCAGCAAAGCCAAGTTGCGATTTTCCCAAACAAAGGTGTTGAAACTTGAAACTTAGCAAAGCCAAGGTGTGATTTATGTCCGTCTCATAAACCCTAGTCGCAATTTACTGTAGATCGACAACAAGTTGTGCAAATTGGGAAAAGTTGTAACAAAGGTGTTGAAACTCAGTAAAGTCAAGTTGCGATTCTCATAAACCCTAGAATGACTAGCCGACGAGCAGATGTCCTGTTTAATCAAGGCCATTGATAATTACTATGGAAGGTAAAGATGTTATTTGCCAATTTTTGATGCATAGTAAATAGATGCTATGGATCATTGCCCATATATACTAAAAACAAACTGGTTATAGCGACGGATTATAGCGATTTTATCCGTCGCTATAGCAAAAACCGTTACTATATATAGCCGGTTCGTTTTTAGTTCAGCAGCACTAAATTAACCATCTTGAGTCATGTGTATTACCTTAAAAACATATTAGTTTTTTAACTTTTATTCCAAGTATATATACTGACATAATCTATAAATTAATTAGTATAAATATATATATATATATATATATATATATATATATATATATATAGTCCGGATCTTAAGCTCACCCCTTATCCAACTCACCCGAGTTCACTCCCTTTAACGACGGATCCGACGACGGTTCGGTCATACAACCGTCGCCTATACTTTTAGCGACGGACAACATATAGCGTTGCTAAAAGTATAGACGACGGTTGTATGACCGAACCGTCGCCGAGTCTGTAGCTAAAGGGGAGATGAGCTCGGGTGAGTTGAATAAGGGGTGAGCTTAAGATCCGGACCGTGTATATATATATATATATGGTTAAATGATATCTACTTTTGTTTACAACAAAAGGTGACATTATTTTGTCGCAACTACTTGGATATATTCTTTCAAACCCTCCCTCAGTGGTGTAAAGACTAGCTAGCAAACTTTGATATTGGGCAATATAATTACTGGAGCTTTTTCGATCTCCTGTTCTCATCCAAATTCCAATATATATATATATATGGTATTGTCATTTAACGCGGGAGATTTCCATCATTCCCTCACAGTCGAATATATATAATTTAATTAACTCACCTTAGGTAAAATTACCCCATGCATGACTCTATTAGGATTTGATCACTTAATGGACTAATAGAAAATAAGGTTTTGTTTAATTATAATGAATACAACAAATAAGATTTTTTTTTAAAAAAAAAGAAGCATTAACAGTACTTCAGAAGAAAAAAAATCATTAAGAACAAACAAAAGCCACAATATGCAAACAGATTCCAACTTTTTAGAACCCATCAAAAACAAAGACTAGTCACTAAAGGGATCAAACAGACATGAAGTATTGTCTCTTTTTTCATCAGGCTTTAGAGGGAGATCAAGTAGAAAGAGGAGAAAACATAAACTAATTAACCAGAAAATATGAAATTGTATTCATCAGAAAATGGAAGGCAGCTCCGTCATCTCTTCTACTTGACCAGTAGATGCTTCATCCAAGAGCCACTTTTCAAGAAAAGATAATGGAGGGGGAGGAGAACTATTACTTTTATGATCTGCTGGCCTTTGTATATGTTGATCAACTTTCATATCGTCGTCGTCATCGTCATCATCATCAGAACCTTTATCAGATGAATTAGTGTGCTTATGATCCCAGCTGCCAATGGCGGAGTTCAAGTTATCAAAAGATAAAATGGACTCAAATTCTTCATTAGATATTAGTTCTGCATCGCCTTGGTGCTCAGCCTTGGGATTAATGTTTACACTGTGAGAGTAATTCGAAGCAGCATCATTCTTCGGGGAAGATTTCATCCATCCTTGAAGGAGTCTTGAGATATTCTCAGTGCTCGAGGCATAGAAATTGGAATTGGCAGTGTTATTTATAAGAGTTGCTGAGGCATGTCCACTCGGGGCGATGATATGATCAGTCATGCTCATTTTGTCACTAGTTAAAGTATTCTTTGGATGATCTGACGATGATATTATTGGCAGCTTGTAGGGATGATGATGATGATGATGATCTGAAGCAGATGATGATTGAAACTTCTTGATCTTCTTCTTCAAGTGGGTGTTCCAATAGTTCTTTATATCATTATCTGTTCTTTGTGGAAGGTATGAAGCTATGGCTGCCCATCTGTCCACATTAATTAGCAGTGCAAAATTCCTTGATCAATAATATTAACTTAATATTGCACAATCTCACTTCAACTGAATTAATTAATTAAGGAAATTCATTAAGGGATTACATACATACTTGTTACCGAGTAAAGCTTGGAGATGGATGATCATTCCTTCTTCATGGGGGGTGAAGTTGCCTCTCTTGATTCCTGGTCTAAGATAATTAGTCCACCGAAGTCTGCAACTTTTGCTGCACCTTAGCAACCCTTTCATTTGTCGTACGTAAAACAAGAATTAGTAGTATGATTATTAACAGCCTCACTCCATACTAGTTAATTTAGTGAAATATTATAGAGTAGCTAGCTGACTAAGAAACTCTCGATTAAATTCCCAAAGAAAGAAAGAAGAAACAAAGATTGGGGTAAATATATAGCTATGTAGAAGTAGATAGAGTACTTAAGGGTTGTTTACCGGTGTTTGTAGGCACAGATCTCCAATTTCCGGGACCATGTTCTTGGATGTAGGAGACTAAAACAATGTCTTCTTCCGGGGTCCATGGACCTTTTTTGATTCCAACTTTGTCACAGCATGGAGGCCTCCCCATGGCTTCTTAATTCTCCTAGCTCTCTCTCTCTCTATATATATATATATGTATGTATATGTATATATCTTCTAAGTTTGAGCCTGTGTGTGAACCAGCTGGCTAGCTCTAATTAAAATAGTGACATGAACATATGTGATTGTTTATATATACATATATGGTGACCTAAAGAAGAGGAAAGATCTAAGTACTAATACACACACACTTGTTGATATATATAAATACACATATGTGATCATCAAATCAACAGAAGTCAATGAGCTAAAAGCTAATTAGAAGGAAGGACGGACAGAAAGTTGAATTTCTTTTGTGTGGTTTGTTTTCCGTTGAAGATCTCGTGCATAAGCAGCTAGCTAATCTAAAACTCTCCAAAGGTGGAAAGCTTCACACTTGTCTTCTTTATTTCTCTGCTTCTGGACCGTTCATTTCGGTTATCTACATAGCTCATCAATTGTATTTTTGGTATACTACACTATTAATTCTCTCCTCTAATTTAATCGTCTACTACTACTACTAATTAAATATGGCCCTGCCACCAAAACAGAAGGCCACACACAACTACATTTATTAATTGCTGTTAGTTATTGACACTATATATATATATATATATATATATATATATATATATATATATATATATATATATATATACGGTTCGGATCTTAAGCTCACCCCTTATCCAACTCACCCGAACTCACCCCTCCTTTAGCGACGGACCAGACAACAGTTCGGTCATACAATCGTCGTCTATACTTTTAGCGACACTATATGTTGTCCGTCGCTAAAAGTATAGACGACGGTTGTATGACCAAACTGTCACCAGGTCCGTCGCTAAAGAGGGGTGAGCTCGAGTGAGTTGGATAAGGGGTGAGCTTAAAATCCAGACTTTATATATATATATATATATATATATAGTACACAATCCACCCACTTAATGTCTATTGTTAAGACTGATATCCTTTAATCTTTTAAATCTTGAGTACAATTCTAACCAACCCAACCCTTAATTAGTGATGTGTCATGTGACCTCTGTTGGTGTATCATGAAATTCTAGTAGCGCCTAACCGCTAATTAAGGAAGACCTACCTACACATGCTCTCCCTCAAATCAAGCTTTTGACTCGTTGCAAAAGATGCAGATAGCAAAGAAAAGCACCGGCCAAGATCAATAGCAACTCTCAGAGATTTAAATTACGTAAATCAATGCTGACAATTTGCCTATCTAAATCAATTCTGTAAATGTGTAAATCCGTATATATATATATATATATATATATATACACACACACTTATATCTACTATCTGCGTGGAAAATAGGGCCAGAGTTCCATTGGTGGAACAAATGTTTGGTCATTCTCAACTCAACGTACTGCCAATTGGGTAGGTATAAACACTTACACAAGTGATCCATCAGCATCTATTTGTCAAATGCCAGAATCCTGTAGAGCCATTGATAGCCGACACCCAATCCCCTTTATTGCTTGGGCTTGGGCTTGGGCTTGGGCCTGGACTTGGACTTGGGCCAAAAGTCATTTACTCCGAACTCCCAATATTACTTCCCATCACCAATACAAATCATTCCAAATGATAACAATAAATTTTTATTTATTTATTTTTGTGTAACAATATTGACATTGTTAAGTAGCTACAATACAGTACAAGGAATTCTCACAATTTGTTTCAGCCACTCTGAAAGAAAGTCCAAAAGCTACAATAATCCATATCCACCAAGTAAACCCCAAATCAACTGCTAATCCTTCAAACAAGGTTCGCTGCCTCCAGGGGGAGAAACAGACAAACACTTGACAGATATCGTTGATATAACTGCTACTAATACAAAACTGGATTATATGTATCACAAATCCTCAGCACGTGCTGGTTCTGAACTGCCCTCTTCATCGGTCTCACCAACACCTTCTGGTTCTTCCAATGAGTCCGCTGATTCAGACTTCACAGGCCCTGGACCAGCTGATACCTTCACCGTCGATGGACGTAAGAGACGGTCACCAAGTTTGAACCCCGTGCGGAATTCTTGGAGTACAATACCTTCTTCAAACTCTGCAGAATCTTCACGCATAATAGCTTCATGCAGCTTTTACATACCAAGAGAAAAAAAAGGAAAAAAGATGTCAAAATAACTTTTGAAAGATGTAAAATATATACATATATATAAAATAAACAATTACTTAGGTTCAACATGGAACCATCAGACAGTGGACTTTCAAAGTGCACCGAAAACTGCAGGATGTGATGTAAACTAGTTGCCATCAATACATCTGTAACCACAGCTCTCTGACAATACTATAAAACTGAAATACTTGCTCATTCAATCATCAAGTTTAAGATACTATTACAAGCTTGGGTCCTTGGGAGACAGTGTTGCTCATGTTAACTCTCCCGAGTTGGTTCAAATCAATCAAGACTTGGTGTAAGCTAAAAGCGTATCCAGGTCTTCATTCATAAAACCTGAACTAACATTATTCAGCATTTGAAAAGGTTCAATAAGTACTCAACTGAATTTGAAGTCAACTCGGGAGCTTGCCTGCATCAAGCCAATGATTAAATGGACGAATCATCATGAACAACAAAGGCATCCAGTAAAGCCGTGACTTTGATCATAAGAAAGTAAGTGCACATCTTATGATTACCTATTGGAAAATGCATATCTGTCTATAACCAATTAATTATATAGGATGAGATCAACTAGCAAGGAAATAACGGACACTTACTTCTACATACTATCTGACTCAGAGAATCTTGAATACATTAGATATAAGTAAAGCCAGAAAAACTTACCATTGGATCAAAGGGATTCCCAATCGTCTCCACAGGCACAACACCTATAGACCCGAGAATCTCCACAAATTGCTTGTATATGCTCTGGTAGCTGTTGTTGATTTTTTCCTCTCCCTCTGTCACCACCTTTATCTGGGCTTTAGCTCTCTCAAAATTATCTAAAACAGGCAAAAGATTCTCCACAACTTCCCCTTGTGCATTAGTTACCAGTGAAAGCCGCTCCCTCTCTGTTCTCTTCCGAAAATTATCGAAATCCGCACTTATCCGAAGAACCCGATCTTTCTCGTATGACATTTCTTCGGACAAAGTAGTCGCTTTACTTTCTAGAGCAATTTTTTCATCTTCAATGGATATGAGAAGAGCTTCTATCTCAACAACTTTGGACTCATTATTGCTTTCTAATGCCTCTTTGTATGACTGTAGTGAAGCTACAATAGCTGAAGCTGGTTCCTCTGCATTAGTAGTCTCACCCTCAATCTCACTCTCAACATCTTCTGAACCAGAAGTACTGTCTGAATTGTCCTGTTAAATATGTATTGCAAAAAGACTTTAGTAAGTACATTTAAAAAAAATGAAATTATGAATATTCTCTGTTAATGTCTTTGAAGTTTGAAAACATAAAAAATTCCGTGTTTAAAAGCTAGACTTCAGTGAGACCACATGAAATAAATCATGGACAAGTATTAATCAAGTCAAACTGCAGAACAAATTTACAGAAGCAAAATTTCAGGCAAGCCTGTTAATATGAAGCAATCACATAACAGCATTAAGCATGTAAAGCTCAGAGAAAAAGGCTTTGCTTGGCTCAACTGGCCAAGTGGCCATGAAACACAGGAATCACATAAGTGACAATGGTTCATTTGATAGATATCAACTAAATTATGGTTTCAAATGGGACGACAGAGAAACTAAAAAACCCTGCAGTAGGGCAAGTGCAGAAGTGAAGATTGAAAGCATAATATTTCATCCATATCAATCAAAAATTTACAGGCAGGCACAAAAGGGAACAGACAAAATAATTAAACAAAGAACGCATCCAACAAAATGTGTATCACTCCAGGCAAGGTAAACTGAAGGCAACAAAAGCACTATAGCCAGGATCACTAGCTCGCACAAACTTCACATCAAAACTATGAGACACATTCCAGTTATATCAACCAAGACAATTGTTTAAGTCATATACTATGTAACTAGATGTCTAGATCCTACTACAGTCCCGTCACATTCATGAAATCGATTACTCCCATGCAATTCTAGAAACCTATCTCCCAAATGTCTGCGTAAAATGAGGATATGGACCAACCAGGCAACCACAACAGGGCTTTTAATTGGAATACTATGTAGAGTGAATATCATGATTCCACAATTGGGAATATTAGCATAGATAATGTTTTCTCTCAGGTAGTATAATATATGATTAAAGTTGACTGCTAGTTATTCCTCGAGAGGAAAGTTTACCTGAAGAAATAACTGCCAAATAAAATGGATAGCATAAGAATCACAAGCCTACCAGCCCAACCCAAAAAACACCCCATGCGATTAGTTTAGTATCAGATAATAATTACATTAATTATGATATTACACTATCATTGAAGTTATTAATCAGAAAATTGGACCCTGTTTGCAGAACCTTACATTAAACCTCCAGAATAATTATAAAGAGAAAATCATAAAATAAAGAGTAAAATGTTGAATCCTAAAAAAAACCATCCTAGGTTGGAACTAATTTATATAACTGGAAATAAAAGGTCTATTAATTTGTGTCAAAAGAATTCGTAGATGCGAAGAGCTGTTTAGTGCAACTAAAAACCACCTTTTCATCATATATGTTTATTTTTGGTGCATCTCTTTCCTAAAGAGGAGGCACACTTAATATCTGTTTCTTTTCCTTTTTTCCTGTAGAAAGGTATAAACATTTTAAAGTGATGTTTGAATCCAATGTAAGACAAGAAAACCAGCCCCAACAATTAAGGTGCCTCTTCTACCCATGAGTACCTTTTCAGCTGCATAAGTGCCCAAAAAAGGGAAAACTGATCTCAACTTCTTTTACTCACTATTTAAGTAATTTCCTTCAATTATGAAACTTCTCCTTAATATTTCAACACAACTGAGAATTGAAATACTAATATCCTTTCGTTTTATGTTCAGAGTTCCAAATGGTGGCTTATATCAACCGGAATTATAGGTCCAAATTGACCAAAAATTCAAAAACACCAAAGATCATTATCTAAACAGGTCAAGAAATGGGAATGCCAATGAGCCAATGGATATACAATATCCTTATGCCTCCTCCGAATCCTCACTGTCTCTAAACAAAAATGCATATCGGGTGAGGAGTTTGGATGAATTTGTTAGAAATTAATATGAGTGTCATTAATTATTTGTAATGATTCCACATATCAACGTGTTCTACTCCATGAGTAGATTAAATTAAGTATTTGAAAGCTCAAATCCATGGAGTAATAAATGAGATATTAACTCCCAAAGATCACTTTGAAAATGATAAATGATAATAAATATTGTGGGAAGCCAAGTCCCACATCGGTTAAGAACTGAAGAATTAATAGGTTTATATACATTAAAGTTGCTCTTAGGTTTGGGCTCCAAGGGGCACCCCACTTTTGTGGAAGGGAGAGGACCTAGCTAAGGCTTTGTTCGAACTCACGCAAGCGCCGCCGACAGACCGGCTTGGCTCCGGCTCGCGGCCCGTGAAGCCAAGTCCCACGTCGTTGTATATAATTTTTTAGACAAAATTTATTTAAATTTTTAATTAAAATTTATTAAAATTTTATTTTATTTAGTTATATTATCAAAACTGTGTCGTTTTGATAATTAGTATTTATTATTATACTACGTCGTTTTGGGAAGCGTTACCTGTCGAACGGACGCGTCTAAACTGTGTCGTTTTGGGAAAGACTATCTGCCTGAACGGACACCCTAAAACTACGTCATTTTTGTCTGACGGATGCGCCTTTTCTGCTAAAGACAAACTATACCGTTTTTGTTCTGATAAGACTAAAACTACGTCATTTAGTAGTCCGGAATAGACGCACCCTTTCTGTTAAGCCTTAAAACTACGTCGTTTTGACTAAGTAATACCTTTTCAAGGCGTTATGTCCCTTCTGAAGGGTCACTAATCCCTCCTATAAATAGTTAGGAGGGGGCAGCCATTTCATTCACTCAATTCATTCAAGCATAAACATTATAGTTTTTTTCTTCATTTCATTAGCAGTTTATAGTTCATTTTTGAGAGAGAGTTCTGAGCATTTTATTTTGGTTCGTTAAGTATACTATTTGGAGTGCTACTATAGTATACATTGTCATTGTATCCTGGGACACAGTGCTATCAACTTTGAGCTCCATACGGAGGGCATAATTGTCTTAAGGACATAGTACCAAGTATTAGCCTTGGCAAATCATTTCTACAATTTGGAGATAAGTTAAATATATATATATATATATATATATATATATATATTGTTCATTCATTTTGATAACAATCTTAAGACAATTATTGTTTGATTATTTCTACATATATATTTGAGATATGACTACCAATACTCTATCTATAATCGGTTCTTCTTCTATACCTTCTATTCCAAATGTTCTTGTAAACTATGGTGAAAAACCAGAAAAGTTTAATGGAACGAAGTTTAAGAGATGGCAATAAAAGATGTTTTATCTCACTACTCTCAACTTGGCAAGTTTTCTTCATGAAGACCCCAAGTGCTTAGTGAGAATGAAACGGATAGGCAAGTTGTTGTTGTTGATGCATGGAAACATGCTGACTTTCTATGTCGAAATTATTTTCTTAATGGATTAGATAACACATTATATACTGTGTATAGTTCTCTCAAAACAACAAGAGAATTATAGGATTCCTTGGATAAGAAATATAAAACAGAAGATGTTGACACAAATAAATTCGTAGTTGGCAGGTTTTTGGATTACAAGATGGTGAATTCCAAGGCTGTCATCAACCAAGTCCAAGAATTGCAAGTTCTCCTGCATGAAATACATGCAGAAGGTATATCCTTAAGTGAATCTTTTCAAGTTACTGCTATTATTGAAAAATTACCACAAATGTGAAAAGATTTTAAGAATTATCTCAAGCATAAACGCAAAGAGATGAAACTTGAAGACTTAATCGTAAGATTAAGGATAGAAGATGATATCCATGCTTCTGAAAATAAAGCAAGAAGGACTTTTGTGGAACATAAAGTCAACATGGTGGAACAAGGTCCAAAGTCTAAAAAGAGGAAATACTCCGACAATGGGCCTCTACAGGGAACAATTAAAAAGTTCCAAGGAAAATATTGCATTTGTGATAAGTCCGGACATAGGGCAAAGGATTGTCGTAAACACAAAGACCAGAATAAGAAGTATGCACAAGCCAATGTAATGAAAATGGATGGTCTTCTTCAAGGTGTTTCAGTTTCAGCGGTTGTTTCTGAGATTAACATGGTTGAAAATTCCAGGGAATGGTGGGTAGATACTGGAGCAACCCGCCATGTGCGTTCTGACAAGAAAATGTTCTCCACATCAACAAATTGAGAATGGAGAACAATTGTACATGGGGAATTCTTCCTCATCCAAAATTGATGGACAAGGAAAAGTGGTATTGAAGATGACTTCTAAAAAGGAACTCATCCTTAACAATGTGCTACATGTGCCTGATATTAGAAAGAATTTAGTGTCAAGATCCCTTCTTAGTCAAAAAAGATTTAAATTGGTTTTTGTATCGGACAAATTCGGCCTAACTAAAAATGGGATGTATGTGGGGAAGGGATATACGAGCAATGGACTCTTCAAGATGAATGTAATGACTGTTATACCTTCTAATATTAATAAAATTAGATCTTCTACTTATATGATTGAGTCTTCTAATTTATTGCATGGTAAATTAGGACATGTTAATTATAATATTATACGTAGATTAATTAATATGGAATGTTTGCCAAAATGTGATATTAACTCCAATCATAAATGTGAAGTTTGCGTCGAGGCAAAACTTAGAAAACCTTCTTTTAAATCAATTGAAAGTACAAAATCTCTTGAATTAATACATACTGATGTTTGTGATTTAAAGTATATACAAACAAGAGGAGGTAAGAAGTATTTTATTACTATAGATGATTGTACAAGATATTATTATGTTTACTTATTAAGAAGTAAAGATGAGGCTTTGGAAATGTTTATACATTACAAAAATGAGGTTGAGAATCAACTTGATAAAAAGATCAAGATAGTTAGAAGTGATTGGTGGAAAATATGAATTTTCTTTCGTTGAAATTTGTTCACAACATGGTATAATACACCAAACAACTGCACCTTATTCACCACAACAAAATGGTGTTGCAAAAAAAAAGAATAGAACTTTGAAAGAAATGATGAATGCATTATTATTAAGTTCTAGGCTACCTCAGAATTTGTAGGGGGAAGCAATTCTTTCAGCAAATTATATTCTCAACCGAATGACTCAAAAGAAGTCTAATACTTCACCCTATGAATTATGAAAAGGACGCAAACCGTCTTATAAACACTTAAAAGTGTGGGGGGTGTTTAGCAAAAGTAATGGTTCCTCCACCCAAAAAGGTGAAGATAGAACCGAAAACAATAGATTGTATATTCATTGATAATGCTAATAATAGCAGTGCATATAGAGTTTTGGTTAATAAATCGAAAATAGAGGAAATACATGAAAATAGTATTATTGAGTCAAATCCTTTGAAACAGTATTTCCTAATAAAAAGGAACAAGAACCAAGTTCTAATGAATAAGAAACAAGTTCAAACAAAAGAACTTATGACACTGTTAGTGACAGTGATTATGGATTAGAAGATATTGATGAACCTAGACGTAGTAAACGTGTTAGAATATTAAAATCTTATGGTCTGAATTTTTTAACTTATTTGTTAGAAAATGAGCCTCAAACTTATAGAGAAGCTCCATATTGGAAAAAGGCTATAAATAGTGAAGTAGAATCCATTCTACACAATCATACGTGGGAATTAGTAGATCTCCCACCAGGCTCTAAACCTCTTGGATATAAGTGAATATTCAAGAAGAAAATGAAAGCAGATAGATCTATATACAAAAATAAAATAAGACTTGTAATCAAAGGATACATGCAAAAGGAGGGTTTGGATTATTTTGATACTTATTCTCCTGTGACGAGAATATTCTCAAGTAGGATGTTAATAGCCATTGTAGCTATATATAATTTAGAGATACATCAAATGGATGTGAAAACAACTTTGTTGAATGGAGATTTAGAAGAAGAAATCTACATGGAACCAGAAGGGTTTATTGTTCCAGGACAAGAAAAAAAAGTGTCGGCTTATGAAGTCCTTTTATGGATTAAAACAAACACCTAAACAATGGCATGAAAAATTTGACAATGCAATGTTATCAAATGGTTTCAAGATAAATGAGTGTGATAAATGTGTGTATGTCAAGGACACTGAGAAAGGGTACGTCATTATTTGTCTTTATGTAGATGATATGCTTATTATGAGTAGTAATAATGAAATCATTCAAACTACTAAAAGAATGTTAAATAATATATTTGACATGAAAGACATGGGTGTTGCCGATGTTATATTAGGAATTAAAGTTTCTAAAACATCGAATGGATTAGTGTTATCACAATCACACTATATTAAGAAAATACTCAGGAAATTTAATCAATAAGATCGCAATCCTGTGGGAACACCAGTAGATATAAATCCACATTTGTCTAAAAATAAAGGAGATAGCATATCACAACCTGAGTATGCGCAAATAATTGAAAGCCTTATGCACGTAATGAATTGTGCACGTCCTGACATATCACAAGTTGTCAATAAATTGAGTAGATTTATAAGCAATCCAGGACAAGATCACTGGAAAGCGATTATAAAATTTTTAAGGTATTTAAAATACACTCAAAACTTTGGATTGCACTACTCAAGATATCCAGCAATAATCGAAGGATACTGTGATGCGAACTGGATATCAAATACAAAAGACTCTAAATCCACAAGTGATTTTGTGTTTACACTAGGTTGAGGAGCAGTATCATGAAAATCTTCTAAACAAACATGCATTGCTCGATCAACGATGGAATCTAAGTTTATTACATTGGATAAGGCTGTAGAAGAAGCTGAGTGGCTTCGTCACATTTTAGAAAATATTCCTATGTGGCCTAAACTTGTACCGCCTATTTATATCCATTGTGAAAGTCAATCAGTAATTGAAAGGGCACAGAGTCATATGTATAATGGTAAGTCTAGACATATTCGTCGTAGACAGAATACCATAAAACAATTGCTCTTTAATAGAATTATGTCTATTGAGTACATAAAGTCTAAAGAAAATATAGCGGATCCGTTAACTAAAGGTTTGACTAGAGAACAAATAAAAATAACTTCGAGGGGAATGGGTTTAAAGCCTATAAACAAGGATCGTCATGATGAAAACCCAACCTAGTTGACTGAAGATCCCAAGATCTAGGTTCAAAAGGACCACTAAATTGTGAACGATTCAACCAAATCAATATGAAAAAATTAATTTCTTCTGCTCATTCCTATGATAAGAGATAATGATACCTGCAGCGGTTTCAGGATAAGCTATGCTTTTAATAATTCTTAAATCTTGATAAACAAGTGGGGTATGACATGATACTCTTATTAAGAATCACCTATGTGAGTGTGAACTGGGTCAATTCTATGAGAAGGATAAGGCTATACTTCTCTAAAGCACTCATAAATCCGGGATTGTTCAGGGCCAAAATGAACAAAATCATGATAACCAAATAATATATGGAAAGATTCTGTGTGAATTATTATTGTCTCGATTTAAACAAACGGTTGGACAGTTCAAGACATCACGTTCACTGGACAACCAGTAAACCCGATAGTCTTTCACAATAGAAGGTTCAAAACCAAAAGCCACCTCTCTTGATTCAGATGATTTCCAATTTTGTCCCTCTCATAGTCTGCATAACATTTGCATAAGGCTGGCAGTCAATATCATTCATGTGGGGGATTGTTAGAATTTAAGCCTAAATTATTATGGGTGTCATTAATTATTTGTAATGACTCCACATATTAATGTGTTCTACTCTATAAGAAGATTAAATTAAATATTTGAAAGCTCAAATTCATGGAGTAATGAATGAGATATTAACTCCTAAAGATCACCCTTGGAAATGATAAATGATAATAAATACATGTGGGAAGCCAAGTCCCTCATCGATTAAAAACTAAAGAATTAATAGGTTTATATACATTAAAGTTGCTCTTGGGTTTAGACCCCAAAGGGCATCCTACTTTTGTGGAAGGGAGAGGACATAACCAAGGCTTAGTTCGAACCCACACGCGTGCGCTGCCGCCGCTGACCGACCGATCGGCCTGGCTCTGGCTCTGGCTCGGGCTCGAGCTCGTGGGTCTGGATCCTTGTATATAATTTTTTGGACAAAATTTATTTAAATTTTTAATTAAAATTTATTTAATTTAGTTCTATTATCAAAACTGTGTCGCTTTGATAATTAGTATATATTATTATACTACGTCGTTTTAGGAAGCGTTACCTGTCGAACGGACGCGTCTAAACTGTGTCGTTATGGGAAAGGTTATCTGCCTACACGGACGCCCTAAAACTACGTCGCTTTTGTCTGAACGGACGCGCCTTTTCTGCTAGAGACTAAAACTACGCCGTTTTTGTTCTTATACGTCGTTTAGTAGTCCGAATAGACACACCCTTTCTGTTAAGCCTTAAAACTACGTCGTTTTGACTAAATAGTACCTTTTCAAGGGGCTACGTCCCTTCTGAAGGGTCATTAATCCCTCTTATAAATAGATAGGAAGGGGCAGCTATTTCATTCACTCAATTCATTCAAGCATAAGCATTCTAGTCTTCTTCTTCTTTATCTCATCAGCAGTTTATAGTTCATTGTTGAGAAAGATTTTTGAGCATTTTATTTTGGTTCGTTGAGTATACTATTTGGAGTGCTACTATAGTATACATTGTCATTGTATCATGTGAGACAAGTGCTGTCAACTCTGAACACCATACAGAAGGTATAATTGTCTTAAGGATATAGTACCAAGTACTAGACTTGACAAATCATTTCTGCAGTTTGGAGATAAGTTAAATATATATATATATATATATATATATACACACGGTTCGGATCTTAAGCTCACCCCTTATCTAGCTCACCTTGCTCACCCCCTTTTAGGGGCGGACCGGGCGACAATTCGGTCCGTCGCTATATGTTCGGTTCGTCGCTATATGTTATCCGTCGCTAAAAGCTAAGACGACGGTTTTATATATAGCTACGCACAGCAGGGACGAAACTGGCTTATGGCTGCAGGGGGCCATGGCCCCCCCAAGATCTCAATTTTTATTTTTTTTTTTTTTTGCTAAGTGATGTGAACAATTTTAAATGCAATGCATCTTGTGAAAATCATAAAAAAAACTTCTTTAGAAGTTGAGAGATGATGAATGTGATACTTTCATAATAAATGTGAAGTCTTTTTGTCAACGACATACAATAGATGTCCCAAATTTAGATTATTTATATGTTAAGAGAAGAGACCGAGTTCGACATCAAAAAGATAAATTTACAGTGATTGAGCATTATCGGATTGATATATTTGCAGCTATAATAGACTCTCAGTTGCAAGAGCTAAACAATAGGTTTAGTGAGCATGCGGTGAAGTTACTTGTTCTCAGCTCTACATTGGACTCTCAAAATGGGCATACGTCTTTCAGTATTGATAATATTTGTAAGCTTATGGATTAATTTTACGCCAAAGACTTCACAGAGAATGAGAAAGAAAACTTAAGGATACAATTGTAACATTACGAGTTTGATGTACTCCAATATCAAGAATTTCAAAAATCTGATCGATAGACTGATCAGGCTTGTTCTAATTCTTCCAATTTCTTTGGTAAAGCAAATCTATTACTACATTATCTTTGTTTTAGTAAAAATATGTTTTGTAATGGTGGAACTTTACTTTTTAATGATGAATATATATTATGTTGTTAAAAAAAAAAAATTGGCCCCCCAAGATCAAATCCTGGTTTCGTCCCTGACCCACAGGCCACAACTACAATTCAAGTAGAAACCAATTTTTTATATCATACTATATGAGTACGTTATACACGTACCTCAAGCTGAGAATCTTGAATCTCCTCTATTTCTTGGGTGTCAATGGTTTCTCCTGATGAAGCGAAACACACAGAACTACGAAGAAGAAGGGGAGACGATAAATTGTGAAAATGATGGGGAGGGTAGTGTAAACAACAACGTTTTGGGGACGTCAGTCTCCTTATTGCTGAAGGAAGACAGAGAAACTTTGCAGAGGAATTCTGATTGGTGCTTAAGCGAACTGGAGGTGCCCTAATTGCCGCTGTTCTTAGCACAGTAGTTGCCATCGGAAGACCCGATACAGAGAGATAGAGAAGATAAAATGCAGTCTGGACTCTGGAGTTTCTTTGTTAAAAAGAAAGAAAGAAAGAAAGGAAGAGAATAGAACAGAAGAGAAGAGAAGAGAAAGTCACTTTCCTTCACTTTCTTGAAAAATTTTGGGCCAAATAAACCCTTTTTTTTTTCTTTTCTCTAGCTACTTAAATTCTGACACCCTTTTATTTTTATTTTATTTTTCATTCTTCTTTTATTAAAAAAACACCAATATACCTTGACTCTTACTTTTTAATCTAATATTCTTCTTATTTTTTTTTAATTTAAAACTGCATGGCAAGGTATAAATGGAAATAAAATTTTCAGAAACCACAATATTTAGAGTAAGAATACACATTATTGCCTATTTTTGTAAGTCATTACTTTTAGTCAACTTATTTTTTTTATTAAGCAATTGCTTGATAAATACCCTAGTTTTTAAAAAATAAATGCTTTTTTATGTGAAGTTATATGATTACCATATTTTATATATATTAAATGTGACAATTTGATAGTAAATATATTTTTATTTTACTATACAATTTACAAATTTTCACAATAAATAAATAAGTTTTTATAATATTTAATGTTAGATAGATAACACCACTATTGCAGTTATAGGGTTTTGGTGAGCCGTTAAATGTGGGGAAATTACCTTTTTGTTTATCTTTTACAGGGAGATAAAGGGGGAAATGATTTTTTTTAATGGTCACTTTTTAAACTAGATTTTTTAATCAAAAATACATAAATTTGAATAGAAAAGAAACCAACATTTGTTGTAAGCAAATTTATTATAATCTCTATATTATTCTTATTTACTAAATAGGTAAATAAATAAATTATCCATTCTTAACACTAAATTGCAATATAAATAAACGTTATTATTTCAATTTATGCTTAATGTTTCACATTTTTGTAAACCTGTCGCATCCAACTTTAGTCAAAATTAGGTGGTGTTTGATAAAACTGAGTGTTAAGACCTGAACAGTTTAGACGTCTGAATAATATAGAGCATCTGAATAGAATTGTGTCTGAATGAAAAAATACTGTTTGATAATTAATTTTTCCAAAATGTCTGAATAATAGTATTTTACCATTTTAACCTTCTGAACAGTTTAAACAATACATGTTTGATAATCAGAAGGTCTGAATAGTATTTTAAATACATATTTATAATATTTTGACCACAATATGATAAAATAAAATAAAAACGTATAAATTAAATTAACTTCAAGTATAGTATCATGTCCCATAAATATCAACATAGCATAATAATTCAACCATACAAATTAAATTAACTTCAAACAGTTGTTAAGAGTTGAAGTACAATTTGTTCACGTAGATTAATCATAAATTTTACGCCTTGATCACCCATTATGGTTCATCTTGTCCCTCATCTTCGTTTCCTTCATTTAGCTCCGCTTCATCGTCAAACATGTTATCTCGATGATTCATGTAAGGATTTCATAACAAAAATATAATAACAATAAAGGATATGAATCCGTACAGTCGAGCTCGTTCTTTCTCAATTGCAGCTTTGTTTCCAAGCTGCAGTTAATTGGGTTTTTCATTATTTAGTAGTCAGTACACAAAACAAAAAAAACAAAGAATCAATTTAACTCTCAGCTTGGTTGCCAAAAAAACTAAGGGCATTACTGTAACAGCTCTTGAACAATAGGATATCCATTTGCAAATTTCTTTTGTTCCATAAAAATAGTCCCCTTTTCTTTTAAAAGTAAATATTACAATCAAAATTCCATTACCAATTTAACATACCACCAATACTAAACACAGCACTAAACATTCAGTAAATTTTAGAAATGGGACACTTTTTGTGGAACGGAAGAGGGAGTATCTTCTATGCGGTGTCAATGCTCAACTTGGGCAAACATTTAGTGTTGTTTGTCTTATACATTTACAGGTTTTGTGTTTAAATTCTTTTATTAACTTGGGATCCAAACAGAAGAGAAAAAGGGAAGATTGAAAAACCTGGTAAAAATCGAAGAACCGATTGGAAATCAAGTGGGAAGGATGGTGTAAAGGGATGAGAGAGAAAAGCTTCCGCTTGTCTTCTTCATCTGTGAAGAAAACTCTTGAATTCACAGTAATCGCAGGTCTGAGAGAAGTCAGTCGCTTCAGCCTCAACATCTTCAGCAATTGAGACTCAATTCAGCAATCGATTATAGCAGCTCAATTCAGCAATCGATTACATATTCAGATCATATATATTAATAAATAATGAATTTAACACAGATCACACCTGTAGCTTTGGAGGTGAAGGAAGAGCATCGGAGGTGAAGGAAGAGCGGCATATCGAAGTGAAAAAAACGGGAGAGGTAATAGGATTTAGTGGACAGAAGTGGGATTTTGTAATATAGGTGAGGTTATTTTTGTCCCCAAAAAACTAAAACTCGGTAAGAGGGAGCTCTTAATGGTTTAGAATTGTTTTTGAATCTTACCGATTAAGAGGCAATAAATTTTTTACCAAACAAGTTTTACCTCTTACCAATTCAGAGGCAAACCTATTAAGAGGTATTAAGACCTTATCAAACACTACCTTAGTCAATTATGTCTATACCATGAAATGTTTTAAGAACAAAACAGTTAGCTTGCTTTGTATTGTGCGGACAATTTTAACCTTTTATTGGTAGGGAATATATTTTTTTATGTACAAGCCGACTATTTTGTCATTTAAACAA
The DNA here is from genome assembly GCA_016801055.1 of Panax notoginseng. Classification (NCBI taxonomy): domain Eukaryota; kingdom Viridiplantae; phylum Streptophyta; class Magnoliopsida; order Apiales; family Araliaceae; genus Panax; species Panax notoginseng. Next base: position 157,052,480 of record CM029012.1, on the reverse strand, counting down.
CCACTTATTGTGCAAATGATTAACTTTATTTTTACTAGGAAAAATTTTATATATCTAAAAAAATTGAACATTGGTTGAATTTATAAAAATTAAAATTTAACATTTATATCTAATTTTAAAACTATATTTTTCCATAACTATAAAATCATTGATCCCCTACCCATTCACCCTCCACCCAACCCATATATGGTTATATGTATATACGCAACTGTGTATTATACAGTAGAGCTATAGCGACGGTAAACTGTTGCCATAGCCCAGAATAACTATGACGACGGGTGAAACCGTCGCTATAGCCCAAAAAAACCGTCGCCATAGTCGACTGTGTAATACACAGCTGTGTACATACATTTTTTTCATATATATATATATATATATATATATAATCCCGAATTAAGATTTACCTAAATCCAAAACTCAAAAACATAGTGTTAACTGAAGACTAAAAAGCAAAAATAATCCAACAATAATTGAAAATTCAAAACTATTTTTTTTCTTTCTAAAGTTAATTAAGAAATTAAATTAACGTCATTTAATTTTTGTTAATTAAACTTTTGATATTAAATTTTTTTAGAAAATATTATTATCAATTATAATATATTTTGAAAAATAAATTAATCTATCAGTTTTTAAAAATCTGAAAGTATAACTTTTCAAAATTGATAAAAAAAAATTATAATTTTTTATAATATAAAGTTGATATTTTCATTAATTCTCATATCCGTCCCATTTTCTACTGTGATTAAAATTTAATTATCATCCTCATCTTAGGGAGAATTTATATCATAACGAAGATTAATATTTTGTGAAATGTATAAGGCAAACATTGGGACGGAAAATGTAAATATCGTCACATCCCTATAAATAACATTCGATAATTTTTCATCCCGACTCCATTTTCAATTAAAGTTAAAATCATTGACAAATTATCATCCCTAATTGTTAACGCCAAGATCTTCTCCCACGTCCCAATCACGTAAGACGCTCTGATCCTGCACAGTTCAACAAGTCAACACCAAAAGCTTGACGGCCTGACCGTCGGGAGATAACTCCGGCGTGAGAGTCAGTACAGGCGATCACAAGGTTAACAATGGAGGAAAATATTGACTAGTGTCTGAGTGTGTGAAAAAATGATAATGTGTTGTGTTTTATTACCTCTTTTCCTTTTGTGATCCTTGCCCCATACGTTCCCAAGATCCGGTTTACTGTGCCACCCACTATCTCCTGACACCTCCTCCCACCCCCGGTCATCTCAGCCGAAAATGTGTAGCTTATTTTCCCACCTACTACCACTGTTACCTCCCGCTTGTAATCGGAGTCTCATCCTCATTAATGCCATGCAGAAAGGTGGCAGACATAACAGTCAACTGCTACCTTTTGTGATGATTACCGGTCAAAGATAGGATAAGTGACAACTTATATAATGGGTTGATCCAATGACTAAGCCCAATATTATAGTCAAGTAGCGGGGCCCAATTCATTTGACCCAACACGACAAAAGTGACATAGTCCAAAGAACAAGCCCATTCGGCCCGGTCCAGTATAAAAAGTATTATGGCCCAACATTGCCCCCAGTCTTTTATTAAACAGGATGTTTAGTGGAAGACTGTAAATAGTGTGAGTCCATAGTGAAAAGGGGATCCAACGAGCGCCAGCCCACCTTGGATAACCCAATAAAACCAAAATCAGACGTTACCCCTTCCACTCCCGCATCATTATCTCCAATTAATGCGCCGCCCTCGGTTCTCGTGTAAAATTTGAAAAGACCGTCCTCTATAAAAGCTGCCACCCATTCACCTTGGATGGTTCCTTGCTATTTCGAATTCACAAGAGCTTATTGTCTTCTCTTTCTCAAATTTCTTCATTTTCCCTATAGATTCTCAACAATGGCGTCTCAAAACCCCGATACAAGTTTTCCACTTCGTGTAACCCCCATCTCCGCCGTGACCCAACATTTAAACACTGATAAAGAGGTTCTGAGCTCAAACCCCCAAATTGGTGCTCCGAGTAAGGAAGCTCCGCCTTTAGAATCACTTCCCAACCCCTCCGAATTTTTCAAGAATGAGAAAGATTTTCCTCACGCTAACACCCCCTCCACTGTTACTGAGGTCGAGCTCCATAACATTCGGGCTCGCTATCAAATACCAGATACCCACAGGGTGAGGATCGCAGCCTCCCACGAGAGAATGTACCAGCGCCCCGACGGTTGGACCGCCGTCCCGGTAACGTTCCTGGAGAAGGGGGTGAGGTTTCCCCTTCATGCCTTCCTGATCACCCTCCTAGGGTTTGTTGGAGTGGGGTTCGCCCAATTGGTGCCGAACTTGTATATCCATATACTGGCTTACATAGCCTTCTGCTACGAGATAGGAGTTCCTCCCGCTGTTGATTCCTTCTTTACCCTCTTCTCGGTAGGAAAATCTCGGGAAAAAGGCTTCAAGGTGCTAAGTAAAATAGCCCCTAAGCCCAATGCCAGAATCGAGAAGCGGTCTCTAATGGACACTCCTTCGAGCAGCCGAGGATGGCATAATAAATGGTTCTTCGTCAACGGGCCCGAAATCTCCTCTGTCCCGGACTGGACTACTTCTGATCGCGTCTATGCAGACTTCGGAGATATATCCGAGGAACGTATAAGAGAAATGACGCGCATCATAGAGAAGATACCTCTGAAGGAGTGGAGTGGAGCTTCGGCCTCCTGAGCAAACAAGCATGGTTGTATGACCACAAATTGTCTCTTATCAAACCGACTTCGATCGATCGGAAGGATCTGGATAGGTACCTCTCTGGTAAGCCTTCATCACCTTCCGCCGAAGTCCCCCCAGAGGAACCTTTGGCCTCCGAAGATCAAATCATCGAGGATCAATCGGCACGCTTCGTCGCTAAAGAGGAACCTAGCCAACCTCGAAAAAAGAAAAGGGCTGTTCGGAAAGTCCGGTCAAATCCTCAAGGATCTCAATCAGCTTCTGCAGCGAGTTTGATTGACATGCCTGCTAACGAGCGAATGCAAGCTCTTCGTATTAAAAAGAGGAAGACCAAAGTGACTCCTTTGTCCGCCGATGAGCTTCGGGTTCCTCCTACTGCAGTTGATCCTCCTATTGTTATCCCTGTGGAGATCCACGTTTCCGAAGACGAGCTCGAAAACCCGACCGAGTCTCCACTTCTGTCTCGTAAAAGGAAACAACCTTCCGAAGATCAACCACCACCGCCCCCCGAACCATCAGTGCCTTCTTCGGCAAGATCTTCCCCTTCCGCCTTCAGGCGAGAAGCCGCATTCTCTCCCACCATATGGCCGGAGTTTAATGCCAACTTCCCTCCTTCCAGCTGTTCGAATCCTTTGTCCGAGAGACTGATGACCATCGGTTCGGGAACAGCTCAATTAGGGATTTAATCAAAGAAGGCATGAGTTACCAGGCTAAGGTGAGTTTGTTCAATTGAAATATTTGGAAATTATTTGTTTCTTCTAATAATTTACCGGCTATCTTTGAATGTCTGTAGGCCAATGCTGTCTTCGGGAGGCTTCTTCCCCAATACAAAGAGTCCGAAGCGAA